>JAYKKM010000309.1:270000-592500 GCA_035772405.1 Chrysogorgia sp. JL179-B06
TGAGTAAATTATACTCGGCTGAATTAATTGAGTTTTATGACAAGCCAATAGCATTATAGAATGGACCAGCCAATCCCAGGGCCATTTTCGCCGCCAACCTTCCGTCGTGTAGGCAAAATGCCCTGGGTACGAGGTTGCATGAAAGACCATTTCAAGTTTCATATATGTGCATAATTATCAACCGGATGCAAGTAAAACAAAGACAATGACTACAATCATGATAACCAGTATATGTTGTATTCAAATTTAATTTAGGTTTATTTTATTTTGTTAATAGTACATATAAACTCAGGTAGTTGATGAAAATAGAAAAATCTGAAAGTTTGAAGTGTTTTATTTATTATTCATTTATGAGTTTGTAAAATGTGATTGGTAAAACTATGTTCCTCTTGTCTATTTGGGAATAGACTACTAGTGCTAAATAAAAAAACTAAATAAAAAAATCAAATAAATAGGAACTGTAATTAATTCCTGTTCAACTAACATGAAGGCAAACGTATTTCCGTATTCCTATCTTCTATCCCTAGCACACGCCATGACCTTGTTTTTCTTTCCACAACTTTTCTTTCAACGCTTCTCGGATTTTTCTTGCCTGAACAGACGAATCTTTCACCTTACTGCTTTGGCGCATATTCATCAGGTTTCGGACAGTATCTCTGTATCGTCTGTCCATGGTTGTTGGATCAGCTGCTATGTCAAGTTGGGGAGGGAATGGCTCATTGTGTTCGATGCAAGTATTATGAAGAACAATGCAAGCTAATGTAGTTACCTTCATTTTCTCCTGATTGCATTCACACTTTCTGTATAAAACCCTAAACCTCCCCTTCAATCGACCATAAGCAGCTTCAGTGACCATCCTTGCTCGGGGATAGACGATAGTTGAAGTTTCTTTCTTCTGGTACCAGGGTGGCATGTGTGAAGGGCATCATTATCCAAGTTGTGCATGGGAATGCAGAATCTGCTACAATAAGAGGACCAACTTTGACTCCACCAATCATTTTTTGAAATTGTAGGAATAATGTTATTTTCTGTGATGTCTTTCCAAACCTGAGTGGACTGCAAAATTATGGAATCATGAGAATTTCCAGGAAAGCCAACACTAGCCCAAACAAACCGGTATTTTGCATCGACCAGACCCATTGAAATCACTGAATAGAAGTTCTTGAAGTTGTGGTGGTCTTTGGCAGCTTCAGCGCCCCCATCAAGACATTTTATAGAAATATGGCAACCATCAACTGCAGACCAACAGCAAGGCAACTGCCATCTTTCTTCCATGTCAATTATTATTTCTTTCATGTCTTCTTCTGAGGAAGGAAAATGGACAGAAACAGCGTCGTGCCATAGATTACGGACAATTGCTTCACATACTTCAATAACTATCCCTTGGATGGTAGCTATCCCAAGACCAGACATATCTGATAGCGTGTAGTAATAATCACCACGAGCCAGTCTGTAAAGACAAATCCCTAATCTGCACGCAGGGGATATTCGCTCTTCGGTTACCACAACTTTATTCAATTCGTGTTCTATTTTACCGAGAATAAGCGTGAAGATATTTCGTGGCATCCGAAAGGTATTCCTAAAGCGCTTCTCTGAGTAACTTGCCCATAGAGAATTCCACCAATTTGTTGTTCTTTCGAGTCGACGACACGAACGAATTCGTAGTGGCGTTTCAGGCTTAGAAGACGTCACTACAAGCAGTGTCAAGCACAGTTGAAGGATCTTCTTTCTTCTACTTAAGATGTAGTGCAATATTCGGAGTTGTCTCAGCCGTCTCTCTTTTCTTATTTGAAAAATTTGCTTCAGGATGATCGCTCTTTTCGCTTTACACTTTGGCGGGAGATGCAATCAACAACAGCGCTATTTGGCCGGTGTCATATTTCGACTGTCGCATTAAATGCGACCATTAAATTCGACGTCTAAACCGAACGGGCTCACTTCCGTTGCATGATCGTCGCATTAAATGCGACGGAACTTCGACGTCGAAACCAGGCCTTAACTACCATTTGTAATTCGTAGAAAAAAACAATTAATAATATTTTTAATAATTTTACCGGAAGGACTTTCATTTGACGAACCTTTGATCTTGGTCATTTCACATCCCCTTTCCTCTTTTCGTTGTCCTTTTTCTTTATCATTTTCTGTAGAAAACCAGAAAATATAAACTATAATATATATATCAAATGATAGACATACATAATATTATAAAAACTATACTTAAACATTTATTAGTTTTATAAAATATTTAAATTAGCTATTAAAACAAGTATATACTATAGTTAGGTTACCTTTTGACTTCAATCTCGATTCATTGGCACGATGCTGATATGTACTTTCAGCTTGTATAAATTGTCCCACCACAAAAGGTCCATCTTTCTCTTTCACGGAACTTGATGTTACTAGTGCAGAAAGGGAGGATATTGTCAAACAATTAATCGCCACCATTAGTACATTGTAATTACAATAACTAATTAGGGAATGATGAATTAAGGTTGTCATTATTTTTATCTGATTCGATTTCTTTGCCTGAACTAGTACCCCTCATGCTCCATCATTTTCCTTTCTTTTCCTTATGTTTTTTTGTTTCTCTCCAGAGAACAATGTAGCATAGCATAAAAGCATATTTTAACTCTGAAGTTGGCGTAAAGAGAACATGACTTACGAAATTATAACAGAGACACTAGAATGATGTTTACCTTTGGCAGAGTGACGACGTTTCCCACGAGGATGAATTGGACTTTTTCCTTTCCGAATTCGCGCAAGCAGGGAAGCATGCTGCTTTTCTTTCTCAGATTTCGACGGTTCTAATTAAAACAAACAATTTTTATGATGTAGTAACTAGCATAAATATTTAAAGTGCCCCTGCAACGAAATATCATATTACGTTTCCTGGCATTTTTGTCACAGAACATAATTATACGATTTCACAGCAGTATGTGATTATGACGTCAAAGACTCAACACGCGACAAGCTTTATGGAAATTATACGACACGTTACAATAAAAAGTTTTCCCCAAGTAGCTTTATATTTATACACAACTAACCACGTCTTGAGTCTTTGACGTCACTTCCTCTAATCGCAACCTAAGCTTCCGGAACATATTCGAGTAATGGCGGCCGTATTATCTCGTATAAAAGCAGTCTGAAAAGGCAACTTCCCATGCTCGCAATTGCTCGAAATTTGGCAAGTTAAGTAAGAATATATGCTCTTTACAAATATGTAAAAATTCGGGATACCAAAAATTTGATCACAGAGGCACTTTAACGTTTAGTAATTGAAGTTATATTATAATATGGGATATTATTATCAAATTAATTAACAGATCGGATGCAAAAAATTCAAAATAATGAAGAACACATTATACGTAAAATAATGCGCGACACCGACTATTGACGCATCATTAAAACTAGAATACGAAATTCTCGCTACATCGCCTTGTTACGAGCACGACGTCTTCACGTGTCGACTATAGCTAGCTGCGGTATACCATTGTATAGAAGAACAACTACGGTCCTAAGAGCATGCAGAACTTTTGTGGGACAAAGAACAAAGGTGCCATTTAGTTAGCCACTAATCTAGATGTTCTAAACAGTCGCTTTAATTATTCTAAATTCACCTACCTGGAATACACAAGCGGTTAGTCAAAGAAAAAATAAAATAATACAATAAATGTTCAATGCCGATTGCAATTGATTTTCCGCTTGAAGAATTCGTACGATCAAGGAATATATATATATATAGGGGGTACTTTCTCAACATTGTGTGAGAAAATACTAGTGGGATTATGATTGATGTGTTTTGTACCAGATTATGGCGAAATTCCCAAGAGCTCTTGTACACGTGTATGGAAATGTCTGGAATATTCACTAAATGCAATGTTCTGCAACTTTGACACGTTAAATAATAAACTATGTGTGATCCCATACCAAGAGGAATGTAAAAGAGAGAGATGGATCGTGTCTTGACAGAAACGAAATGAAAAAGCCTGTTCCTATACCCACTGTGTGTTGTTCTTTGTCGTTTACTGGTAAACATTTTGTTCACATTCGGTATCAAATAGACAAACCAATTACATCTGTTTATCGTGGGTTTAACATACACACGTAAAAATCTCACAAGTTGTCACAGCATTGTTGCCTGAACAATGCTGTAACAACTTGTTGACATACGTGAACAACATTGTTGAATGAACAGCATTGTTCATCATTGTTTCAACATGTTGTTACAGCTTGTTGAAACAACAATGGTTGTTCACGCATGTTGGAACAAGCGAGAAACGTATTGTTACAACAATCATGTTCACCATTGTTGCAACAAGTTGTTCATTGTTGTTATTTCATCATGCTGTAACAACATGTTGCATCATGCATGAACAACATTGTCGAATCAACAAGTTGTTTTTCGGTGTTCGAACAGACGTGAACAAGTTGTTCGTTCAACAACTTGTTACAGCATTGACACTGTTCGTGAACAACACGCGAGGACACTATGGACCAATGTCACGTGAAGTTCATGTGTACGGTCACGTGTATACGGTCTTTTGAACTTTTCTTCCTGAGTCGACCGGCGGGACAAATCGTTGAAACGATATGGCTTTTCCCACTGGTTTTTTCCTCGTTTGATTTTCCCTTTGCTGCATTGCCAATGGTCTGAGGAATAGTCTTCTGTATGAACAAAACCCCTCAGTAAAACTTTGTGAAGATTTAATTAGAGTAGACTGGCATACACTATGTTTATCCAGCTCAAAGAGGTAAGAATAATAAATTATTAAATAGCTTGATAATGCTTCTTCAATGTTTATATTTCGGCTCTTTGGCATTGCTAAATGCTATCTTAATATATGTCCCTCCACTCTCATTTTGTTCCCAGCTTAAAACCCACGAAAAAGCAAAAAAATTAGGTAAGTTTACTTTGTTCACGCTCGGTCCAATACTGTTAAAACAGTCAATTTTTTATGCAACATAACTTAAGTTACAACTGCAAACGAAAACCAAAAAAAGAAGTTTTGACAGTCTTTGGAATAATCTTGCAAAAATAGTTTATCATTCTTTGTTTTTTTTAGAAAGTACATGTGAACTGATCAGCCTTCATATTTATTTACAAAAAAGGTAAGACATGTAAAAAGCCGCCCTCACTATTAAGAGATTCAGTATCGATTTTGTTGTTATATTTAAGTCATTTAACTTGCAGGTAGACGTTTGTGTTAAGTGTTTCAAAACTTTAATATATTTTGTTTTGTTTTCTTTCATCGAAATTAGTCGGAATGCTGATCTCCTGCCTTTTTAGGCAAAAGTGAAATAATTTTTGTTTACAGGACAGCGTTATTAATCTTTTTTTTTTTTCTTAAATTCGTTTTGTATAGACTGTAGTTGTGGGACTTCAATGATATCAATGAAAATAGAGAATAAAGCGCCGCTAAAGAACCGGGATAAACTGGCTGTACGTAGCAGTGTAAAGAAGGATACGCGAGACTTTGTATTCAAATTGTCACTCTTCAATAAACGTTTTTAAACATTCATGGATGTGTTTGTGTGATATCTTCGTATTCAATAATAGCGATATTAATATTTTTGTGATTTAGCGAGAAAACCGGGGGGTGCACAAAAAACAAGAATTTATCTTATCGATATCATCTTGTAACATGTTGTTTCAACAACTTGACGTTCACAAATGTTAATTTATCATGCTGGAACAAAGCTGTTATATCATGCATGTAACATCGTGTTGGAACAACTTGTTCACGTCTGTTGGTTCATCATTCATGAACATGCGTGTTGGAACATACGTGTTGGAACATACGTGAACAAGTTGTTGACAACTTGTTCACAGGGTGCAGCACAACATTGTTCACGTCTGTCGAGAACAACTTGTTCACGTCTGTTAACAACTTGTAACAACTTGTGCGTTTTTACGCGTGTATACAATATATGTGTATTTATCAAGTGGTTTGATTCCTATCTCAGCGGCCGCCGTCAACGTGTTACGGTACTTGGCCACACTTCGTAGGAAATTGCTGTCAGTTCGGGAGTGTCTCAAGGATCAATTTTAGGTCCAGCTATATTTTGCTATATGTTTAAAACCTCCCTGAAGCTGTTAGTATAGTAGTCGAGTGTAGATGTTTGCAGATGATACGAAAATCGTAAAGGAAATTAAGAGCTTCGATGACGTTGTTCTTCTCCAGACAGACCTTCAAAACTTAGAAACTTGGTCAAGATCCTCTAGCCTGTCTTTCAACGAGACCAAATGCAAATTACAACGCATTACTAGGAAGAACAAGCCCGTTGTGTCTTCTTATAAGCTTAACAATATTCTCATAGTAATAACCGACGTAGAAAGAGAACTTGGCGTCTGGGTAGAAAAAGACCTAACAAGGAATAAGCAAGTATACGAACAATCTGCACGCGCTAATAAACTCCTAGGATACATTAAGAGAAATACTAGGTCCATCCAAAGATCCACCATTGTCACCTTGGCTACGCCACACAGATCTGGGCGCAACAATCTATTGAACTTATTAATAAGTTAGAGCGCATACAAAGACGCGCAACAAGATATCTTTTAAATATATCATACTCCTCTACTATGGACAACAAGACTAGGTTACAATACTTTAATCCATTACCTATTTGTTATTGGCATGAGCTTTTGGACACGACTTTGTTCTTTAAGATAACACATGGCCTCGCCAATGCAGATTCCTCCGTACTTGCTATCGTCCGAATGCTAGAGCTACTAGATCATCTACTAGTAATATCACAAAGTTTATCCAGCGCAAATGTAAAACTACTACTTAAGAAATAGAAAACATTCTGCGTGTTTACATACAGTTATAGAAACACGAGTGGAAGTTTGGGAGAAATAGAAATGGCTATTTCGAGTTCTCCCAAACGTTTACGAGTGTTTCTATAACTATATGTAAATACGAAAAGATGTTTTCTATTTCTCTTTTATAAAATAACACTGAGGAAATAAGTAATAAGACACTTATTCAAATGATGAAAATATACATTCTCCTTACTCACGCTAGACAGCGTCGTCGGCTGCTCAAACGAATATAAACGCTCTAAACTGCAGTGAAGAAAAGCATCAAATCTTCTCGTTTTTCTTCTTGTTGGGTGTCACAGAACATATTTATCGACATTCTAGCTGTTTGTCTTTGTTCGTCTTACAGTCCATTTTATAAATCCATGTTTTCCATCGAGTTATAGAAACACGATTTTCAGCCAATCAACGCGTCTGGTTATTTGGTCTGATTAATTGGTTATTTCATAATTACGAAAGATCTTTTATTGTTAGAACTTGTATGATCTGGAACTCTTTCGTAGATCAACTTAACTTTAGTATGGTCAACTTATATTCATTCAAATCAGTTATATAAAAATATTATAAAGCATCCTTAGTAATTTATAACCCTGATAACCCACATACTTTTAAGACGGTCTGCCTGATGTGTAGCTATGCACGACCGCGCATTCGCCCTATTACTTTCTGTATGTAATTTTTATGTTTTTCGTACTGATTATTATTGCTATATGTGTTATTGATATTTGTTATTGAACTCGGGCCGGCAATGATTGGCTTCGGCTGTTGTGGTTACCCTGCCATATGTATTTGCTACTGCAGTAATTTCATTTTAGTTATGTTATGTATTTGGCGAATCTACTAAAATAATAAAAATTAACATTCTCTTCTAGTCGTCAATTCTTCAATTACTATGGGATATATATTCCTGTTTTACATTAATATATCACAAATTGGAAAAAAATAATCATCATCTTTTCACCACAATCACCACCATCATCATCACCATAAGGATCACCATTGTAATCAGCGTCATCGTCATTAACACGATATGTAGTATTTTATTTCAAATACAATCACAATCATCATTAACGCAAAAATCAACAAAGCAATAAATATGGATTTTTATTCATAATATAAAAATGGATTTAAATAGTCGTTACTTTTACCCGCTTGGATATCCGCTGCTATCCCTTCGATTTTAGTAATTCAAATTTCGTTCCCTTCCTCGTTCTGGTTTTCTTCATTGTTTATTTAAAGCGAAAATAATTAAAATATTTCGCTTATTTCCAGCACGTTGGCGCACACTATGCATGATTTACCATATTATAATAAAATCTAGTTAATTCGTGCGTTACCTTTCAATGCTTGGTCACTTTCATTAACAGGAAGAACTGGGGCAATAATGGAAGAAGGTTCGCCATTCTCTTCCTCAAACTTTGATACTTCTAATTAGAAAGAGAATATATATTTTTAAGTTTCTTAACATATTTTACATGATGTAGTTATTACGTTAAATCTGAGACGTTGTGGTAAATAAAATTTATTTGTAGACACACGCAACATGTCAACATGTCAATTATTATATAACCATAACAATCACCACTATACTCAACATCGATATCACAATCATAGCCACCGACATTGTAACACCACCTCAATTACAATTATCTTCATTGTCACTGACATTATCACCACAAATGTCACTATCACCATCATCTATTACTAACATAATTAGCGTTTTATTACATATTAATTACAAACTTTGTTTTTGTTCTCTTTTCCTATTTTAATTCCGATAATATTCGGTAGCATTATCACCGCCACCATTAGCATAATAATCTCCAACACCACATAAATCTCAATCACAATCGCCATCAGTCATCAGCGTTATATCCAGTGCCAGTACCAACGTCATCCAGTGGCAATACCAATATAATCACCATCTTCATGGCAATATGACAAATCATTGCCATCGTATATAGCTACCACTATCATCACCATCAGCAATAGGAACAAAAGCACCTTAGATAAAAAAGTATTATACTTTCAATGATGCTTTTCTTTGACTATTTCCAATGGAAAACAAAAACACGTTCAGCTTATTGCGATAATCTAGTATTGTATCTAGTATTTCACCTTTTGAAAGCGTCATAATTATCGTCATAATCACCATATGCATTATATTCTTTTCATAAACATCACAATCATCGTTACCATCATCATTGAAAGCAGCAGTACCATCATTATCGAAACAACCATCATAATTACCATAATCATAATCACCATAATCATAATCACCATCATCATCATCATCACAATCATAGGAATCATCATCAAAACCACCATCATCAAAATCACCATTACAGCAACCGTCATGATCACCACAAATCATTACCATCTCAATAAGTAATCAAATCAAATCAAATTGTATTTGCCACAACTTTAACAATATTATATAAGAATTGTAAGGTATGAATATACATCAAATAGTGGTGAGAAAATCCCAAAGAAACTTCATAACTTATTGACTAACATAATTAATTACATAATAACATGACTTAATAATAATAATTAATAATAATATATATTAATAATAATATATATATATATATATTAATAATAATAATTATATTTATATATATATATATATATATATATATATACCGGGTGGCGCAAAAACATGTTCCCCCTCTTCGACTCATTCATGTAATTAAAAAACTGAAAAAGCTATCTTATACAAATAAAAATTATTGAACGTAGTTATGTCTAACTTAAATTTTGATGTATGCCTTGCACATTTCTATAAAATATTAGCCGAGATATAGGCGTTTAAACTCGGACGACACTATGCGTGTTTTTACCATTTTATTACCATAATGCACATTATTAGACCATTTCAGACAATTTTTCGCGTCTTCCAAAAACGCTACATTGAGTGTAAACGCCTATATCTCGGCTAATATTTTATAGAAATGTGCAAGGCATACATCAAAATTTAAGTTAGACATAACTACGTTCTATATATATATATATATATATATATATATATATATTAATATGCTACTTGGATTTTTATTTACCAAATTGGATTTGGCTTACGCATGATATTAAGCGTTGTCCAGACCTCGGTCAAAGTTATCTGCTTTGGCAGATAATTCTGCTGGATAATTATTGTTAGCATATACCAAAACAGTGAATAGTGCTTTTCGCGCAATCTGATTGGTTCCTCTAGCTCGGGATATCCTGCACTATTCACTGTTTCGCAAAACAACATGGTGTCATTCTCTTGAACGATTTTCTTTTTACATAATGCAAGAAATTGGTAAAAGCAGGCAGGTAGAAAACAATTACTGTATGTAGGAAAATTATTTTAGGTAATATTCATGAAAAACAAGTTTCAAAGAGAGAATAGAAAGTGCTCAAAAATCCGCAGAACAACGAATGATATGCTCCGAAAACAAACTTGATTGAACGAACCGACTGTTGCATGTCAGTTTTTCGTTCAAATATTTTGAAAGAAAAGTGTTCTCCGTAGTTCATATATCGATATTCGCCTTTATATAGTTTGAGACAATTTGAATTGCCTTTCATATAGAATTTAATAACATTTACAACATTAAAAATCATTTCGGTTGCAACAAAACCAAGCAAAACGTAAATAATTAGTACGGTTTCAGCCATAAAGATTACCGCGATACACTGCCCAAGAAACTGGCGAGTAATGAACTGAATACTAAACAAATGACCTGGAAAACATACTACCGATTTTATAACAGTAAACACCCACAGAAATCTTTATAAATTAAAGGAAATTCAACGACTAAACACATGAAACATTGTCGTTGCACTGACCGAAATAAAAACGCTTTGAAAAGAACAATTACTGTCGTTTACTCACCCAGAATTCATTAGTTATCGTTTGTCCTCAGGTTTTCCCACGAGTACAGTATTAAAATATTTCCTTTGAGTTAAAATCCAGTGGTCTTTTGCCTTACTTTGATCCAACTTCGAAAGGTTTTCACTACGGCCGGCTGCTGTCAGCTTGTCAAAACTGATAAACAACTCCAAATATGGAAAGGCAAACTCCAAATATGGAAAGCCATATGGAAAGGGCATTTTTTGCCTTGCGTTTCGCAACAATTACTGGCTAAATTATAATGAAACTAACCGAAATTTACTTATTTTTTATCAATTTGTTTTGGTATATGCTAAAACAATTATTCACCTCAGTGTCAGTGAATAGTGGTTGGATATTTACCTCGACGCTTCGCGTCTCGGTAAATATCCACCACTATTCACTTCCACTTCGGTGAATAATTGTTAAATATCATGCTCAGCCTCATCCAATAATTGTATGTTACGCTGTACCGTTACTACCATACAATAACATTATAAAGGTATGAGGTATCTAAAATATATACTTGCAATTAAGAGATCATTCATACATCTCATAGAAATTTAGGGGAGGGGTACACATGCATGCCAGTCCTTCATGGGGCCCGGGTTTTGCTCTCGCCGGCATTAATGAATCATCAATGGTGTGAGACAAGTACTGTAATTTCTTTCGTAGTGATTTATGGTAGAAACAGCAGTAAACTTCCCCAATATTCTGTTCAGCGCAGGTACTGCACCCAAAAATTTAAAAAGTTTACGCTATTTAGTTTGATGTCCTATGGAAGAATTAAATTCAAACAACACAAAGTTCTCAGAGATATTGGCCACTGCAAATTTATTCAGTTTTGCAAATAAATGGGCTAATACCTAATTCAAGTAAAAGAACTACAGTACTTATTACAGTAGTAAATTAGCAACTACGCTATAAAAGTTCCAAACAGTATAAGCGGGCGAGGGGTGTTGCGTATAACGTATTTCTATTTATTCTAATAGCGCGTTTTTGTAGAATGACTACACGATTTAAATTAGTAGGATACGAATTGATCCCCAAATGACTATACAATATAGAAGGTATGGATAAATAAGGGAAAAGTAAAGGATTTGTAAGGCAGATTTATTCAGGCAAAAACTACATTTATAAATTATGCCTAACTGTCTAGATACTTTGGTTGCAAGATGAGCAATATGTGATTTCCACGATAAATACTCATCCAAAATAACGCCTAAAAATACGACTTCCCTCACGCAATCAATATTTATATCTCATAACTTTAAGGAAAAACCATCTTATATTTGACTATTTTGTATTGACTTAAATATAATGAAGTTGGTTTTCTTAACTTAATTGATAGCCTATTAGCCTGAAACCAGCTAGTTAATTTGACCAACTCAAGATTAACTTCATGCATCAATACCTCTGGGTTCTTATGGGAAAACAATACATATCGTTAGCAAATAAAATAAATTCTAAAGTATTTGAGACATGACAAAGAACATTAATATATAATAAAAATAATGTTGGTCCAAAAATGGACCCTTGTGGAACACCACACTTAATGACTTTAGACAAATAATTATGGCCATTGAATTGAACAAACTGTTGACGGTTCGAGAGATAACTCTTGAACCACTGTAAGACAATTCCACGGACTCCATAATACTCAAACCCGCTCAAATAACTTAGAAAATATAGGAAGGATAGAAACTGGTCTATATAGTTTGTGAAGAGTCCTTTATCGCCAGACTTATAATTAGGAATTATACGGGTTATGTTCAACTGTTCAGATACTATGACAGAGCTGAAGGACAAATTAATTAGATGAGTAAGTGGTATTGAAATTATACCAATTGTTTCTTTTACAATACCCATCGCTATACAGTGTGTATAAAAAAACCGCTACCCTTAGAAAATGAATTAGCATTCTTAAAGAGACCTATTGTAATTTTAAAAAAAATGATACACCTGGGAAATTAAGATGTCCAAGCGCTGCATTAATCAAGAAGAGAGAAAGCAGTTTTCAATACGAATGCAATCCAAGTTATTTTTTACGCATTCGTTGCTCAGAGGTGTCTAAGCCTTCAAACTATTACAATGGGTTCTTTGAAAAAAATGCTAATTCACAGTTGCTTCCGGTAGCGGTTTTTTTATACACACTGTATTATCATAAGAAATCTCGATTATTTCCTGTTGAATCAACAAATATTGAATTAGCAAAATTCCCATTTAAGAAACATTTATGATATATTCGAGATAGGTATTTTGTTAGCAAGACTTATGCCAATATTAGTGAAATATTCACAAAATGTATTGGCAATCTCTAGAGGGTTATTATATATCGCTTCATCATTTTGAAATATATTGAAGGTAAGGTATTTGGCCTATTTTGACGATAAATAACTTACTGAATTTAAGTACTGAATTTAAGGTACTGAATTTAAGGTCATCTAATTTCTTTTCATAATAAATACGTTTGGCAATTCTTAATTAATTATTCAATTTGTTTTTATAACACTTGTACTGACGTTCACGCTCAACAGTTGGACGGTCAATTTATTTTTTATATAATATGTTTTTCCTTTTGATAGATTTCAACAAGCCATAGGTAATCCAAGACTTCTTAAGACTATATTTTCTAGCTTTGAATCGTTTTAATGGTGAACATCTATTATAAATAGCAGATAACTCATTTAAGAAATCTTGATACGCATTTTCCTGATCATAATAATATGGGAGCTCTGACCAGTTAACAATACTTAGTTCTTCTTTAAATTTCATAATATTACTACCACTTTTATCACGATACATTAGCCATTCACTTTTGCTGATATTATCGCGCTCAGCCAGCACAGAGAAGATTTGTAGATGATCGGAAACATCATTCAACAATAGGCCACAGGTGAATAAATTATCGATATTATTAGTGAAAATATTATCTATCAAAGTTGCAGTATGAGATGTTATTCTAGTTGGTTTTGTAATCAATGGAAAAACGCTCTCGAATACATCACATCAAGGAATTCACCTGTTGTCCCATGGGATTGATGGTTCCGTAAATTGAAATTAAAGTCACCCATCAAATAACATAGCTTGTTTTCCGAAGAGATATTTGCAGTAAGTTCATCAACGTTATTTACAAACTCTTGTTGATTTTGATTTTGTTTTGGACTACAAATCTCAACGAACAGGGACTCGGCACTTTCCCTATCAGAAAATAGCAGATCATCACGAATTTTAAAATCATATTCTCTGGCAAAGTAAAGACCAACACCACCCCCTATTTTATCTGAATGATAATTATGAACTAAATCGTAGCCTACATTAGTAACACAATTCGTAGTCACTATTACTAAAACCGTTATGATTACAGTGAACAACATAGTCACCAATATCATATCAGCAACAACATACTCACCATCATCACCACAACCAACAACAGCAACACAACCAACAACAGCAACAAAACCACTTTAGATAAAACAATAAACCTTTAACTATAATTGCTGCAATTTTCGATTGATTGTACTTTCATTTGTGTAACTCTTATTTCAGTAACTTCCACTGCTCGTCCTTCTTTATTATGAAATCCTTCTTCTGATCTTTATGAAGTTAATATACGAAATATCATCATAATATGCGTCACCACAATCATGACAAGCACCACCATCACAATTCTCACCGCTACAATGTCATCACCATATTACAAGCATGAGAATCACAATTATCATGGCGATCAGTATTCATAATCACCATATACATTATATTCGTTTTGATAACTGTCATAATCGTTGCTACTGTTAGGATAGTCCATTAGGTTGAGATTACATGAAGTACAGGACAGCAGTAGAAAGGGCGGAAAGGACACAGTGACAAGAGAGTTTACTTTACGATGTATTATTGAACTTCTTATATATTAAAGACATAAAAGAATATAACATTGGTGGCAGCGGTGGGATACCTGGTCGTGTATTCGATACTTTTCTTTTCTGAGCTGGTTTTGAAGTAGAATTGGTGACTGCCAGATCGGTGTGCAACGAAAGCGAGGAAATGTTTGTGTCCGATATTTATTGATAATGGCGTCTATTACGTGCTCCGTATATATTATATATTCCACACAGATGGAACTACAGTTGATAGTCATTTAAATCAAGTCGAATCGTTCTTTGTAGCCAAAGGAATCGAAGATGCCGATAAGAAAGTAGCTTGTCTGCATTTTTCGCTGAAAGGGGAAGCTAAAGTATTTTTCAGCGTTCTAGCGACCAGTCAAAGAGATAGTTTCGCTCACGCGAAAGCAGCATTGATCGAGAGATTTCAATCGAGAAAAACCGCAGCGGATTGGCAGAAAGAACTTGCTGATCGTCGCCAGAAGCCAGGGGAGACAGCGATTGAGCTAAAGTATGCCATACTTCGTCTGGTAAGCAAAGCTTTTCCGGACATTACAGATAAAGCCACTAACGACTCCATTGCTATGGCTCACTTTCGCAACGCGTTAAAGAGTGATATTGCACATAAACTGTCGTGGGTAATGGCTGATACAGCGACACTTGATGAGTTCGTGAAGCGTGCAACGAAATTTGAGCAAACGGATTCAACTGTTTATATGCTGTTTCTACAAGTCCATCCTGTAATACTATTAATAGTCCTGAGTCAGAGATCATGCAAAAATTGGCGGAACTGTCTACTAACCAGCAACAACTTGCAGCATCAGTCGCAGCCATCCACAGCCAGAGTCCGACAAATTAATCAGTGAAGTGTTATAATTGTGGCAAGGTAGGTAATTTTGCTCGTGATTGTCGCTCAAAGGGTATTGGCCGTGGTGACCTGGGAACAAGGAAACCATTTTCTGGCCAATATTCCAGGGCACAGAGCTGCTCAATGCCAGATCCCGTCTCCACCACCGCTGGAAACTAGCGATGGCTGGGGAGGAAATCCAGCCCTCTTCAGCCACTAATGGGACTGGAAACTACAACCGTTTGGTTTCAGCCACAAACATTGGGGGTCTATATTATACTAACATAGAGATTGAAGGTGAAATCGGTGGTCACCGTTGCACTTGGTTAGTAGATACAGGAGCCCAGATTAGTGTGATACAAGAGTCATTGGCAGCAACTGCTAGAGGGTCCAGAGTAGGCTGTCAATTTGTACCCCATACAGTGGATGGTTCTGGAATGGGAACAGTTTATGATTTAGTTACAGAGAAAGAGTGCTTGGCTGTTGTCTGGAGTTTAGATCAGTTCAACATGTACCTGGAAGGAAGACATTTTAAAGTCCAGGCGGATCACAAACCACTAACGTAGGTTAGTAATTTGGGTAATTACGGCAACTGAAAGAGCCAAGAGATATTTACGACTTCACATTTAACATCGTCCTGGTAAACTAATGACTGTCGCCGATGCATTAAGTCGGGCTCCCGTTAATGCAGTAACCATAGAAGGTGCATGGACCGACAGAGAGCTCCGCGCATTACAGAAAGAGGACGATGACATTGGTGTGATCTATTACTGAGCTTTAAATCGCGAGAAGCCAAATAATATCAAGCGCCAGGTCAACAGTTTCATCAAGGCACACGGCAAGAACATCAAATTGATTGACGGCTAGCTGGTCCTACAGACAAAACGTCATGGACGCAACATTGTACAAACGATCATCCCACAGTCGGAGGCAACTCGAGTGCTACAACTCCTTCATGACAACTGGGGACACTTTGGAGAAGCCAAAACACATTACAACGTTGGCACTCGATTTTTCTGGTTCAACTGGAAACGAGATGTGAAGGATTGGTGCCGTTCTTGTGAGGTGTGTCTTCAATGGAAGGGTGTGCAGATGCTAGATCGACCACCAATTGGAGAATTGCCTATCCCCGAGAAGCCGTTTCAATGCTGGCATATGGATTTTGTTGGTCCGTTGCCCAAGACTCCACGTGGAAATCGATTCATGTTTCCTCTTACCGATCCGCTAAGTAATTAATGGGTTGAAACTTTTCCACTTCCTGATCAGACAGCCAAGACAACAGCTGAAGTACTGTTGAGAGAAATTGTTTGTCGATATGGTGTTCCTGAAGTTCTTCATTCGGACCAAGGCAGACACTTTGAATCCGAACTGTTACAAGAAGTTCATAACCGCTTGGATATTAGGAGAACTCGCAGTGCTCTTTATAATCCTCAGTGCAATGGACAAGTGGAACGCATGAATCGAAAAATTGCTGAACGTCTAGCCATGGAAATCGAGGCACAAGACCAAACGGATTCGGCTGAAAAACTCCCTATTGCACTGGCCGCAATTCGGACCACCAGTAGTACCACAACGGGTGAGACTCCATTTCCCGTTATATTTGGTTTTAGCTGCAGAAACAAGGCTGATATGATCAGTTCAGAAAAATTGAATCCGCCAAAAAGACAAGCAGCGAAATAATTTTCAGCTAAACTGTCTTCCCTAAATCAGCTACATACTAAAGTGAGAGACCAGATCATCAAGAAACGCCAAAAGGAATCCCACAAACGAAAACCAAACGTTCGCTTCAGCCAGTTCAAGCTCCGCGAAAAAGTGTGGATTTTCCACCCGAAGAAGCGAAAAGGGACTGCCAAGAAATTAGTTGGAGAACGTTTTTGTGGCCCATTGGAAGTGTGTAAAATCATAGGGGATACTTCTTACCAAGTAAAGCCTCTTTCTGAATCATCGACGGCTGAAGAAAGACTACGAGAGACCTCAACACCTGCAGACAACTTCCAACGAACAGAGTTCGGATTCTGAAGATGCTAACGACACTGCCGTAGACGCTGAGTCGATTCAGTCAGAAGACGTTAGACTGGATATAGACGGTGAGGAGATTCCTGGACTTCAGATACCTCAAGAACCTGCTCCAGTTCGACCAGAAAGAGCGAGACATGCATCAGATCGCTATGGATTTGGCTGAGTTAGCCTATGTAAGAATTGGACGTGAGATTGGATAAGTAGATATTGGATTTTGAATTGTATAACAAATTAAGAATTTTGTTTTGTTATCATGTTGTATAGTCTGAGTGGGAGGAGTGTTAGGATAGTCCATTAGGTTGAGATTACATGAAGTACAGGAAAGCAGTAGAAAGGGCGGGAAGGACACAGTGACAAGAGAGTTTACTTTATGATGTATTGTTGGACTGCTTATATATTAAAGACATAAACGAATATAACACTACCATCATTATGACCACAATCACAATATTTTGATAATAGAGAGGCATTATGAAGAAATCGAAGCAGTTTTTGCATCCAAATATTCGTTGCTAAGGCGAAAAATGCAGACCAGCTTTGCAATTTGTCGAATTTTGAAAATTTCTATCTTTGCTATCGAAAACATTCTCTCAATTACCTATTCTTACATGGTAAACAATTGAATTTATGTATAAATAAAAAAGTGGTCCACATCAGGATTTTTGTGTGGAAGAGCACCTTAATTCTAATTATCTAACATGGAGCATTTGCAAGTGCAAGTCATCTAATACATGCTTCTCGGTAGCTTCCTTTGCATTATTAAAAAATGTTGTCGTTCTCTTATATTGGTTAAGTTGTAGACTCTCCCGCAGGATCTTAGGTTCACGTCTATCTTCACATTGTCCCCTGTTATACACCATTGTTTATTTAGTTCTCTATTTCTACAGTTGGTAGTGAACCAGAGATTATATTGATGTACGTATCGAATGCACAGCATCGTTTTATTTTGCAGCAGCAAAAATACGTTCAATACAGAGAATGCGTAACTATGCATCCTTTGCTGCGATATATGCCCAGGTGGTTCCTACGCTGCACTCGTCTTCCTTGTTCTGATAGATTTTTCTAAATAACACACAACGTCCATCGGGTTTTATTTTTGACAACACTTAGAAAACCGTTTTTCCAATTGTTCATCAAGGTTTCTTGGTATCAGCAGTTTCTTGTAACACATATATTCCTGTACATGCGTTTTTTTCAGTTGGCAAGGAGAAACAGGTCCACGACGAGAGTTCAAACTTCGTATTGGAAATGTAAAACAATTTTTTTGGAAATGGGAAGAAATGAGGATTCGTGGCAAAATAAGACACTAAATCACGAGCATGATGTGAAAAACCAAAACATAGGAAGACGAGTAGCAGTAAAATACTCTAGTAACATAAACGACTTTGCTATTCGACGTAGTACTATGCTACCAACTTTTCGATATTTGACTTCCATTGATGAAACATAAACGTCGTTTCAAAATATATTTCACCGTTCTTAAAGGAGAAGTACCAAACTGAATGCGCATGCGCGAATGCTTGAGTATAACCATAAAATATGCCATAACCATAAAATATGCGACCGGTTTAATATTATGTAGCAATTTCATTCCATCCTCTTCTTCTGCGTTTCATTTCACCCTAAAACCTAATATTCAAATAGTAAAACAGTATACAATATTTAAGTTAAGGGTTTTATTTTGTTCGAAACTACAATATTACAAAATCGAAAGCCTGCATGACATTAACAGCAAATCGTCGATATTTCGCGCAGGTGTACGAAGAATGAACGAACCAGATGAACAATTCGAGCTTCGAGAAAGCGCAAGAAGACAGTTCTAGTGTCTTTCGAAATGTAAAACTTTCGAGGTACTGATACTAGCTTTAGTAATAGTTGTTCATGATTCAGTTTAAATCCGCTTTCTGCCGTCCTTTACAACATCACGCTAAAGCTATACAAATCAAATACTCTAAAATGTTGGTGTACTATACAATACAATATTTATTTAAACTAAAATAGCGAGTGTGTTTAAAATGCTCGACTATATATACATTTGTAAAATCTATCTAAAATTACCTACACCAAATATAATCTAATTACAAAGATATAAAATTGATTAAATGACATGCATTAAGAAAGTATTAAATGACATGTAGAATAAAAGTAGATAAAATAGTCATAAAAATAGATTTTAAGTACAACGCATGCACTTTAACTTTTTTAGATTTAGCGAATTTTGCTCGTATGGTGGATAGCACTGTCACTTGTGTCACTAATCAAGATTGGAAAGACGAAACCCTGTAGCTATTCCCAAAGTCAAAACAACGTCCTAAATTTCCCGAACAAGTAGATGATAGGGCTGAAATGGTTCATACCATGAACAGTTATGAACCTAAGTTGAATTGCGAGGCAGAAGATGTCAGGTCCGTGTTCCCACGGGAAGATGAAGCTGAACGCCAGCGTCAGAACGATGATCTAAACCAGCAGTTAGCAAGACTGTGGAAAACAGACTTCGAAGACTCATTTGTGGAGACCAAAGTCTGCCCCATCGATCGAAGATAAAAGAGCGCTGGATACGATGGAAAAAAACTCTGAAGAGAGTAGATCGGCACTATCAAGTTGCTTTAATCTGGCGAAACAATCCACCATACTTACCCCAACACGATAGTAGCAGAAAGTAGAGAATTTGACAACGTATTTTCTCGTCAGGGCAATGTAGTCGAAAGTGAAAACCAACCTGCACTGGTCCTCTATACGCGACCGCACAATCATAAACTACATATTTGAATCAACAACTGATGCAAGGCCAGACCAGATATATCAATTAGTTGGTGTATTGATTCGGTTCCGACAAGAAATCATTGGATTGGTTGCCGGCGTATATGCTATGTTCCACCTGGTTCTGGTGGAACCAGAGAGCGGAACGCATTGCGATTTCTATGATGGCCATATGCTGATCTATATGTGGAGAGATGGCGAATATCGAATGGTTAAACATCTGTTTGGAGCCACGTCGTCACCTAGCGTTGCCAATTTCTGCTTAAGAAAGACGGCTGAGTTCTAAGAGTTCTATGCTCTTGTAATAGAGACGGTGAACCGCAAACATGTAATGTGGATGATATGATGAAGTCGACAAGTACAACAAGTAAGGCGATAACCTTGGTGAGCAAATCGAGAGAGTAACTGCTGAGATTATCTCAGTTGCTTTTAAACAACTTCTTAAAAAACTCATTAATAATGCATGAAGAAAACACAAAGGAAAATCACCACCGTGTCGTATCTTTATATGTGATAAAGATTCATCCTAATTTACATAAACTTTAGCTTTGATTTTCTCGGCTTAGACAACGTTATTTTTCAAAATTACTACGCCAACGAACTTACCAAATGCTGGTCGTTTTTTAAGCCGTTTAAAACACTCGCAGCAGTGTTTTATCAGATATAAAACACTGCTGCTCGTGTTTTAAACATTACATAATGTCATCTGAGATATTCCTGCATCCTGGCAAACTAGCGAGTATCTCTTCGATGGCATTCTGAAAGATTTCGGCTGCAGCTGAAGACGTTTATATCTCCTCAGGCCAATGTGAGTACTAAATGTGGTGATATGACGACGTTCAGGCGACAGTTCGAACTGGTGGTATCCAGACGAGAGATAGTCTAGTTTACTAAAAACCGTGGCACCATTTAAATCAGAAAATAGATCATCGATAGTGGACATAAGGTGTTTTTTTTCTCTCTTGACTGCCTTATTCGCTTCACGCATATCCACGCAGATTCTAACCTCTCCAGATTTTTTTTGGAACCACAACAATGGGGCTCACCCACGGTGTTGGACCATCAACTTTCTCTATTATATCTAGCCTCTCCAGTCGTCCAAGCTCTTTTTTCACATCCTTTCGTATGTGGAAAAGAATTCTGCGATATGGTTGTCGTTTTGGATTCACTGTAGGGTCGATGTGTAGCTTGATCATTCGTCCTTTCACTTTTGCAACTCCCCCAAATAAGCACTCGATGTGGAAATCTAAGGTTCTTATGTTCGTCTACTGCATTCACCAAAACTGTTAGGAGGTTAGCTGCTTGGCGGTGGCATAGCTCAGTAGATTTCCAGTACTGCCCTGGACAACGTGTATGTGCTGTCGTGGCTGCTGACGGTCCTCTGATTACTGTTGTAATCATTCCAAGTATAGGCAAAGGTGTCGTAGAACTGTAAGAGTAGATCTTATGGTTAGTCTTATTCAGTTGTTTGACTCGGTGTTGGTTTATCACACTGTAGGTTGCTTCGTCTATTAGGTTTACGGATGCACCAGTGTCGATCATCATGGGTAGGTGGTGAGTTGCTTGACGTAATATATGAACAACGAGAGCGAGTGTTTCACCGGGATATCCAAACACGAGAAAATAATGGTGAAAACACGAGCGCGCAGCGCGAGTGTTTTTGTCCATTGTTTTCGAGTGTTTGGATATCCCGGTGGGACACGAGCTCGAGTTGTTTATATAGCTTCTGAAATGAATGGAGAGGTAAGAGAATGTTTTCGTTTGCTGATTTGAATAGAATTTCTAACGAAGGATATCGTAATTAGGAATTATATTGAGATATTACACAATGCATAACTGAAGTGGGTTTTCCACGATGAATAGATAATGATAAATTAAATAGTGGAGTTGAGATGATTGTGATGCATGGTAGAGGGTTTTGTTTCTGCGAGTATTAAACTGGACAAGTGTGTGTTTACTGGCTGTAACATTAGATTTGTGGTAGACGACAAAGAGTGAATAAAGGAATTTTGTGTGTGAATTTGTTTGCTGACTTGATTTTGCACACGTAATTAAGATATTTGATCCAAACACTAGTGTTTGGATCAAATATCTTAATTACGTATGCAGCTGAAATCTTTTGTCTGGCGGTGTTTGACCGGGGTATCGAAACAGCATCATGTGACCGAATGCTTACATGCTATTGGTTTAATTACTCATGAATTATTAATGAATTTTAGAATGTTTGTTACTGGTATAGACATACTCACATTCATCGTCAAGGTCTAGCGATTGCAGGGTGACAGTATTCACAGGCTTCGATTGTGGCGGATTCGTACGGCAGACACGGGCAAAATGACCAGTTTTTTTACCTGCTTTGCAGGTTTTGCCTTTAGCTGGACAGACCAATTTGTGCGGATATTGTCCACCACAGTTTCGGCATGTTCCAATGTTGAATATTTTTTCTACTTGAGCGAGCATGCTGTCGTTGAAAATTTGATTCGCCCTTTGCACGCGATAAATGATTTTGTCTCGATTGGTGGCGTCCTTTGTTGTTCGTTTTGTTATTCTCGTGAATTGAGTTGATTGTCGATTCACTTCTTTCGACATGTCTTGCTTGGCTTTCGCTTATCTCCAACGATCTTCCGACTTTCAAAAGGTTGACAATAGGTGACTTCAATTTTTTAAATAGGTTGACAATAGGTCACTTCAATAGGTGACAAAGTCCTCTAAAGGTCGACTTGAAATTCTGCCAGAGCGTGTTTGCCGAGCGTTTGTTTCCATGTCCCTCAACCACTGGAACTACTGTTATTCAAAATGTTTGTGTTTAATATATTTATAATTAAAATATTTAAAAATTAAATATATTAAATACGACATATTAAATGAACGGTCCCTTATTTAAATATTAAGGATGGGCATATACCATATATGGAACGTTAACTTACTAACTGCATTACAGAACCAACCGTGAAAGACGAATAAGTCTAGTTGCTATATATTGCATAAAGCTAAACAGTGGACTAGTTTATCTAGTACCAACGATTTGATAAGGAATAGTTGAAGTTGTAGTTATTGTAAATACATTGATATTATCATGATTATATTTAGTTACAGTAACATTCATAACGACATTCATATTTAGTTACAGTAATGTCGGAGCTAATTTTGTTTGCAAAAATGATTGCTGGATTGCAATCCCATTTAGGGACCGCTGTAGCCACCGTTAATTTCCGGTTTGTCAGGTGACGTTTCGCCCCACACACGCGTGTAAATTTAGGGTAACGAAAACAAGCCGCCATTTATTTTGTTCGTTTTTAGTAAGTTGTAGAACCAAACGGTTCTAAACGTAAACAAGTGTAAATATTTGCAACTAAACATTGGTAAGCAAACGTAAATAAAGAAACAACATTGGACTATCGGAGTAGGTCTCTGGTAACAAAAGTATTATAGTGTAATAGCCGAAATAGTGTATATGAGGTCTTTACGTTTCACTCTCTGACGAAGGGCCTTCGTTCGAAATGTTAGCCATCCTACATACTATTTACATACTGTACACCATGTGTTTCGATTTTTAGCCTTGCTTCACACTGGATAGAATGTAAACAATTGACTATGCGTTATAGACGCTAGCCAATAAGCATCGTGGCACTGCTTCTTTAATTATTTCGTTTGGGAACTTTGGTTGATCCTGAAATGGCATTGTCATCATAATTGGTAATACTTATCTCGGTTCAGAACGGGCAAAAGTCTACCTCCTCCGCAGGCGTTTTTTTGGGCGAAGAGAGAATAAACGCCTGCCGACTAATGATTTCAAGATGGCGAAGCATTGACGTGATCGTACTCGAGATCGTACATATTTATAGGCGTATTGAAAAGCAATTTATCGAGGAAACTGTTGGGCAGTAAATAGCTAAAACAACTCTCCTTTTTACCACCAAAGCGCTAAAATATTGAAAAACTATGGCCCATTTCTTAAAAACGAAGCGACAACTGGTAATTTGCTACTAAACACAAAGCATGAAGGCAAGCATATCAACTAAATAATGAATCATTAGCATATATATTATTTAAAATACATGTAGCATGTCTAATAAAGCATATTCAGTTATACATACATACAAACAAACAAAAACAATGCAAAACACAACCTTTATTAGTATATAAAATATTGTACTTGAGACGCTTAATATATCACTTTAAAGGGAAATGGCAATAAAAATTAAGTTTATCTTATTTGAAAGATAATGAAGACCTTTTACAGATTTTCCATATCGTTCTTGGTTCTGTAAATATTTCACTTCTTTTTAACAAAGAACATTGAACATTCCGCCATCTTGGATATGCATAACCATCCTTGGATATGCGTGACGTCACAACCAGGGTTGAAATGTTTTTTATATCAGCAATTATCGAGTCATTATAGATGCTAAATCGCAGTTGTTTTGGGTGTTGTATACTTTTAAGTGAAGTAGCAATCTATTTGAACGCATTCCACTGATATTTGGGCAATTATTTACAACTTTTAGAATGTTTAACCTGGTTTTGACGTCACTTAATTAGCTCTAATTATAAAACAAGATGGCGGATTGCAGATATTTTTGTTCACAGATATTTCAAAAATTAAGGAAGTTACGGGGAAATTTTAAAAAGTCTTCATATATTATTTTAAATGTTCTTTCAAATGAGACAAAGAAATTTTTTATTGCCATTTCCCTTTAATATATCTTGTTTTAATCTATACATTGGGTTCAATTAAACACGTTCAAGTTTACAATGGGCAGCTGGTCTACATTTTGCGCTAAATCGTAGAATACCCGTCCAGCACTTTCGCTATTTGTATCTGTTGACAGTTAGTAAAAGCACGGTTAGTAAAAGTGATAAATTAAAAGGGTCAAATTACGCAAAGTTCATCATACACAATTCCTTCGTTCTATATTTTAAACCATTTAATTTGATAAATGTACAAGTACACACAAATATAAACCTTCGACATTATATTTAAAGAGATTTTAGAGCAACCTGGTTGTATTTCTGCCTTTAAATGCGGTTTCAAAAATGGACGGGTATTCTATAATTGCTCCGACTATCACTGTCTATCACTGCTGTGCATGAAATCTTCGAATTTCTGAATCTCTTCCTCGCTGCTATCCGCCATAACTATCCAGATATAACCAGAATGGCCCGATAAGACTTTACGAGGCGTTTCAAGTTTCGATGGGTCATATTTCAGCAGATATTTATGGATAACCCGAAGATCGACACTACAAACCCGAAGATCGAACATTAGTTGGCAGGCGTTTCTTCGTCTCTTCTCAGTTCTCAAATTTCGCGCGCCCGCAATTTTTTCCGCCCGCGGAGGAGGTAGGGCAAAAGTACATAGATTCAAAGTTGAAATAACGTTGTACTTATTTTTTGTTTTGTTCGCTTGAGATCTGTTGTAAACAAAGCATTTGAACGAAAAATCAGTCCGTCATTAAATTCTTAGCCGCAAAATCCAACCAGCGGTTACACGCTGTGATGTCATCTGTACTCAACACAAACATACCAAAGCTATTGAATTTACCTTCGCTCATAGTGTACAACTGTTTTCCTGCACATATTTTCGTTTGTAAATATATCTTCGAACTCTAAATCGAGTTTTGATACGATTACTGGCGAATGCGAACTTAATGTGCGGAGTAGATTACAACACAAGCGCTTTTCCTTATGTCTATGGTCCAAATTAATTGCCGGCCATAAATTTCTGATAGCAGCAATAAAAAATCGATAAATTTTAAAGGCATCGTCCTTTTGTTATGGAGTTAAATTATATTGTACGTTGTCTAGATCGAGTTAAACTAACGGAAATTGATCTTACTGCCTCTGTAAATTTATTCAGGACATTGTCCTTTGTTCACCACTATTTTACAGCACCTGTTCTTCCTGACTTCAATAATTATGTGGAAAATATTACATTGTAACA
This sequence comes from Chrysogorgia sp. JL179-B06, assembly GCA_035772405.1. NCBI lineage: Eukaryota > Metazoa > Cnidaria > Anthozoa > Scleralcyonacea > Chrysogorgiidae > Chrysogorgia > Chrysogorgia sp. JL179-B06. Next base: position 296,152 of record JAYKKM010000309.1, read on the forward strand.
GGAAAAACAAATAAATAGACTGCTGCAGTGAGTCTTTCTCTATCATTTCTGAACAGTCAGTAAGAACATGTGCGATAAAACTACATTATCACAGGCCGAAACTGAATATCATACCCGAGGCTGATACTGAAACAGGCAGTGCACATGCAGGCAGTGTTGAATGTCTTTCGCTCAAAACGTCAGACTTCCTATTCACATAGGATTGCAACTTTCGCAGCTTTAAAGAAGCTGCTGGATAAGTTCTCCTAGTAATAACAGCGATGGTGCCAGTCCAAACATACAATGGCGTTAGTCAGTGGAATGTATTACTCTAGACAACTTGATGTGTGTATTTACAAATTGAAAATGTTCTCTTACAACAACAGAGTTAGTAACTGTAACTGTAACTAAAATGACCATGTGAAGCTGTTCGTTTGCCAACAGATGGTTAAATATCCCTGTTAATTTGTGGCCAAGTGATTAAGATTTTTACTATTTTTAATTATTTACAAATTGGAAGATTTTTCCTTCAATGACAGAACTAATGAATGTAGCTAACTAACCATGTCAGTAGACACATGTACGCGTTGCGTGACTATCTTTATCTTTATTGATGGACAAAGTTATGATAACATTAATGTGTATAAAGCACACTGTCGATGGACAAGGACAATGTCAATCAGAAAGAGTTTATGTCACTGATTGGAGACAAACCAATAACGCTCTCGTTGTCGGGAAGACTCTCTCACAATTGAGCTGCTTGCAGGACTCCACTAGCAGAGCGAAGGCAATTATATGAGGTGATTCGATGGGCAATATTTGAACTCTTATCAACCGTCTAACGGGTGATCAGATGGTTTATTTCGATTCGTAATCGGGTCTATCTTTGTAAGAGCAGCATGTGTTCCCAGATTTTCTACATGATCAGTAATCCGAGCAAAGATATAGTTCAATATTAACCGTTACGTTCAAGTTATGGTCAAGACTTAAAGAGCCGTGATTTTATTGTCCTTCAAAATATTAGAAGTAACATTATTATCGAGTATGGTACTACAGAAGACTAGCCTACACTCAATTTTGCTTCCATAGCAGCTGTGGGTTTGATCATAGTTATACTGTAGGTGTAAGATCACTCGCGTAAGAGTGGCGAACGGCAAGCCGAAGAAGACTATAGACTATATTTTATTGTGTAAAACAAATTTCCCCACCTTTGTTTGCGCTCAAGCCGCGGCGGGCGACAGGTTCTATCTGAGCTACAACCACAAGCTGACGTGCTTGACTTGTAGTACCTAAAATTCAAGATTCAAGATGCAAAATTATTATACTAAATAATCTATATTTTCGTTATGTCAACGGGGATATATTTGGAATAAGGGCGGACAAAGTCATTACAAAAGCACAAAATTAAAGTCCTCGTGATAAAGCTAACTTAACGCACTTTTTAACAGTTTTCATTTGGCTGTAACCATGCGTACAAAAGGGACAAACAATTGTTATAAAACATAAAAAGCCCAAGCAAATTAAAAGGGAAGAACAACTAAATAAGCTGCAACTTAATCAACGTAATACCACATAGTATAATGCTATGACCTGAAATACAACGCAAAGAAGAGCATTTAATAATGGATGAAAATAGCCCACGTGGATATTGACTTTATATATTATTAAAACATTCACCACCAAATAATTTACGAAATAATTTTAATTTAACAATTTGGCTTTCTTCTCATACAACTCATGATCTTAATATTTATAATTATTCTATTTCTCTGAAGACAGAATCAAACGAGGTGGTGTAGGTTTGTACACACATATTCATAATAATCTAATAATAGCCTAATAATAATAATAATGGTTGATGACCCATAAAAACCGCAACGCACTGTGTTTGTGTAGTATAATCACTTCGAAGGACAAATTGACCAATTCTATTCGTCCCCATAGGACAAGTAGTGACCGATTTTATTCGTCCCCATCGCTCTTATGTTACTGTCGAGATAATGATCCACCATGACAGGGTGACGCCAATTACTTTTGTTAAGAAAAATTCTTCAAAAAAGTTATATTTTCATATTAAGCAGAAACAACAGTAAAAATAAATTACTTTTTAGAAAAAAAATATTTAATTATAATGTTTAGAAATGTTAATAGTTTCACGGTAGCTGCTCTTGTAATCGAGAAATGACGTTTTCATTTTCGTATTTTATACTTTGCTGGACAGCTCAAAGTTTGTGAACAGATATTTTGTTCCCTGAACTCCATGATAGCACTGTTCGAAATTATTGATTATACAGTTAGCACTTTCACAAATTCTAGATGACCAAACAGGCACCCTGCTTCTACTTCTAAGATCATGGAATATATACGTAGTAATGACGAGCTAGTTGTTCCATTATTTTATATAAAATATGTCAATTGAAAAAGTATCCTATTAGGAGGACACGTGTACCGTAACCATATAGCAGTTACAAAAGACTGTTGAATACAACATTGTATTTGATTTACAGTTCTCAATATAGTCGTGTGAATAATATATTTATTAAGCAGTGCCGTAGATATTCAACAAAAATTATCCAAAGAAGATGAGTTACTCTCATCCTTTAAAAAGCGTCAAAAATTGCCAATGATATACATTTAGGATTATGTTTGAGAGGAAGAATGCTGTGTTGCTAAAAACTTTGTTAAATTTGATTAACAAAATGTTTCTTATGTTTCTTAGGACTTCGTTTGACCGTTTGACATAGAGAACATATATATGCTAGTTAACCAGGTATATATTCCAATAATTTTAAGTTGGAGCGTGCATTTGGTAGATCTGGACGGCCCTTCCTACATATAAACGAAGACCACGTACTAACATATTTCGAAATGACGTTTTATTCTGCCACAGTTTCAGATAACAATTAATTTAATTTATAAAGGAAAGCCCTTTGTATTCATACATCTGTACTGTAGAAATATTGGTTGAAAAAACATTTGAATTTGTTACTTCAGACTAAAACAAATTCTTATTGTAAAACCAAAAGGATATTTTGGTTAAAATCACCTTATTTTTGCTGTTTTAATCAATACGATTCGTTGTTTCAAGCAGTATAAAATTGGCGAAATGCTGAATCTTACACAACCAATTATAATCGACCTTTAAATCTATGACAACAACTGCAGTGCATTGTGGTAGTGTAGTATCACTTCGCTTTCAAAGGAGATTCAGCCGCGAGGAGAGCATTCATTTTTGAGGACGAATTAACCGATTGTTTAGTGTGCTTTTTTCCGCAAGAGAGAAATTTATTTTCATTGGACATGAATGTGTAGTGCATTCTCTAGAAAAGCCGATGTAATCACTCATGTCACTAAGGATAAATTTGATACAAAATAAGTGACTAATTGATTTTTGGAACAAAAACATTCTTCAAACAAATTGGTTTTTATAATAAGCAATCAGAAACCGTATTAATTGTCGTTCAATTCATTGGGTCTTTTATGTATGACTGCATGTTCGCCGGTATAAAAGGTTTTATCTGTGCAGATTCCCTGCCACAAGTGGCTGGAAAGGTTTCTACATTAATCGGTTTCATTTGTATTAATTGGCAGAGTTAACGATGACTTTCAAAAGTTATTCGACAAACAACGTCGGGACATTATGTTGGGTCTGATTAGTTTGTAGATTCGGACAAACATCCTGATGGTTAGGTGGAAGGTATAGCTTCGAAAATTATGGTTTAGTAATTAAATTAATTTATAAACGAACTTGTATATACTGTAAAATTTATAAACAATTTGTAAATACAAAATTTATTGATATAAATAATATTATTGTCGTAAATAGTACTATACATTTTAGTACAACTTTCTTAACTGTTTAAAATTTTGACAAAATTCCACAGAAGGTTTTATAATTAAATAATGTAAAATAGATTGGAAGTTTCTTGCGCCATTAACGCAAGATATATAATTCATACTGGCAAACATAATAAATTTATTTACCAGACCATCAAAGGATAGATATAACCAGATAGACTGAAAGTCGACGCAAGTGACGGAAAGATTGTTGTGAATTATTGTACTGATTTAATTAAAGATGAATCAATTCTTTAATTTTCTCAATATTTTCTCTATGTTCCTAAACCAGACAACTGTGGTTAATTCGACCTCAAAAATTCTAGCTCACGACGATCATATCATATCATAAGTGAAACTACATTACCACAACACATTACGATTTTTCTAAATGGTTAAAGTCCATAGGTTGTTTTTACGGTGTGTTAAGTAATAGTTCTAACACGAATAAGCGTTCTTCCTCTGATTTCTAAATACGGACAAGCCAGTTGAAAATACGAGGCGCAGCCGAGTTTTTTAAACTGCTTTGTCCATATTTAGAAAGCAGAGCATGAATAATTACGAGTGTTAGAACTTGCTTCTGAAACAAATCCATCTTTCAATAGAAAATCGAGATTAAAGTTGTGGAAATTCGGCTGTAATCCTCCTCTTTTTTCTAAATACTGATTAAATATTAATTTCTTTTGAATTTTCTTTATTAATTATTAGTGAGTTTGAGAATCACACATCTCAAACTCATTAATAATTCATGATAAAAAACAAAAACGGAAAATCATAACCGACACGTTGTTTTGGATATGTGATCTTAATTAGCGTACAATTTCGACAACTTTCACATTGATTTTCTCTTAACACACTGATTTGTTTGAGATGCTATATCATACACAGAAAGCCGTTTATTATCTGATTTCCAAACACCTCGAAGTGTGTTAAAAAACTCGGCCTGCGGCCTCGTTTTTCAATATACGTCTCGGTGTTTCGAAATCAGATTTCTCGTGTATGATATAACATCATATCGTTTATCCTGTGCATATAACGGCATTACCTGTCACATCAATGACACAACTTCCTTCTTGTTTGGGATCTGTTCCTGCAGGTTCAGCTGCATACCCCTCGTTACTACACTGACCAATGTCTATAAATTTACACCATAGTTAGCAGAATTATCCTATTTTAGTTTCTGTTATATCGGAAACTATCAGCATAATATTTCGACTGTTAAGGACAAAGATAAACAAACAATTTCCGAATGCAGCAATACGAAATATCAGGCATAGTTTGATGCTACTTTGTGTTAAAAACGTATTGAATGTAACTTTGAATGTAAAGCTGTTGAATGTAAACGTGACAATTTACGATCATCCAATAGACACTCCAATTTAATGTCTTGCCGATTATTATCTTGAATGTTTGCTAAATTATTAAACAATTATACCATTAGCTCCCTATGAGCTCATATACGACTCGAACTCATGGTATTATATATATATATATATATATATATATATATATATATATATATATATATATATATATATATATATATATATATCGGTCTCGTACAAGCCTATTGACTCCCATAGTTATCTTCTATTTTCATCCTCTCATCCCAACCACAATAAGAAATCCATCCCTTACTCTCAATTCTTGCGTCTTCGCCGCTTATCTAGCGACGACCAAGATTTTCAAGCCAAATCAATAGAAATGAGATCTTTTTTTTGTCCAACGTGGTTACCCTACATGTACCAACCTTTTAGACCTCGCCGTTCAGAAAGCTTTTCTCGTCCCCCGTTTAGACGCCCTTGAACCATCTTTGGAACGAGTTTCAAACAATAAAATTCCTTTAGTTCTAACATTTCATCCTTTCAATTTTAAAGTTAAAAATATTATTAATCGGAATTTTCACATTTTACAAAATGATCCTGAGACGTCAGGCATTTTCACCGACAACCCTTTGGTATCTTTTCGCCGTAATAAAAACATTCGTGACTCCTTAGTACATAGTGCCCTTAAACAAAATACCTCGGCACCAGCGGGAACATTTTCTTGCGGCCGTTCCCGCTGTAACACATGCCCTTTTCTCAATCCCACTACAGTTATTACTGCCCCCAAATTCGACCACACAATCCGTCATGCTTTTCATGCACGTCCACCAACATAATTTATTGCATTTCTTGCGATAAATGCCCTAAAATCTACATCGGTGAAACTGGGCGACGCCTTTCAGACAGGTTTGCTGAACATCTTCGTTCCGTGAGGATCAATGATGGTGACAAAACTGTAGCCCGCCATTTCAACAGCTCCAACCATTTGGTTTCAGACATTAAAGTCTGTGCCATCCTTCCCATTTCCGGTGGCAACGATAACCGCAAGCGGCAAGAGAAGCGTCTCATTTTTAAACTTGGCACCACACATCCTCTTGGTCTTAACGAACGTTTTTCTTTTATTTAATTTCGTAAAAGCTTTTTGTCATTTTATTTTGCTTGGAACTTTTTATTATTAGCTTATGAACTTTTTATTATTAGCTTATGCTCATTCCTTTTCAAGTCTTTGTTTCTATTATTATCGCCTAATCCCATTGAATATTGGACCTGTCATTTCTCCCACCCCCTCAGTCTGCTTATTGATCGACTGTAAAAATAGTAAATGACTTAACTTTTCCCATCTCATTAATTATTAGTTAGTTTATTTCCAGTGCATTTGATTGGCTACTTTCTACCTGTGACACCCTTTTGGCATATATATAAGCCCTATTTATTTTATTTCATCTCGTCTTACTCTGATGAAGGGCTCCGCTCGAAACGTCAGTATCTCGTCACTAAATTCTTGGCAGTTTACCACCTTTTCACTTTGCTATATATATATATATATATATATATATATATATATATATATATATATAATAATATATATATATATATATATATATATATATATATATATATATATATATATATATATATATATATATATATATATATATATATATATATATATATATATATATATATATATATATATATATATATATATATATATATATATATATATATATATATATATAATATATATATATATATATATACGAAAGTATACAAAATATACAAAATATATATAATAATAATAATAATAATATAGCCTCATGGACTGTTCCTTAAAACAGAAAAGACCGAATATGTTATATACGGTACTCACCAAAGATTGAAACGAGACGAATCAGTTATGTTATTATACAATGGAGTCCCTTTGAGGAAATCTAACTGTTTTAAATACCTAGGAGTCCACATTGATTGCACATTGTCTTTTAATGATCACATTGATTATTTAATAAGAAAAGTCTCTCAGAAACTAGGTATTCTTAGACGCCTAAGGAGTTCATTACCTATTGACACGGCTGAAAAGATTTATAAGTCAATGATTATACCTTCCATCGACTATTGCGATGTTGTGTGGAATGGATGTGGGAAGTTAAACTCTGATGCCTTGGAGCGATTACAACGCAGAGCAGCAAAACTTATTTCCCCAAATTCAGAACTTGAAACAGATTTGCTACTAAAATCTATTGGTTTAGCCCCTTTGGCGAATAGGAGACTGCTACATGTCGCAGAATGGGTCAAAAGATGTCTGGATAACGATATACCTCCATATTTATTAGACTATTTTAGGATAAACGAGTCATTACATTGTTATCGGACAAGAGGACGTCGAAATATTCATTTCCCTAAAGTAAAACTGGAAGTAGCAAAAAGATCTTTCTACTTTTCAGGTGCAACTATATTTAACAACTTACGCGAGACTATATTAAGAACTGCTCTTCTTTTAAAGAATTCGGAAGAAGAGCAAAAGAATATTTTCTTTAAGCAAAACTTTTTTTTAAGTAATAATGTATGTATGTATGTTTGTCAGGACCTCCATTGATACCAGTTCATGTAACTGAAGGGGCTATCCTGAATAAATATTATCTTTATCTTATCTTTATATATATATATATATATATATATATACAATATATGTATATTATAAACAAACTAATTCTGGATTTGGATGCGCTTGGATTTTAGACGGGAATTTTATGGCGGGAAATGAATTATCGCCCGTCGAGATTATCACCCTGCTCTACTGATATCGAAAGAACAGTAGAGCAACCTATTGTCCGCCTATGGCAGAAAATGAAGCCTGTAAAATTCTACATGCGCCATTACTAAGACTGAAGTCGCAGTGAATATGTAGGCAGGTAACGTATCGTTGTGCCTAGTGATTTGAAAAATGTCTTCCAGTCCTCTTTATATGGTAGTTAAAATTATTTTATTTTGTGGATTGTAAGAGCACATAATCCAACAAAACCCTCATCGGAACCTCAGTTGATCATTTAGTAATGGCGGACTTCCGGCTTCATTTTATGAACAATAGTTCCTCGATCCAGTCTTCTTTCGAGATCAGTGTCCTCGTTTTCGTTCGAGATCAGCGCGAAGTGCCATCCGGGCGAGGGGATGAAATGTGCTGTAACCGGGATGGATCCCGCAACTACTGTACATTCAATTTTCCATTGGATACATTCTTTTTTGCTTATTTTCATATGTGAAAAGTTCATATGCGAAAAGGTTCCAATTCCACATTCAATTTCATATGTGAAAATTTCAAATGTGAAAATTTCATATGTGAAAATTTAATATGTGAAATGTTTCCAATTCCACATGTCCATTTGATATATGAAATTTTCACATGTGAAATGTTATATGAAATTTTCGTAAGGGAATATGCGCTGTGGCATACGAGGCCATTGCCTGGGACTTTCCTGTACTTTAGTTTTCATGTGACGGTCCAGTTTGTCGTATGACCACACAGATGGACTATTTTTTTTACTACAGTCAGTAGATTAACTACAGAAAATTGTAGTTAAGATAACTATATGAGAAAAGATATATAGCTTTGTGTATCTGTGTAGTTAAAATAACTATACCAAACACTAGTTGTTTTTAGTAGTCTACGGTCATAGTAGTTTCAACTACCGGAAATTGTAGTAAAAATGACTACGACAAAGTTAAAATTGAGTAGTTAAAATAACTCTATAAAAAAACTAGTTATTTCTACTACAGCCGCAATCGTTTTAACTACGAAATTGTAGTTAAAACAACTATGGACAAAGTTAAACTCGAGTAGTTTAATAATAACTGTGCGGAAAACTAGTCGTTTTTACCACAGTCATAGTAATTTTAACTAGTACAAAATTGTGGTTAAAACAACTAAAGTTACTACGTCCTAGATAGTTAAATCTACTACACGTATGTGCGTGCTTATTTTTACAACCTGAAAATAACAGTGCATTATACTACCGCAGTGCATTATGTACTCTCACATCTGAAATAACTGTTGTTTTGTACAAATGTCAAAATATCGCTAACATATTTAACAGTCAAATCTGTGTACGACTTGGAACATTCTGTCTCTCTCAGTCTATTCTTTACGATATCCCTTAGCCAGTTGAATGGGGATTGATGTAAAGAGAGAGACAACATCAAAAGACACGATTGTCTCATCTCTGTCGACTTTATTGGTACTAACTAAGTCGGTAAAGACTTTAGTCTCCATAGGAAAGGTTTGAATTTTTCAAAAACACCAAGACATGTACTGTACCAACAAAATAAATCCTTGCATCTGTAGAAGGAGGTTTAAACGGCCTAGCGCAAGATGAACAAGATGAGATTATGGTAAAGGTGTACTGTATTCTCAAAGAAATCGAAACCATCCATACATCAGAACTTAATCGAGGTGAAAAGAAAGCCATGCAAAACCTCAAAGCTGATAAAAGCATTTTAATTACGAAAGCCGAATACAAAGAACTGAATACAAAGTTCAAGTACAACGAAATGCAACAAGACCAGAATGTTTACTGTCAAATTACTGATAAACGAAGAAACCCGAATTCGAAGACGGAATGAAAACTACAACGATGGCCTACCAAAGATTCACAAAGTATGACTCATCGCCAATCAAGATAACATTACCATCGAAAAAACGACATATACAAAGACCCCTTTAGGCCCGATCAACAGCAACATTGGATCACCGACATCAACTTTCAAACCACCTAGCAAATCTTTTGAAACAACTCTACCATTACAATGCATATTCTGTCAAGAATGCCAAAGTCTTTACGGACTTCGTTAGTAGAAAGTCAACAAAGTTAAGACAATCGTGTCCTTTGACGTCGTCTCTCTTTTTACATCAATCCCAATTCAACTGGCTATGGATATCGTAAAGACGAGACTTAGAGAGACAGAATATTGGAAGTCGCACACAGATTTACCTCCGATAAACATGTTATCGATCTTTTGGCATTTTTACTGAGAAGAGAAAGATCGTGTTTTACAAGACCTAACAGTAAACGGTTATACGTAAAAATTCATCCAGAATAAGTATATTCCCAGAAATGAAATTCAAACACACGGCTGTCAAGATGATCCGAAAGGTTTCACACTGTATCCCGTATATCAAAGGGGTTTCCGAAAGATTAATCAAACATACTCTGAGTAAGGCTGGAATAAGAACAGCATATATATAGACCCTACTGACATTGGCGGATATTTTCTTCAAACCGAAAGACCGACCGTGAAACTCAGTTAAAAGCAAACATGTTTAATTTCGAAATGCTAAATACAGAAAAAATCAAAGGGTTATAATACCATGGTTCAGATAACAAATACTTCAATTATTAAAACGAAAGTTCTTTGTTTTGCATACATCTGCTACACATCACACCACGCATTTACCGCAGTCAGACATTACCTGTCATCTCCATAGCACCGTTTAATTCTTCGTTGGGACCTGTTTCTTGATCTTCATGGTTACAACACGTACCTAATGATAAATTTACATCACACTTGTCATATTTTAATTCTTGTTAAATTGAATTGGACCATTTTAAAATAATTTTGCCGAATTTAGAAAGTTTATTTTTCAAATAAGTTTTTTCTAATAAGTTTTCTTTTGAAATAAGTTTTCATTATGAGCATGAATCGAAATAATTGCTTTGAACATGTTGGTTTGAGCATGGATACAAATAATGAAATATACTTGCTCAGTTTAATCCTTTAAAAATTATTTTTATTTAAAACGCTTTTAAACTTCTATTCGAATATCAAATATAAAAATGAAATTTATGGACAATTTCTTGAGAAGTTTGAAAATTGCTTTTAAAATTAAAAATATTTTATATAATTTTATCACAAATGAGGCAAACGTCGGATACATTGACTTTGAAAAGCACAAAATACAGTCGTTACCAGAATTTCACATGATTATAGAAATTTATAACCAATGATGTTGCTAATTTATCACAATCACATAGTGGTTGATTTTGTATTGGTCGGTGATCTTAGAAAATCATGTTTGCTGACTGGTAAAATCTGCTTCGGATCAGAATATCACAGAACTCGCGACGAAAATTTACCTGAAATTTTGCACTAAGTTTTCCTCTTGGAAAGTAACGGTACTTACCGTTGAAAGCGTTTCGGAGCGGTGTTCCATTCAGGTTATATGGAGACCGCACCAAAACGTCGTCAACTGAAATACGTAAGTACCGCTACGACAATATTGCAAGCATATAAACATATTTACATTGTTGGCAAAGATTGGCGATATTTTGGAACCATCCCTGGATCTTAGGCCAAAAGAAAGTGTTCGTGATGGTGTAGATGAGGGGATTTATGGCAGAATTTATTGAGACCACGGATATTGAAAACCATGCATAAACGACGTTCTCGGTGTCGTTGACAATGAGGGCCAGAGAGATGTAAATAAGGATGGCAATTGGAAACCAACAGAGAATATCGGTAAAGACGATAGCGAAAAATCTGATGCCCAATATAACCTCGCCTTCTTTACGTTGTTCACTACCAGACTGGCGAGTGGAGACGTAATTATAGTGAAATATCGTGCAGTAGGCCCAAGCCAAGTAACAGGCAACCAGGAAGTTAAACACGCCAAATATAACAAGACAGTATTCCCAGGCTGGATCCTTTTCACCAGGTAGTTGGAGCGGCAAACATAAACCATTGGTACCATAGAACCCTTCAGCTTTCTCTTCATCATAAAAATAGTTCTTGACAACAGCAGGAACGAGAGCGATGGCGATGGATATTAGCCAAATCAAGACCACAATAAACCGTACTGTGCGTCGCCTCATAGGGTTATGTTTCATACCATGAATGAGCTTTCCACGACGATCGTAGGTAATAACTGCCAAGGTAATAACGCATACCTCGCTTGATATTAAAGCAATGGCACCAAAACATTTGCAAGCCAGACTGGAACGCCACTCGTGGTCATGAAGGTAGTAATCACCTTGCCAAGTAAGATCTCGGTTGACGACGGCGGCGATATACGCGCCCATCAAAAAATCACCAATGTTGAGATTCAGAATAAAAACATTTTGAACGTAGCATTTATCTTTATATGCCATTCTCAGGCCGAACGAAAGTGTATTTGATGCAAATATAGCAACAACAAATACCCACACAACGTATCGTAACGGCTGGCTTTTTATCATTTGGTCACAGTCCGAGAAGGAATCAGCTGGTGCGATACAGTTGACATCAGGTCTCTCTTTCTTTACGAAACAACAGTGAGAAAACAAGCTGGATTTCCTACAAGTAAAATTTCAAGAGGAAGTGAACTATAGTTCGGTAGAAGCATGATTGGATGGATTGGTGTATGAATAGATTGATGGATCAATAAGATGAAAATATTAATAAAAATAAAAATAATGTTTGAACACGTTTGTTCTATCAAACCAGATCGCATAATAATTCAACCTGGTCGCATTAAAAGCCGTATAATTTAATTGTTGAAAGAAAAGGCAGGTCATTCGGTGAATCTTGCATGACATTTCATATTATTAGAGGTCAAACGATGTGGCTTTTTGGTGCCGATCTGATATCCTATGTTTTTTTCCCCAACATCGGCCGATATCCAATCCGATATTTTTTGAACACGTGTTTTTACCTTTAAAGTCGCCGCCATTTTAATTTTTTTAATTTCGGCATTGTCAGGAAATAACGCATTGACGCCTAGTTTAGACTTTGGAATGCGAGTGAGGTTAATTGAATGCTAATTTAATTAACTGAACGTGTCGAAAGAAGTACTTGAGACTTCAAAGTTGCGTCGAACTTAAAGTCATCTAATTAGATGCGATAAATTAAATACGACGGGACTAGACATCTAAAGTCTAAACTAGGCTTAACTGTTTTGAAATGTGCAGAACGACGATATTGTGTTCTCAAACTCATTAATAATGCATGAGCCAATTAGCCAATGAAATCACTTTATTTTATCATGACTGAGGCTGGATATTCGAGTAAAACACCTAAAAATCATATACCACCACAGTTATTAGATCAAACCCGGTTTTGATCTAATTGCTGAGATCTTAATTAATAATTCATTTTTTTGGAGAACGAAACGACCCGCCTCCGTCTTCGCTCATCCTCAACTGAACAGAGTCTGTAAATTTTCTGAATAAATTTTACATACCCTCGTGAGTTCAGTCCCATGAGGGTTTGTTCTCAAATGCGTTTTAAGTAAACATCCAATTAAATCCGTGTTCGATTGAGAAGCCATATAAACAACTCGTTTATCGTGTTTCATCAGGGGATCCAAACACTCGAAAACAATAAAAACACTCGCGCTTCGCGCTCGTTTTTTCATCATGTTTTCTCGTGTTTGGATCCCCTGATGAAACACTCAAACTCGTTGTTCATATATTACATCAACAACTTTAGTTTAGTTTTTCGCTGAAAACATAACTAAATTTTGAATTCGACCGCAAAACTTCAAAATTTGACATCGGTTAAAAACCCGGATATATTTGTCAAATGTTGCCGATCTGATATTTCTGCCGACGTTGCAAATATCGGGCCGAACCGATGCGCCGATCCAATTATCGTTTGACCCCTACATATTATAGCATATGTTACAGAAAAACGTATTTCTTGTAACGATCAGTTCTAATCGTTGATATATTTCTGAATGTTATATGCAGAAGCTCGTAAATGACATGTAATATTAATTGCTAGTTCATAATTTTTATATAAAGAATTTCAATAATATAACATAAATTAAATAACAATATTTGAATATAATAATTTTATGATTGACTTTTTCTAAAGAACTTTTAAGTATATAAATAGAACACACATTAGAACAGCAGACAATTTTGGGTGGTATAGAGAAATTGTATATTCTTAAGATGGTAAAGGATAAACCACATACATGAAATCAATGACCCTGTGACCCAGTCTTCTTCATTCACTCATTTTCATTATTCCAAATTTCTAGTATACTTTGATTAATCTTTATTATTTACATTGATATACCACACAATCTCAATTTCTGGATTTGTCTTTTTAAAAGGTAAGGGACAAAAGAGTATATAGTCGTTCTTACAATTCTTTTAGTTTATTCAACTTCAGCAGAAACTTCCAATTTTTAATGTACAGACGTGGCATTCCCGAAATGTCACTGCAGAAATGTATATAAAAAGAATTTAAAATGCTAAATTATAAAAAATAAATACTAAAGAAGAATATTGGAAAATGCTAAATGCTAAATAGGAAACATAAATAATATTTAATCTGTGATTGTTTTAGAAACAAATCAATACTTACAGTTTTACCAGGTTTACCAAGTTTTCCATACTGTTTGGATTAAGACTTGTGAGTAGATTATTCCGTAAGCTCCTGAACAAAAATACCAATACATTATTTAAATACGTCTTTAGCAATGAAAAAAATAACGAACAAGTTAATTGACAATGCGCATTATAGTTAGCGAGAACATACAACTGTTCCAATTGATTTTCATCAGCAAAAAAGTTTTCTGTTATTTTCTGCAGTTGATTGTCAGCAAGTTCCCTGTACAATGGTGATGGAAAGAATGTTAGATAAAAATATCGCTCCTGAACTAAATTTATTTACTCCGTTGACCTTTCCGAAATATCAATGTTATTTCACATAATAATTAATTCCTCCTGAAAAGTTTACTAATTATAACAGATTGCAGTTTGAAACAACCGATTTGATAGTTTGTCTCATATTCATACCAATCTGAATGGTTAAGATAACCAAATATTTTAATAAAAATGACCGTATTTTGGTTGTTTCAACCAATAATATTTCGCTGTTTCAA
The DNA here is from genome assembly GCA_035772405.1 of Chrysogorgia sp. JL179-B06. Taxonomy (NCBI): domain Eukaryota; kingdom Metazoa; phylum Cnidaria; class Anthozoa; order Scleralcyonacea; family Chrysogorgiidae; genus Chrysogorgia; species Chrysogorgia sp. JL179-B06. The sequence goes on from JAYKKM010000309.1 coordinate 311,152, forward strand.
CACGTAAAAAAGTCAATTGGTGAATCTGAGACAACGAAATTTAATTTACAGTGTATAATTATAACATCTGTATTTTATATGACTTCCTTGTGTCTCAAATGAATTAAATGTACATTATCAGCAATACTTGATGCAGTTTGTATTTAAAGTGCTGCCATAAACCGTAAACATTTCTGCGATGTTGATAATTCACTTAAGTTAAAGTAATATGTTTTCAGTTTAGCAGTTGCGTAAGTGCGGAAAACACAACTAATATTCATTATATATCTATTTCCAATTCTGTATTTATGGCTGGTATTGATGATAACGACGTTTAAAACATTGTAGTGATCCGATAGCCCTTTTACCATGAAAGTGCTTTCCTTTAATAATCACTTCCTACTTCATATATAGCAAGATGCGATATATGCTTACAGTTTTGTTAAATTTTTAAGGTTTTTCATACTCCCAGGATCAATTGTTTTGAGAAGGTTTTTCTTTAGCAACCTAGAAAAATATATATTGACATATGTTTTTTTCAGAAAAAAACGTATATGAAAATATATTTAAGTTTATTACTTACATTGATTATTTATTCGGTGACTTACAATCGTTTCAATCCATTACCAGAAGCAAGTAGGGATTTTGGCAATTTTTCAAGTTTGTTGTTGGAAAGATCCCTGTATTTATATAAGAAGAAATAGATTGACTGGAGTCTTTAAAACTTTGTGTGAATAGTTATATAAACAGTTATCATATTCATTTTGTATTGGTTTTCATTAGATCAGACAACAAATCAACATGATCATATCTTCTAAATATTAAAAGAACACTGCCTAACCTTTAACTTTACCGAAACTTCTTGGTATAACAAGTACATGTACTACACTAATGAACCTCATTATTAGCGAAAATTTGATAAAAAATGTACTTTTTAGATCGAGGTTGATTGACATTAATATAATATATCTAATCAATTACTTAGCCCTATCCAGACAGGGAAAGTGTCCGTGTTGACTTTAAATATTTATATCTTAATAATCGTTATAGTTACTGCACTGAAATTTCCGTACTTTTTTTTCTGAAATTATATTGGCTTTATTGGTGGAAAATCTTGCAACTTTCTGAACACCTACTGACAGTAAATTTCGGCAATGCCTTATACGAATGGTTTACTTTAAATTATATTGGCGGTTGCCTTATTAAAATTTTATAACGACTCTACAAAACAAACAAATAAATAGTTATGAGGCAAACATTATAATTTGTTAGTATTTGTACTATTTCTCTAAAATCCGAAATTGCGACAACTAATATCATCATATTGACGCACAATAGTATATCATCAGTGTATAAAAATGTCATTTCCATGTCATTTCCATACAAAAAAGCCCGATCTGGATATGATTAAAGCGATTATTATAATGGGTCACACAAAGGAGTAATACTTGATCATTCCATAATCTCGATTGGATGACAATACACTACCTACTAGCGAAAAAATCTGGAGATTTTTCTGACAATAGTCCTAATAAACCCTATATTTGAGACAGGACGCATTTATACGCGTTATGCAGCGGGAGGTAGCGTATTAATAAAGCATGTTAACGGGATTATTGACTTACAAGTGTTCCAATTGCTTAGCAGGAACAGCAAAAGATTTTGGCAATGCCTTTATTTCGTTATTTGAAAGGTCCCTATATGGTTAGGAAGAGGAGAAAACGATCAAGACTTGCTAATTATTTTTGCGGACACTGTTTTCCTAAACCAGTCTCCGCTATGTCATGACCCAGTATGCACCTGAGTATTTAACGACGTAGTAGATCAGAGGATCAGGCCATCTGGGCATCTTACTTTAAGTATTTGCATCAAATTACTAGAAATATATGAGTTTAAACTATCTTGTATTATTTAAGTAAAGCGTAGTTTCAGAAAAAAATAAGATATCCCTTTGATAACAAAAGTTTGAGATCGTTTAGATGAAACAAAAGTTTGAGATCGCCTTTGATAACCAAAGTTTGAGATCGTTTACAAGTTACTTAGAGAAATATAGAACAAACGCTGGAGCAAGCAGTTTCTTGTCTAGCCTGTGCCGCAGATGACTAAAACCCATATAACCCGCGGTTTAGTCGTCTGCGGCGCAGGGTGTTTCTTGCATTGTTTTCTTATTAATTAAATGTTTTCCTAAGTTACAAATTCAATAATCCAATTGGCAATTGCAAGTATCCGCATGTGTGCTACAGCGTGCATATGTTTTATATATGCGTTGGTAAGCAGTCGTCTTTAATAATTAATCTTCAACTAGAATCAAAGTTTAAAAATTACGTCTAAAATGACGTTTTAAAATAACTGGATATATAGTTAATTGATGTATGGTCTGGAAACTTGGCAAACTTCAAAGAGATTAAAAAATGAGTTGCGGTTTATGTTGATAGGGCATTCACCATGCACACATCTTTTATTTACGATTATATTAATCTAAAAAGCGATGTTGAATGATTCTAGCACAAGTTGTTTCGATTGGATGGCTTCTTCATTCTAACAAAAAATACAATGTGTTTATTGACAGTGACCGTGCACAAATTTGCATAAACGTTAACAAATATAGAGAAGAATGACTTTCGTAGATGGCCAGATGGATGGAGGTTGCGGGTGAGGAACTGACACTAAATTTCGGTAATGCCTTATACGAATGGTTTACTTTAAATTATATGGGCTGTTGCCTTATTAAAATTGTATAACGACTCTACAAAACAAATAAATAACAAATAAATAGTTATGAGGCAAACATTATAATGTATTAGTATTTGTACTATTTCTCTAAAATCCGAAATTGCGACAACTAATAACATCATATTGACGCACAATAGTATATCATCAGTGTATAAAAATGTCATTTCCTTGTCATTTCCATACAAAAAAGCCCGATCTGGATATGATTAAAGCGATTATTAAATGATTTACACAAAGGAGTAAACTTGATCATTCCATAATCTCAATTGGATCATGACAATACACTATCTACTGGAGAAAAAATCTGGAGATTTTTCTGACATAGTCCTAATAACCCTATATTTGAGACAGGACGCATTTATACGCGTTATACAGCGGGAGGTAACGTATATTAATAAAGAATGTTGACGGGATTATTGACTTACAAGTGTTCCAATTGCTTAACAGGAACAGCAAAAGATTTTGGCAATGCCTTTATTTCGTTATTTGAAAGGTCCCTATATGGTTAGGAAGAAGTGAAAACATCATGCGATCAAGACTTGCTAATTATTTTTGCGGATACTGGTTTTCTAAACCAGTCTCCGCTATGTCATGACCCAGCATGTACCTGACTTTTTAACGACGTAGTAGATCAGAGGATCAGGCCATCTGGGTATCTTACTTTAAGTATTTGGTATCAAAATACTAGAAATATATGAGTTTAAACTATCTTGTATTATTTAAGTAAAGCGTAGTTTCAGAAAAAAATTAAGATATCCCTTTGATAACAAAAGTTTGAGATCGTTTAGATGAAACAAAAGTTTGAGATCGCCTTTGATAACAAAAGTTTGAGATCGTTTACAAGTTACTTAGAGAAATATAGAACAAACGCTGGAGCAAGCTGTTTCTTGAAACTAAAACCCATATAACCCGCGGTTTAGTCGTCTGCGGTGCAGGGTATTTCTTGCATTGTTTTCTTATTAATTAAATGTTTTCCTAAGTTACAGATTCAATAATCCAATTGGCAATTGCCAGTATCCGCATGTGCATTACAGCGTGCATATGTTTTATATATGCCTAGGTAATCAGTCGTCTTTAATAATTAATCTTCAATTAGAATCAAAGTTTAAAAATTACGTCTAAAATGACGTTTTAAAATTACTGGATATATAGTTAATTGATGTATGGTCTGGAAACTTGGCAAACTTCAAAGAGACTAAAAAATGAGTTGCGGTTTATGTTGATATGGCTTTCACCATGCACACATCTTTTATTTACGATTATATTAATCTAAAAAGCGATGTTGAATGATTCTAGCACAAGTTGTTTCAATTGGTTTCAACAGTTTCTTCATTCTAACAAAAAAATACAATGTGTTTATTGACAGTGACCGTGCACAAATTTGCATAAACGTTAACAAATATATAGAAGAATAACTTTCGTAGATGGCCAGATGGATGGAGGTTGCGAGTGAGGTACAACGGACGGACTGGACTGATTGACTGGGTGGGGTGGCGGCGGGTGAGGGGATGGATGGATTGAAGGATTGATGGTTGGATTGAAGGAGTGATGGACTGACGGATGGATCGAATGATCGATGGATAAAAGGATCGACGGATCGACGGACCGATGGATCGATTGATCGATTAATCGATTGATCGATTAATCGATTGATCGATTGATCGATTGTTCAATCGACCAATTCCATCCCTGGGCAATCAATCAATTTGTCAATCGATTGATTGATTAATCGATTGATTGATTGATTGAGTAATTGGCGATAGGTGGCGGCAGGTCATGAGGGGATGAATTGATGGATCGATTTATAAAAAAGTTCGATGGGTCCATAGATCGATCGATGGATCAATCGATAGATTGATCAATCGATCGATTGATCGATTAATCGATTCATAAATCGACCCATCCCAGGGCAATTAATCAATGATCAATCGATAGATTGATTGATGGATGGATTAATTGATTGGAATTTGTCTGAACGAACAACTTGGACAAACCATCATAAGATTCGCAATAAAATTTTAATTCTATACTCACAAATATGTTAGACTTTTTGAAAACTTTAGCAGTTCGCTACTCAACATTTCGATTAAATTGAACGAAAAGTCTCTGAAAGTGAACAACGTCGCTATGAAGAAATCATCACGTACATTTAAAACAAAATCCTTCAATGACTTTATTTTTATTATAATAAACTCTTGATAATGAATGAAAATCGTAATACGTACATATACTTTAGATGGGATAGGCCGTGAAAGAAGACTGCAGGTATATTCTTGATCTTATTGTGAGCCATCATCCTGATATGAAATAAATAAGATAAATGTATAGCGTTGTACTAATTTTCATAAAATCACACTACCTCAAAAATGTTAGATGACTTCACTGTATGGATGTAGATATGCGTAACAAAAGTTGCTATAAAAATACGTGTATATTTTTGAAAACTATAAACTCAAACTATTATCCTATACATTGAAAATCGACATTGGCTCTATACTGTTTCTGTTATATTCTTTTGTATATTTTATTTAGACACTTTGTACATAGGATATTAACAGCCATTGCTCTCCGAGTCCTCGTGCTCTCCTCTGCAGTCTCGTGGGGACTGGAGAATAATGATGTAATCACTACACCACTCTCCTTTTTACAAACTAAATGCAATACATTTTTACAAACTAAAAACTATGCTCACTATGTATAAAATTTATTATCATATAAAGTCATAAGTACGGTTTGCGTTCGTTCTCGCGTGGACTGGATACTAGTGATGCATTATAACTACTGTTTTCATGTAACTTCTAAAAAATCTTATTTGTGTGTATTTTGTAAAAACTGATGGTCATACGATCCGTTAAAACTTGCTACGGTATTGATACAACTTTGACACTGATGTATTTTAGTTAATATGAATTATTATAAGTAATACTATGACATTAGGGAAATTAGTGATTAAATTGCCCCGAAAGCATAGTGGATTTGTGGACTTCCACAAATCCTCCCGAGGCTTGATGAGCATTTAATTAATAATTTCCCGACATGTCGCGGTATTTGTTTGTAATATATACCATGATTGACGAGGTAATATAATAATTGTCTTGATTATTTAATGCATTTCTTTGTTGTGTAAAAGAGTATTGTTTGCATGTTTGCTCAATGCTCATGTATGTTAATGAGTGCAAAATTACAAATTTGTCCGGTTAGAGTGCAAATTAGAGATTAAATCGCCCTGTGAGAACAAAACAAACCGAGGCAATCATGGTATTATTTAAGTTAATTTAATAAAAACGAATACTAAACACGATTTTTATTTTATATCTCGTCTTCATTACACACAACACGCTTATATTTAAAGTTTTCACATAAATACTTATTTGCTGGAAAATGTTTAATAGTAAATACTCACAAGTTTGTTAGATTTCTTGAAAATTCAAGTAAATTGTACTTTATTTCAGAGATCTGATTAGCAGACAAGTCCCTGTACACCAGTATTGTAAGAAAAAAATAATGATAATCATCTTAATTCAGTTAAAGTGCATTTCACGTTAAAATAATAAAATGCGATGTTTTGATAGTCATGGCCATGAGAAAAAGTCTGGGCACGAATAAGGCGCACGACGTCATAGCACGAATACAGTTCGGAATGTTACAAGAAAACATTTGTTGTATAAATGTACTACCTATCTGGCTACAATATTTTGAAGCAATGGAGGACAAAAATACCAATATATTCGTACACACGGTTTTAGCGCGCGAGCTGCTAGAAGCGAATAAGATATTCCAAACAGACTTACGACGTTTGCACCTTTAACTGACGAAGCATAGAAACGAACATGACGCTTTAAAAAACAATTTTCTAGAAGAAACGGGTTATTTACATGGTGAAAAGTTTCTTAAATATTTAATAACTTTTATTTATTTGGTTCATTGCATATCTCTAGCGGTGTTATTGATTATTGAAACGTTTCACACTTGTAGCTTTTTTGTACATCTAGATAAATTGTGTTTATGATAAGCGGCTGATTTTATGCAAATTAAATTTCTGGATTTATTGGAAACACGATTTCCCACTCAGGTAAATTTTGAGGGTATAAAACTTTTCGCTAGTAAACAAGACCACCACTAGAGCTATGGAAAAAACGATGATGACCATGACCATGATTTAGACTATCGAACCACCTTAAGGATATGGCTTTATAGAATGTTTTACATTTTCAATATGTTGTTATATGCACTTTCTTGTTTACTTCGTAAAGTTTAAAATTTTTGGCCTTACGGAATTCAAAAAAACGTACGCCTGCATAAAGTCGGCTCGGCCGTGCTAACGTGATATAATTTCAATTGTGGAAGTTCACTATCTACGCATGTGCAATAGTTGCCGCAAGATACAATTTATCTTCCTGTTCACCTAACCCCTCTAAAAGAGGATCAGAAGGTGGGTGATCAGCGGTAAAACAATTAATTAACATAAATTAGTAAATAAATAGTTAATAAACACATGAAACGCGTGGTATTTAACGGGAGTCGATTGTTGCGATGTTTCGTTAATTATTTATTTTATAATAGTTTATTAATATTAATAGTTTATTAATTCTGTTATATCAAACTCAGAATTCACGTTTGTTTAAATAATCTGTGTTGATGTGGTCATTGGCTAGCGGTAGTTTATTAGCGGTTATTTCGTCCAGAATTTGGTGAATAACTTCATGAATTCGTTGCAGTGCTGTCACGTTTTTTTGATAACCAGTTTTTATGTAGTTCATTGCGACCTGTTGGACATTAAGCTTCGATTCAACATTTCATGTAAGAGATTTAATATAAACGATTGTTACTTAATACAATTATTCTAAATTTTTGGGATTTATAGTCCTCGTAATATCATTCAAAAGTTGTGAAAACAAACATTTTTCGTGAATAAAAACCGACAATCACTTATGTACATGTACTTTTTCATTATTTCTGTTTTGCAACAATACAAGTTTCAGTATGATATAAATATTGTTGCAATAGGAGTTGACTCAATATATATTTTCTCACTTATTTTTCCGTTTTACAAAGTCTGCTCGATAAAAAAGTAAATTACGAAAATGCGTGACTTGCTTGAGCAGCAAACGCGAGAGCCGCGAACAACCGCGACGCCATATTTATTTACCAATCTCCCGTTAGAATAACTATAGGGAGCCACCTTAAAACATAGTTTTTAAGACCACATATTGCAGGAAATACTTATCTGTTTAAGCCTCTCTATATGGCGGATTAATAAAGTATGATAAATTCAGTCAGATGCATATAATGAATATAATAAATATGATAATTTTAATGATAATTATATTTTAATTTGTAATTAAATATTGTAATTTGTATATTTGAATAAGTCATATTTAATAGGGTGGAAAGAGGAGTTTATAAAAAAACATGAATTCGAGATCAAATTTCGTGTTCGAGTTCAAATTTCGAGTTCGGGTTCAAATTTCGAGTTCGAGTTCAAATTTCGAGTTCCCGGTTAACATTCGATGTTGACTTCAATTAAAAGGATATTAGGCACACAAATGTGTACACTGGAACAAGATTTTTCAATTATTTACAGTTTACTGCATATTATACGAGTTAGTTATGCCGTATAATGACAAGTGACATACATTAGGACAATACAATTGACCTAACCATAAAAAAATAAAATTCAATTATTAAATAACAATTTAAAACACTTTTTGTTAATATAATATTCGTAAAAAATCACTCATTTGTTCTAAAAATAGAAACTTTGCCAAGTGTTGGTGAATAATCGCGTGTTGTCAATAACCTTTTTAATTTTAAAAACATGGAAATTAATCATTCCGTCAAATCAAGGAGCATTTAAAAAGGCATATCAAGCATAAAAGCCTTAATTTGCTAATATAATTACTAGTAATGACAATGGGTGAATTTTGACCTTCGTCACCTCACAACCTTCCACCATCTAAGCGACGAAGCTTGTCGAAGCTTTGCGTTCATTTTCTTTGCATTACCGAGCACCAAAATCTCAACTCGATATTAAAATCGAAAAGCGAACTCGAACTCATAACTCGAACTCGTAGCTCGAACTCGTGAAATAGAAAATATCTGGAAAGAGATTTCCATCGTTTACATTAACTATCGTCAAACTTTGCTCATTACACCTCTCTGTTTCATTATAATCTCGCGACATAAATCGATATTTCTAAGATATACTAATTAATTAACAATCACATTATGAGTTGAAATTTTAAAAAAGAAAGTCGATATTGGCATCCGGATTGAACTATCGCATTTAAATTACTGAAATGTATTACTAGAAACTTGTATCGTTTAATCTAAAAGTTTAACCGACTGATAAAGAGATATCGTCATTCTATTCTGGACAACATTTTATCCGTATTACGTTTCTCAATACTAACTGTAATCATACGAATATTAGATATGGAAGATCTCGGTCAAACCGACTATACAGAATTTGTAATAGATTACCAGAACGTCGGTACTGTTTTATTGATATTATAAAAAATGTCTTCTATCTTTCTGTTATGTATCATTGTTGTAAAGAATCGTATGATAATATGGAAAACTGTCAATCAGTAAATTTACAACAATAAGTATACTAACAAATATTTCAGGGCAGGGAAATGTATTAACAGTCCTCTCCATACAGTTTGTAACTTGTTCTTAGATATGTCGAACCTTGGGAGAAAATCAATAGCATTAAAATTATATTAATCTTACATATACAGTGTATTATCATGACAGATGTCCTGATTTCGTTGACATAATGCATGTCTGCAGTACTAGGCCGAAAAATCCAATCATAACTTAAATTACAACTTCAGATTTGAGTGCAAGGACAATCTCATTCCCGCGGCCTTTTTAGTGGTGCTCTAAACAACGTAACAAAAACTCTGGTATAATAATCAAATTATCAAAATTCGGTTTCCGCTCAAACTGTGCATTTGCATGAGACTATGAACTACGTACGACTCTTATGTGGGTCTATTTATATAGATACACTTTTTAAGTACTTTAAATTTTTTGTTAGTAAAATAAACAAACTGATGTGAAATATCTCTCAATCTATTGTTTTGCTTGTTTGATTCTTTCACGCACATTCATGGCTTTAGCGGGCGCGTCAATCGTCCTTTGTGTTCGTTGGCACTGAATAAATACATGAACAAACAGAGGTTTTAAAATAATGCATGCCGTTTCATAAAATGAAATATATTTTTAATAGGCATGTTAATGATAAAGCGTTCATATCGACATTATTTTGTCAGCATACGCTGGAAAGTTTGAAATGGAATTCTACTACTATTACCCTCGTTTTACCCATTTTAGTTTTCCTTAAGATAGCGACTGTGCGCCCGTCGTTTACTGCAGAAGCAGTACAAATGTCTTAAGCGAATAAGAAATCATAATATTTAGATTTTTATCCATGAGCTCTTATGGCATAATACATCGCAAAAGTTGATGTTCTCACTCAAAAAGTACGCGTCTTTTTTTCAGCTCCACTTTTGGGGTCAAATTGACTCCTTCAAAATAACAGTGTATTAATAATTATTATAACCGGCGAATCAATTCACTTATAATCACTGATGTAATTAAATTATATTAATCGGAATCTAAATTCGATGATACGATTCTAATTGCAGAACTTGCAGAGCCTTTATCTCGTGGTGTAGAACACAAGAAACGAAGGTCCGGAGAGTGAGATTAATAGGGAACAAATCAGTAAACTTTATATAGAATTACTGGAACCTTCAGTCAATGATTAAACTAAAAAATTAAAGCCAAATATGACCACCATGCGGCTAAAAACATTTTGCAGAAAAAGTCACCGAACAATTAAATTGTCGAAATTTAAAATTTAGTTTCCTTTAGTAAGAATGTCTTAAGTACGATTTTTTGTTAGGGTTTGACATAGTTCCCTTCGTGGTGTGGTGGTTAGTTGTATTGGGTTGTGGTGCGAATTAAGATCTAGAGTTCGATTCCTGCCCCGGCAATAATGGTTAGGATGCTAATCGGCAAAACACTATATTACATATCATGATTAAAGTGCACGGGAATCGATGCACTGATGTAATCATTGTAGTGATTAATTGACGTTAATATAACTTGTGCTTCATAAACTTATTTTATCATGACTATGAAGTTTAAAGTTATCTTTCGTAGAAAATATACCAAATAATCTCTTACATAACAAGAACTCACAAAATGGCCAACATTTCACTACATAATTGAATCGGTATAAATAAACGATCTTTGTGAAGAGAAATATATCAAATGAAACCCTAAACAATCCATAGTTAATTTCATTGCATAATTCGTCATCCGAATTATTTGTGGTAACGAAATCTCAACGGAACGCGATTCTTGAGAATCAAAAGCGCACGTGTTTCACTCTCAGCCATTTTTTCCCAATAATCAGCAAACACATGCACTATTATAATGAAAAAACGTCACAAGGCACACGCGAATTTATATCCACGACAATAACGCAATTTAACCATGTGATTAGCGATTGTTACTAATTCCGTGATTATGAAGTTAATTATTTAGTTTAAACTATTCATAACTTTGTTAAGAATATTAAAGCCCAGCATAAAACACGAAGAAAACGCATAATAAAATTTTAATTAGATCTAACGTTTCGTTGTATACATCACAACATCTTCAGAGATAATATAATTACAAAGTGCCTAAGCCTCGATATATATATATATATATATATATATATATATAATATATATATATATATATATATATATATATATATATATATATATATATATATATATATATATATATATATATATATATATATATATATATATATATATATATATATATATATATATTATATATATATATATATATATATATATATATATATATATATATATATATATATATATATATATATATATGTATATATATATATATATATAAAGTAGAGTGCTGCGTAGACAGTGTTTTGAATATATAGCAAAGTGCATAAAAGGTGGTAAACTGCCAATAATCTAGTGACGAGATACTGACGTTTCGAGCGGAGCCCTTCATCAGAGATACTGACGTTTCGAGCGGAGCCCTTCATCAGAGACTCTGATGAAGGGCTCCGCTCGAAACGTCAGTATCTCGTCACTAAATTCTTGGCAGTTTACCACCTTTTAACTTTGCTATATATATATGCAATCTGATTGGTTTAGCTACTTGCCGTAAAGCAATAAAAATACAAAAGGGTTGACGTTTTGCTCAGCTTGATGAACATATAAAAATAATTGAATAAAAAACCCTCTTGAGAATGCAATACCACTGATAATACAAAAAAAAAACAAGATATGGAATGAAAATATTTAATGATAAGTAAATCAAACTAAAAATTATCCTTTTCAAAATAAGGGGTCGTTTTGAAATTAAATTTGACATGAAACGACTGAAAAGGAGTGTAAAGTTTTAAAAGAGAAGAGAGAAATAAACTAATTACATTAAATTTTGAATTTGTTTACCTCTTCCAATTTTTCTGGCGGTTTGTACATCACAGGGATGACAAAAGCAGAGATAAACACGTGCTTTAAGGTGTTTCATACATCTGCTAGGCAAGTTGACGGCTCGTATTACAATAAAAAAGTTGACAAATTCTTGAGAAATCCTCCCAACAACAGGCCATTTTCCATCATTGACGACCCTACTTTTACCAAAGCAAATTCAGTGTTAGATGCGTTCGTGAAAGTCATTAGGAAAACTGGGAAAATCGCCGGTTTGGTCCACAAAAAGCCAATAATCCAGAGGCAAATTAAGTTGTTGTTTGACAGTGGCGAATTATGTCCAGCCGACAGCACTGATCCATCACAATTGTTTCTTACCGTTTGGTTTTACCTTGGCCTTTACTTGGGACGACGAGGAAGAGAAAACCAGAGGAAACTTAAGCCAAATATGATGGTTTAAAGATCAACAGAGCAGACGGCAAGTTATATTTCGAGTTGAACCGGGAGGTCGCAGGTTCAATACCGTCAACAAAAAACCACTAAGGCGGTTTAGCCGACGCCGAAGACGAGTCCGACTGGAAAATCTTTGCCCAGCCAGGTTAAGTTTCACAAAGCTTGTACTTTTTGTCCACAAATTGTACTTTTTGTCCACAAAGCTTGTACTTTTTGTCCACAAAGCTTGTACTTTTTGTCCACACGAATTCCCTGTTCGTTTTTAATACGAATGTACATGAATATATTTTGCGCTACGCATGACGGAAGTAGCAGACGGAAGCGCCATGGCGGAAACGTCATTTGTTTATGTCATTAGTATTTAATTATAGTGGAATTTTGGCTTATTATACAGTGGATGTCCATATTATAATACAATTATACTATTCGCTCTCGTCGTATATGGCTGATAGCTATCAGGTCATATACGACTCGAGCTCATGGTATAATTGTTAAATATATATATATATATATATATATATATATATATATATATATATATATATATATATATATATATATATATATATATATATATATATATATATATATATATATATATATAATATATATATATATAATATATATATATATTATGTGATGGGAATAACGACGATCGATAGCGGGAAGATTAAAAGACAATAAATCAAAAGAGGATCTAAAACCGTAGGGAATGACCCCCCGATATAAACAAAGACTATTAAAAGTAATATGACTGGAAAAACGGGAAAAAATAAGGTCAAACAAACGTAGAGCATGATTACTGATCGACGGTTAAAAAGGAAGCAAATAACTTACCATTTCGTGTCGGAGACTTTGACAAAACTTCTTAAGGTTAGGCATGTCGCAGCGGTAGAAATCCGAGAGTAGTAAAAAAGTAGAGTGCTGCGTAGACAGTGTTTTGAATTTATAGCAAAGTGAAAAGGTCGTAAACTGCCAAGAATTTAGTAACGAAATACTGACGTTTCGAGCTGAGCCCTTCATCGGAGCCCTCCCCCTCAATCTGTTTGCTGATAAACTGTAAAAATAGCAAATGATTTAACTTTTCACATCTCATTAATTATTAGTTTGTTTATCTCCCGTGCATTTGATTGGCTATACTTTCTCCTTTTTACACCCTTTTGGCATATATGTAAGCCCTATTTATTTTATCTCGTCTGCTCTTACTCTGATGAAGGGCTCCGCTCGAAACGTCAGTATTTCGTCATTAAATTATTGGCAGTTTACCACCTTTTCACTTTGCTATATATTCAAAACACTGTCTACGCAGCACTCTACTTAAATTGGCATATTATCTTTAAAAACAACACAACGCTTTGGAATATTGCTTTTATTTGCGACATGTTTCGGACGTTACTAACAAGCTCTTTCTTACATATGGTGACAGTTTGTAAATCTAATTCCATATATATGTGATGCGTATCACAATTAAGTCTATGCATCCAGTAATTTACAACATACTGATGACAACATCTCGGGATGTAAGTCCTCTCTCTCTCCCAGGTCTGCCCACCTATTTTGTTTACCGCTATCGTTAAACAAATTCGCATGTTAAATTCTAGACTCTATGTTTTCTTAGACGTTGAGGCGTCCAAATTGGCCAAATTGCTGGGTCCTTCCCTGAATCCCTCCCAGAGCACTAGTTCCTCTAACGAAGTCAATCGTCTAGTTTTAACTATTCCCTCTGATTTGCCATTATCTCACCCCAAGAGATCTGTTCTTGCGAAAGGTCTCAAGTTTGTTCCCAACTCCGGGCCCATTGATCTATTTTCAGTAAAAGAGGATACCGAATATTTCTTCCGCCGCATGCGCCTCAAAGCCTTTTTTCATGATAAGCCCCTTTTAATAACAATAAGGATATTTTTGAAGAACTCAACCCCAAGAAATCGTCTTGGTCTCCACCCGAAGGCGATTTTTCCACCCTTGATCTTTTCGTAAGACAATGCCGACATGACATTGATAAATTGCACCCTCCGCGCAGAAAACAAGTTCATAATCTTAACAAAGAAGAGCTTCTAGCTTCGAAGTCATTGCGATGTCGAGATGACGTTGTCATATAATAAAACTTGCGGACAAAGGTGGCACTGTTGTTGTCTGAAGAGTGGACTAGCTTGTATCGACAAGAGGCTCTTCGCCAACTCAGTACACCATCTTTTATACTAAGTTGAATTCCGATCCCACTCAATCTCACCAAAAATCCGTCAAAACTACCATCAAGAATTTCATCCAAGCCGGCGAATTGCCTGCCTCTGCATCTAACCTTATATTAGCAACCCCCAGAACGCCTGTCATATATTTCCTACCTAAAATTCATAAACCTAACAATCCTGGCAGGCCGATTGTTTCCGCTTGTAGTTCCCCCACAGAGCTCATTTCCAGTTTTCTAGACAACGTTATTGTATCCTTTGGTTAAGAAGTTGGCTTCTTATATCAAAGATACTAAACATGCCTTGCACATTTTCGACCAGTTACGTTTCAGTAGTTCAGATAAATTTATTTCACCATGGACGTAAAGTCCTTTTTCACCGTCATTCCCCATTGTGATGGCCTTGAAGCTCTGAAGTTTTTCTTTGATAAGCGCACTCATTTAGAACCCTCCACATGCAACCACGTTACTCCGCTTAGCAGAACTAGTGGTTGCCCCCAACATTTTTTCGTTTGATGGTGAACATTATCAACAAATAAGTGGTGTTGCGATGGGCACCAAAATGGGTCCAAGCTATATGCTAACTTATTTGTTGGTTATGTTGAAAAACAGATCTTTGAACAATACACGGGTCCCTTGCCTGATTTCTTCGGCAGATTTATCGATGACTGTTTAGGAACAGCGTCGTGTTCACGTGTCCTTTTAGAGCAGTTCATCAACTTTGTTGATGATTTTCATCCTGATCTGAAGTTCACGTGGGAAATCAGCGAGACCTCTGTGTCGTTCCTTGATATTTTAATTTCGATTGATTGATTCGCTGAAAACGTCGGACTCGTACAAGCCTATACTGATTCCCATAGTTATCTTCTATTTTCATCCTCTCATCCCAACCACACTAAGCGATCCATCCCTTACTCTCAATTCTTGCGTCTTCATCGCTTATGTAGCGACGACCAAGATTGTCAAGCCAAATCGATGGAAATCAGATATTTTTTTGTTCAACGTTGTTACCCTACCAACCTTCTCGACCTCGCCGTTCAGAAAGCTTTTCTCGTCCCTCGTTTAGATGCCCTTGGATCACCTTTGGAATAAGTTTCAAACAATAAAATTCCTCTAGTTCTAACATTTCATTCTTTCAATTTTAACGCTAAAAATATTATCAATCGGAATTTTCACATTTTACAAAATGATCCTGAGACGTCAGCCATTTTCACCGATAACCCTTTGGTATCTTTTCGCCGTAATAAAAACATTCGTGACTCCTTAGTACATAGTGCCCTAAAATAAAATACCTCTGTGCACCAGCGGGAACATTTTCTTGCGGCCGTTCCCGCTGCAACACATGCCCTTTTCTCAGTCCCACTACAGTTATTACTGCCCCCAAATTCGACCACACAATCCGTCATACTTTTTCATGTACGTCCACCAACATCATTTATTGCAATCCTTGCGATAAATGCCCTAAAATCTACATCGGTGAAACTGGGAGACGATTTAATTCAGACAGGTTTGCTGAACATCTTCGTTCCGTGAGGAACAATGATGTTGACAAACCTGTAGCCCGCCATTTCAACAGCTCCAACCATTTGGTTTCAGACATGAAAGTCTGTGCCATCCTTCCCATCTCAGGTGGTAACGATAAGCGCAAACGGCAAGAGATGCGTCTCATTTTTGTGGCTACCGCTATAAGCGGTAGCCATATAGTCATCGTATATCTTGCTTGATTGCTTGCTTTAGGATTTTTCTCAAATTGGCAATGCGCAAACTAGTGTCGCATCGGAAATGTACGTTTTGTTCGTGGGGGGCATTTTAGCGAAGCATTTTCATTCTTTGAAGATTCCGCGTACAAATCTCGAAGATTCAGCGTACAAGCCTTGCCTGTTTTGACAAGGTTTCAAAGAATTTATTCAAAAGGTGAGCAGTTTCTTTAATAAGCGTATTAAATATTTTTATTATATTTTATCCGTCTTTGGTGATCATTTTACTTTCCTATTGATGTTAGTTCAAAATTATCATAAACTGCGCGGTGGGTATACACTAGAACAGCGAAGTGTGTCGAAGACAAGCTCTGACAGTAAACGCTATGACTATTAATAAGGCTTCGTTTAATCATTTGGTAGTGTCTGTATACCATAAGCAGAAAACCAAGATATACAGTACAATTTATTGAATGGATTGTATAAATATTATTTCTCATAGAACACAGATTTATTAACACCGTATCAAGTTACAAGTCTATAGTTATTTCTGATGACTTGTTTTAATATCTTAATATTTTAGATCTGACGCATCTGAACATTGTTTATATATATATAAGCTGTGTGTCCTTAGCAATAGTAGAAGATAATTATCTTGTTGTTTATCTGAGGGTTATGGTATCCATTGATCTTTTTTTTAATTCCAATTTTATTATAATCATCTGTCATTAAATTCAATCTATACAAAGCAAAAGGAGCTTCACATACATTCTCCTTACAATACAATATTATATTTTGTATTATTGTATTGCATTGCATCGCATTGCATTGTATTGCATTGCATTGCGTTGTATTGTATTGCATTGTATTGTAAGGAGAACTGATTAAGGTATGTACTAGTGTAAACAAACTTTTTCCTTTGTCTATTTTGTTCGAAAGTTTGGATATTGGTACATCTGGAGAGAAATTGGAATCCATTTCCAATCCTGAGGATAAAAAATGGGCTAGCTTTCTTTCTTTTCTCGTTCTCTCTTCTGTCACAAATAGAAATATTACTTTGTTCAATCCTGACTGTGGATTATTATCAACAAGTCAATTATCCTAGTGTTCCTTTAACAACTGCATCTTATGATCTACACTGTACATACACTGTATATTGTTTAGTTTTGAAGGTAAATCATTGTTAGTGAAGTATTTAAACCATACCATTTTGTGCCAATTGGCTTTGGGGTTTCTCAGGGATAAGGACGCTATCACAGATAGCTTCCAAACAAACTCCAAAGCGGATTTGTACTAATGCTCCTGTTAGGGGCACTGGTAAGAGCAGGCTTATAGCCAGAAGGGCATCCGGGTGTCGTTGGATGCCCTACAATGAAAAGTGGTCACGCAAAATTTGGGGAAGAAAGAAATTATTCTCAATGATTTGCCTAAAATTTATATATATATATATATATATATATATATATATATATATATATATATATATATATATATATATATATATATATATATATATATAAATATATATTGGAAAAGAAATAGCTTTAATTTTCAATATTATCATACATGTGAGATTTTGACCAATTTGTCAGTGGCAGAGCTACAGGTGTGCAAACGGTGCGCCACACCGGGGCAGATCTAAGAGCCCAGAGGGGGCTCTTTTGATTAATGGTGCTATTATTAATAAGCTACAAAAAATTGTGATTTGTGGTCTTTAGATTTTACTCAAGTGCTCTCAAAATGCAGTAAATGCCATTTCGATCAGAGACCATAAATTCAAACATTTCGCAGTAGAGAATTCTCCCGAACCCCCTAGATATGTCGTCATTTTGTGCGAGGGGCCACACATTTTTTTCTCGCACCTGGCCCCACACCCACGTAGCGCCGCCACTGGACAGTGTACTTAGTTGAGTGAAAATGTCCTAGTTGAATGAAAAAGCATTGCAGCATTGCCGGCACAAACTTGTCAAGCTAAAAATCTTGAATGGGTCTGACAAGATCTTTAGTACGCAATACACCGATGCTGACATGAAGTAAACTTCTAATTAATAATTCACTGAACAGATTATGAATTTTCGTCTCTTGAAGATGTACATTCTGTTGAACTGTTGAATTACAAATTTAATTGTAAGGAGAAAATATATGAATATTATCTGCACTGCATCTTATGGAAATACATCTAATTCACTGCTTCATTTACAGTATATAAAATGAGATAATATAAGCATATTTGGACCAAAATATGTATTTAAAATGATGATATAGCCCATTTAAAATTTTTGATTTAAGACTGTTATATTTTGCTCAAAAGTTCTCTCAAAATTCAGGAAATGCAGTATACCCGAAATTCAGGAAATGCAGTTTACCCAAAATTCAAATATTTTCCAAGGCCGCCTAGAAGTGTGTCATCCCTTTTGTCTGATATGTTCCCATCAGACAAAAGTGATGTACAGTAGTTTTTCTAGGCATGCCTGATACATTTTGAAATATGCCGAAACAGCCAAACATCTTGTTCCCGTAAAACTTATGATACTTTACAGCTGCGATTCCTTGGTCCCCAAAATTGGGAGAAGGTTTCTCACAACACGACCTGGAAATTTATTTTCGAGAGTGGTTTTTTAGTTTTTTAAACTATCCAGGCTTGGTATAACCAGCCCCAAATGTTTTATTTACATGTGAACTTCAAATGAAATTTTGGGGCATGTTTATGATCATGCTATATTTTGGAAACAACCCATATAAAAATGTATGTATAGTATGTGCCATGTTCAAATTAGCAACACATTTATATTTTATATAATGATATCAATTTATTTGTGTCTCTGTGCTTTTCGCCCTCCCCTCAGTCTGTTTGCTGATCAACTGTAAAAATAGCAAATGATTTAACTTTTCACATCTCATTAATTATTAGTTTGTTTATCTCCCGTGCGTTTGTCCACACAATCCGTTATACTTTTTCATGCACGTCCACCAACATCATTTATTGCATTTCTTGCGATAAATGCCCTAAAATCTACATCGGTGAAACTGGGCGACGCCTTTCAGACATATTTGCTGAACCCCCTCAGTCTGTTTGCTGGTCAACTTTAAAAATAGCAAATGAATTAACTTTTCACATCTCATTAATTATTAGTTTGTTTATCTCCCGTGTATTTGATTGACTACTTTCTACTTGTGACAGCCTTTTGGCATAAATATAAGCCCTATTTATTTTATTTAATCTCGTCTTACTCTGATGAAGGGCTCCGCTCGAAACGTCAGTATTTCGTCAAATTATTGGCAGTTTACCACCTGTTCACTTTGCTATATATATATATATATATATATATATATATATATATATATATATATTATATATAATATATATATATATATATATATATATATATATATATATATATATATATATATATATATATATATTATATATATATATATATATATATATATATATATATATATATATATATATATATATATATATATATATATATATATATATAAATTGTAGATAAATCAAAGACAAGACATCATTTTGCTGTTACTCCGAGTTTCACGCTTACGCGATCGTCAGACAGACTTTAATGAAGAATACACGTGCTCCAACCCCTTTTTGGAGCACGTGTGGCTTCATTAAAGTCTGTCTGACGATCGCGTAAGCGTGAAACTCGGAGTAACAGCAAAGTGATGTCTTGTCTTTGATTTATCTACAATTTATTACGCTCTGCAAATTAATTCATTGAGCACTCTACCGACAGTATAAACTCAATTCACCAGATTTATATATATATATATATATATATATATATATATATATATATATATATATATATATATATATATATATTATATATATATATATATATATATATATATATATAAGTAGGTAACCCCCCCCCCCCCATATACCGCCACAAAGGGATGCCGACAGGAAGTGACTTAATAGGATTAAGTGTGAATAATAAAAGTAAATTCCCTGGTAAATTCCCAAGCGTACGTACGCACTAATCCTTGAATAATTAAAAGATGATCCCCTGTGTTGCTATGTTTACTTTTACTTTAGCGTACGTACAAAATAATGAGCGTACCGTCACGCTGCAATTCTCTACTATAGTACAGAATAATAATGAGCGTAGCTGGTTTTGTGAGAGTATAAATTGAGAGTGTAAAATAGCACAGACCATTCGTTTACGTATATTTCTGGCACAGATGGAGTGTCTACACAGGAAACCTGCTTCTTGCTCGACAACAAAAAATGGTTCATTTTGGTTTTGTGGACAAAAACCTAGTTGTGGTTTTATTTGTTCTGAGGAGGATGGTTACGTATTTCAAAAAGCCATGGTCGATTGGAGATCTACCAATTTAGGGCAGCCTGTATGTCAGGGACATGGAAACACTGCAAAGTTCCGTATTGTGAAAGATCAATTGAAAGAGAACTACGGCAGACCATACTTTACATGTGCAGAACGTGAAAACCCGTGTTCCCTCTGGATGTGGGCTGACGAGAATCAAGTCGAGAAACCGAATTGCTATCACGGACAGCAGAGCTCCATGAAGAAAGTGAAAAAGGAAGGTCCTAACAAAGGTCGGATGTTCTTTTGCTGTTCAAGCGAGAAAGAAACGTCATGTAGTTTCTTTCAATGGGTACCCGAGGAACCACCAAAGTCTTCCCATGTTGAAGAGACTTTCATACCGACATTCTACAACTGTTTTTCCAATCCTTAGCAGAACTGAAACACTTATACAGTAGACAATATAAACAGTTTAAACATATGTGACCCTCCACGCGAAAACGTACCTTAACGCTTTAGCGAACGGCATGAAAATACCGTTCGCTTACCGTTTGGTAAGCGTTCGAACGCTTTAAGAAGCCGTTCGAACGGTTTGATAAAACGTTTAAAATTATTAACAGAGCGTTCGAACGCCTGTTATTAAACGTTCGGTGCCTATTATTAACCGTTCGAACGGCTAACTGAAACCGTTCGAACGGCGAACAGTTAGCCGTTCGAACGGTTTCAGTTAGCCGTTCGAATGGTTAGTAACAGGCGCCGGTTTTACCAAACCGTTCAAACGGCTTCTTAAAGCGTTCGAAAGCCTTACCTAACGGTAGGGAAATGAAACGGCATTTTCATGCCGTTCAGTGTTCGCTAAAGGGTTATTAGCGCGAGCGTTTAATCGGGTTTACATTGTATGCACGAATTCAAACGCCGGATTATGACGAGCGCATAATGGTTCAGTTATAGGCGTAAGAATAAAGAGTTTGATCGAACGCCAATGACAAGCCAACTAGGTCGTGTGCAGCTTGACAGGTGTCAGAACACGGGAAGACAGTTCTAACGTAATGCGAGATTATGTTTGTTGTTGCCAACACAGACTCACTTCATTTGACGAATTGCGGTTAAAGTACATTGGACGCAATTCCTAAGCGCTAACTGAAACCGTTCTAACGGCGTTAGAATGGCTTCCCCAAAGCGTTCGAACGCCTTATAAGCAAAGATTTACGCAAATCTATAAGCAAAATGTGACAAGAAATAATTTTATATCATTCGAACGATTTCAACTAGTCTACATAAAGATTATTGACGCGCAATTGACATTTTTCGCATGATCCCCATAGCTGTCCTTTCGGAACAACCGCGACAGCAATACAGCATGATCCAAACTTCCCCGCGTTCTCTGGACTTTTCTGCTGCTGGAAAACTATGAAATTTGACAGTTTTCTGTTCGAATGGTTTGATAAAGCGTTTAAAATTATTAAAAGAACGTTCAAACGGTTTCGTTAGCCGTTCGAACAGTTGTTAACTGTTCAAACGGTTTCGTTAGCCGTTCGAACGGGTTTGTTAGCCGTTTAGTTAGCCGTTAGTTGTGGTCAACCGTTCGAACGCCTATTATTATCCGTTCGAACGCCTGTTATTACCCGTTCGACCTCCTGTTGTTAACCGTTTAGTTAGTTTGCGAAACCGTTCGAACGTTTTTCGAAACCGTTCGAACGCTTTTACAAGCCGTTTGTCATCCGTTCGCCGTCCGTTTTTTTGGCCGTTTAAACGGAAAAGCGTTAAGGTACGTTTTCGCGTGGAGGGTCACATATATTATAGTGTAAAACCATTTTGTATTGGTATGAGATTCAAATACATAAATGAACCGTTTCACACGGTGTGCTCATTCACTGTTGTTGTGTTAAGGGGAAAGATGGATTTGATTTTAGATGAGCTTCAAAGAAATGACGTAGACTGTGATATGAAAACGTTATCGCATTATATAAATTACTTACTTGAACATCATTTCAAAATCGGGCAGTTCTTGCAAATTCTCTCGATCTGACAATTATATTCTATGAGATTGATGTTAACAATTTTGGTCGTGCTATGTCTTACCTAACATTGATATATTTGTTAAAAGACACTAACCCCGAGGAAATTACGCGCGGTGCTGTACAATTAGTTGCAATAGCTTTAAAAACATTTGACTTTAGAGAGTTCAAGATCGAAGAAAGTTTTTACAGCAAAATGCTTTCTCTCGCCAAACGTGTTATTTCACTATAAACTAAAAGAACATATGAGATAAAACTCATTATGTGTTTTGTCTGTGAACACTATGGATGTGAGATTTAAAACGCCGGCAAATTTTTATATTTGTGGTCAAAGTCAAAGTGGGAAATCACATTTAGTTCGTTCTATGCTACATCATTTGGAAGAACTGTTTTATCCTGTTCCAACCAAAATGATTTATTGCTATGGAGAATATCAAAAAGAATTTGATGAATTATCAAGGACCCTACCGAATGTTGAATTATTGGAGGGCTTTCCAGATAACTTATACGACATGACAGATGGATGTGAGAACTCCCTTGTCATTTTGGATGATTTGATGTCGCAGTGCTCTAATGATCAACGCATGTCGGATCTATTTACTCGCGGCTCTCATCATCGTGGAATTTCAGTTTTATTCCTTACCCAAAACCTTTTTCCTCCTGGTAAACTCTCACGAACGATTAGCTTAAATTCCCACTACATGTTGATATTCCGAAATCCGCGCGATTCTCTCGGGATTACAACGCTCGCTAGACAGATGTTTCCTAAACACGCCAATTATCTTTTGGAATCGTTTCATGACGCTACAAGCAAACCTTATGGATATTTAGTAATTGACTGTCATCAGCTGACACCAGAAAACATGCGTCTTAGGACAAACATTCTGCCAGGGGAAAGACAGTTTGTCTACGTGAAGCGTACTTAAAAGCTACGTGTGTTGCTTAAATCCATCATTTGCAAAATGTCAAAGCGCGTGAAAGGAAGTATGCCCTATCTTCAAGTCATGGTTAAATGTGGACCTCAATTGCGTAAAATGCTCATCGAGCATAGCCCAGCGGATGTTATCACAGCTATTTGTGAGTGTTCAGTGAATTTACTAAAAGGCGTTATCCCTCTAACACCTAGTCAAAAGCGACGTTTGGTGCGCTACAAGACACATCTCCGTGCTTTGGCGAGTAAAAAAGTGTCAAGAAAAGAGAAAAAGAAGTACCTTAATCAAAAAGGTGGAAATTTGTTGACAGCTCTCTTGCCGCCGGTTCTAAGTGTACTAGGTAGCCAACTTATAAAATGAAGCACGCAAAACGCATGATCCTGGTTCCCGAAGAAGTTATGAAGAGGTACGAACAAAGACAAAAACTCGAGACCTCCCCGATCGTTAGCAACATGATGCAAAAAGATACGGAGATGTCAAATATCCTTCAACGTACGGATATGGATGATGCTGAAAAGCAGAAGCTATACTATGCGAACTTGGAACGTTATCTAGACTTAAGACGTCAAAAGGACAATCAAATACCAACCGTTCGGATAGCACCCAGTAACAATGCCGAGCAAGAGCTTTTACCCCAAGAAAAGGCACAGTTATCTGACACGGTCATTGTAGAACATATACCAAAAACGATGCGTCCGAGGGCGGCTGCACTTTTAAACCGACTAAAGGCGAGACCTGACGTTATTTCTTGGGACGAATCTGGACAAGTCAATCTGGACGGTGTGAAAATTCCACATTCAAATATATCCGATCTCGTCAGCGATGCCATGAGAGGAAGAAAAAATTTTAATCCCATGGGTTCGAAGAAATTTTTTCGCGTTTTATCGAAAATTAATATACCTACGGATCTTGTAAGGAATAACGAGAGATGGAGACAAGCCCAAATGGACAGTTCGTCTGGAGAGGAAGAGGAAGTACTTTACAGCAGCCCACAGCGTGCAAGTCCCTCCGGATATTTACCAACTCCTCCAAAAGGACGTGGAGAGACAAGCAAAGGAAAACATACTCTAAAGCGTTGGCTTAATTATTAATCTAAATAAACAACATGTAACTATTTTAAGCGAGTCGTTAAATAAAACGCTTAATCTTAATTACCGGTCTTTTGTTGTCGTGTTTTTAGTGGGCGGGTCAGCACGAATCAAAACACACACGATATTGGTTTTACAACAAATATTTATTGAGACAAACAATACATTATTTTTCAATCATCTGTTTACTAAACTGATTAAGGTTAACATTTAACTGTTTTGACATTACTCTAAAATTATTCTTAACAAACTGAGACACTTTTGCATCATTTAACATAGTATTGTTATTAAATAACTGCACGATCTTATTCAAGCTGTGTCCTCGTGCTCTATGACTAAGATAAAACATACAGTATTGTCCACAAACATCTGACCAAATACTCTGCAGTTTACGTTTGTTAAATTCCCATTCATAAGAGTGTTTATCTAAAAAGTCTCCATATGAATCCCTGTAGTAATCTGGTGGCTGCCCATAACTGTCAAAAAACTCTCCTTTTTGTTCTGATGGAAAGTAAAAAGCCACCCAATGCGTTCCAGGTTCACTGCTTGGATCTGTATTGGCCACGAAACCACACGGATATTTGTCAATCATTCGAGGTAGCTTGTCACTAGGAAACACACCGCAAAACTTCTTGCTTGTGACAGGGTCTTGTTCTAGTGCACGAGTTATCTGTGTAGTGTTCATTTAGCCCCCGTAATCATAGATGACATTCCTTTCTGCGTCGATTTGAATCAGGTTTTCGAATTCCCCGTAACAGACTAGACTCACAGCTGCTGTAGGAGCGGCAGAGAACTTGATGTCAACTGCCAAATTTCCTCTTTGAACAACGTTAAAATGGGGAGACGACCCACACATATCAGCGGTTAGATCGAAACAATAAACGGCATAACCTTTTGGGAATTCTTCTCGTGCTATATCGTTTCCAGTGTTGTAATACATTTTTCCCGTACCAGAAAATTGCGTACTAAATGCTTCAACAAATCTGGGGTTTGCTCCAAAGGAAAGCTGCAGCGGCTTAAACGGCATTTCTTCTCCATTCACGGTTATTCCGATAGATGACACGTTAAAATGTTGAAAGTTGTACGGGTTCTTCTTGTATGCACCATTAAACGCTGCGCTTTCGACCAAACCAAAGATAAATGATTTCGGTACATGTCCATTAAAGACGTTATCTTTTCTTAGGGAGGGGTTTCCTGCTGGAATGATGAAACTTTTGCACTCGACGCGACGAATAGGGTAGATAGCCGGTCCTTTTTTCAACGCAAGTTCATGAGCCATGGAAATGCTTGGGTTAACTTTCACCTTACGTATCTTGAGATATGCATCGGTCAGCTTTACTTTGTAATCAGCATCGTTCTCAGATGCCATCAGACAAAACTCGGTGCCACTTCGATTCAGAATAACTTTCAGGTCTACAAAACTTAGCAAGAGACGGTCGGTGAAAAATATGTCGCTGAATATAGGGCCAACCATCTCTACAATTCCACTCGTTTTGCTAAACTCATATCTTGATTTAAGACCAAGGTTGGCGTTGGCAGCCGCTAATGTCGGATCTGCCACGGTCATTTTCCCTGCAGTATCTTTGTAAAACAGAGATGCAGTGAGCTGTGACTTTTTGGCTGATGGACCGTAGTTTAGGAGGGTTTCCAGATATGCTCGATAGCTGTAGGTACCCGTGGCCTGTGTAACTTGCTTTTCTTTCAGAAAGACGTCGACTTGTTTAAACAAACTATGCAGGAAATTGTTCACAGGGCCAACCTTTTCATCAGCGTCTAGATTTGTACCGTCTGCCTTGGTTACTTTTGCTCTTACCGCCAAAATCGTTTTTGATAAATCCACATAATCTTCAGTCCCTGCAGACAGGAACGTAATTGGGCCACCGTCTGATACACTGGAAACAGGTTGATGATCGATCCAATGTCCTTTTTCTAAACTAATTTGCGTTGGAGGCACTGAAAATAGATCGAGTTCACTTTTTGTGCATTCTTGAGACTTTGAGTGTACGAAATTCATGTTTATCCGAATATGTCTTCTGCGCGAGTTGCTTTCCGCTTCTTGGTCTGGTTGCTTCTGGCAGCAAACGCAGGTGCCTTTCTCTTTTTAGCTGTTTGCTTCCCACGTTTTCCATTTCCTGTCTGAGTCATTGTCTGCAATTTATTGACAGTTCTCTTTTTCGCAACATTGGCTGCCTCCTTTGCTCGTGCTTTTGCCGATTCTTTTACATTTTTACCAGCTAGGACATCTCCCAAGAAGTTTGCACCACTATTCAGGGCAATATTTCCAAGAGCTCGGGCGCCACTTTTAACCATCGGCATGACCGATCTTGCAATACTACGAAACAAACCACCGAGTCCATACCCCATCTGACCATGACCAACTTGCCAGGGACTACCTCTGAAAACAGACATCCCATGACCTTGTTGCTGGTCAAGATAATAACGTACGTATGGATTAGTCATCTTCAGGTAAAATAACTATGCTGTATGAAGTGAAGTGTTGTTATCACCTTCCCACGTTCAAATGGCACATGATCTCCCATGTCGTTCCTTAAAAGAATTTCCATGTCTTCGAATGATTTAGTTTGGACAGGTACATATTGTATGTTTGTGAAAGTTTTAGCAATCACGTCACCAGACTTTCCTTCAATCGGAATGCTGCGAAGCAATTTAACATTCGTGTCTCCGACGATCTGTGGTTGAACTATATCGCTGTAAACATACATCGTTGTCGATCCACGCAAATCAGCAACGTAATGACTTTCGGTCGTTTTTGTGATTTTTTGTTCCTTTCCTCCAAAACCCAGAATGACGGACATTCTTCCAGCTATAGCTAACTGATGTTTATTTTTCAAACGCACTGTCACTTTTCCTGTTTGAGCATTAAACGTCAGTGTGACGTTGCTCTTAGTATCTTTTGTCAATGCCTTATTTACGGATTTAATAAAATCACCCAGTGTTTGGTAGTAACCGTAATCAATAAATGATGTTAGAAAAATGTAGCCATCGTCACTGTAGTATAGGTGAGAATCGTCCTTTTGTAGGGTATACCATGTGTTAGGGTACGAAATGGAATACAAACCCACTTCCCAATTGCCATTCAAATCAATGGTTTGTGGCAATTTCACACGATAACTTGTGGTTTTGTTATCGGGAAAAGTAGAAAGCGATGCGTTGCTAGGAAGCGTGAGATAAAAATGTGTTCCACTCATTGTGAACGTAAGAGTATGAATAAAAGACACGCGACACAGACGCTGGTTTAAATCTTATTTATTTCAGAAGCAGGTACCCATGAATTAAATTTGTTTGGATACCCTAGCCATTTTACAAAATATTGTACATTGTTGCCTCTTCCACGTTTCTTAATAATTTTCTCAACTTCGTAGACGTCATCTCGTTTGATAATCTTTTGCAATTCTTTATCGTAAAATGTTCCTTTCAGTTCTTCGTCGTCATAGTCTTTGAGTTTATACACAGGTGGATAGCGAGGTACTTGCTTACTTATAGTAAATATTTCTTTTGAGAAATTTGGCAAGTAACCTTTTTCAAATTTACGTTTGATTTTACTAATTCTAACTTGATCACCAATCTTAAACTTATACTTTACATTTTTCACACCACTATGTTCGTCGTACAAAGTGTGCCATACTTTCTTTTCGTTTTCGGTAGTAACATCTGCTGGCTTTGTTTTAATACTACGATGAACACTATGATTATAAGAGTACACTAAATCAGGCAGCATGTCAATGTATCGCATGGTTTTCTTGGCTGTAAAGTATCGCCACATCTTCGTTTTCAGCGTACGAATCAAACGTTCTACGATAGAGGCTTTCGTTTCGTTATACGTGTTGTACAATTCTATGTCCTCTTCTTTCATAAGTGCTTGAAAATGTCTGTTGAAAAACTCAGTTCCTTGATCAGTCATAATTTTTTCAGGCTTGCGTCCAGAAGACAAAATGACTTTGAAAGCATCAACCAGAGAAGGACCTGTTTTGTTTTTCAAAGGAACTACCCAAGCATACTTTGAAAAGACATCAATGCATACGAGCAGATAGCGATAACCATCGTTAAACTTCTGCATACTTTGCATGTCCGCTAAATCCATTTGCCATTGCTGGTCAATACCACCCACGATCACACGGTTTCTTTTAAAACTTCGACGAGCAGGTTTATGTAAAGTATATGCATCTTGTGACATCAACCATTCTTTGATTTTCTTACGGCTCACTTTAAATTTCCCCTCCTTTTTCACATCATCGTACAAACGATTCACTCCACCAAACCCCCCCGACCGTTTTGGATCGTAATAAACACTAGACAAATAATCGTCCATGTTGCATGCTTTGTTATCGCATATAGAATGAAAGAACATGTTAAATTATGGACTCTTTTATTCTTGGATCGCTTCAACATTTTGAATACTGTTTCTTTCGTCTTGAATACTAATAGTCTCGTTTGTCAATTGTGCACTTTCAATAGGCTTGTAGTTTTTGATGGTTTTACTATTGTATCCCATCTGTAAATGTCCCTCGAGATTGAGATCATTGCGCCCAAAACTTATACCTATTCTAAACATTTTCTGTCGGTTATGGTTTTTATTTATCTTTGGATTTTTGCTAACAGAATGACCCATGTTTTGTGTTTACACGTTGACTTGTATTGCACTATGTCTTAGCATACGTCATGTCGTCAGCTTTTTAATAAATTTTATAGTCATCAAACAGATATTATCAATCACGTATCAAACTTGTATCGTGCATTATAAGACATCGTCAACTCACAGAAAACTGTTAAACATTCTCTGATACTCTTCAGGTAAAGACCTATTCAATCGAGCTATTGTATTTTCGAAATGTCTTGTTCATCACAAAACAAGCCGTCTGATTATTTGGACACTGACAATATAGAAATATTTCTTTATCATCGCCAGAAACGTATCGAAGACAAACTTCTGAAGAGTTACGCTGAAGAAATAGCATTGGTAATATCTCGACTTGTTGTTGAAAATTGCAATGGGTGTATTATTGCACATCCTTCTCAAAGACAACATGACTGTCTCATGATGGAAAGAGATGAACAGTTATGCATGTACTTCGACGAAGCATATTCAAAGATTTCTGAAGCAAGAGTCATGGATGCTTTTACCAAAAGTTTAAACGATATTAAACCTAATGTCAACGGCCTTGAACTGCTCAAGTATACATGTTATGACTGGAGATCTGTATTTTGTACAGATCAGAGACAGTTGTTAAAACAAGAAATTTTTAAGCTGCTGTAACCCATTGACTTGTTGTTATTTACTTTAATGACGTTGTGAAAGTTCTGGATAATCTTACTCGAATACCTGTTCAGATATGTTCCTAGGGCAATCCTCGTACGTCCACTCTAAAAACAGGAGCCCCATTGTTAATTACTTTAAGGACGTTGCTCTTACATATTTTTACTGTATATTGCACGCGCAAGGAAATAAAGCCACCCCTTTGAGACTCTAATGACTCATCAATATTGCCTAAGTATTACCCCCGTGAATAAACAGGAAACATAAATCTAACATATAATAAGAGACAGCCGTGCGTAGCTAATAGTCTGTATTTATAAACGGTTCTTTTAAGAGCCACCACATATACTAAAAGAATAGTGACGAAACACTCGAAACGTGTTTATAATGAACGGCTCTTTCAGGAGCCACCATTTTTACTAAAAGAGTTCTCGGTGTGAAAGCAGTGTGAAACGTATCAAATACATGAAATCACACCATAAATAGTGTTAATAAAAAATATATAATTACAGTTCCCTATTTACAATCACTCTTTAGTGTTCAAAAATCCCCCAAACAAAGTATAAAATATATTTACAAACACA
This sequence comes from Chrysogorgia sp. JL179-B06, assembly GCA_035772405.1. NCBI lineage: Eukaryota > Metazoa > Cnidaria > Anthozoa > Scleralcyonacea > Chrysogorgiidae > Chrysogorgia > Chrysogorgia sp. JL179-B06. The sequence goes on from JAYKKM010000309.1 coordinate 341,876, forward strand.
CTAAAACCCGTAAGGCAAAGTATTAAAATTATCTACAATTACGCGTTTATTATATACAACTCGATAGTCCTTTGTCTCACTTCGGGTTAAAACACTCTTATCACTTGTATTACGCACTATTTTAAATGGGATATCTACACTAACTCTCTCTGGCCCTACACCTGTAACCATATCACGCATAACATTAAAATTTACTGTTTCTAACGTCTGGAAATTTAAAGTAATGCCTCGTATCTTACAACATGTTTTACCATTATTCAGCTCGTAGGCATAGTTTTTGGGTCCCCCAGAGACGAAGGTCGTAATATACCCTCCATCCAGCTCGTCGGTGAGCTCGCCAAGGTAAACCCCTGTCTCGGGTTCAGGTTCCCCAGGTTTACTTGTGTAGATTACAGAGTCCGTGTCGTAGTAGAGTACTCTTTCATTCAACTGCTCCAACACGCTGTAAAGTTTAAGGCGGGCATATGCCGTGGTGAAAGCGGCGATGACCACATTGGTTCTGGCGTTTGGCTCGACGAAATTTTCCTTATTCTCGTATCGGAGTTCTAGGACGTCATCGCTCACGAAGGAAGCATCGGTCACCTCGATCTGGTCAGCCGTCAACATATCGAAGTACTCTTGTGGCTCTGACACGAGTTTCACCTTGGACATGTTTGGTTTTTGTGCAAACTTTCCTGTGAAATAAAATAAACGAAACAAAATACGTACATAAGTTTTCGTAATTAACCGAATCCTATTCTGTTTCAACATATTTTTTATACATACCCCAAAATGAATTAAGCATCAATTTCGCCAAGGCACGCAATCCAGGGTTCTTCTGAATCTTGGTTCGGTCTAGAAGCACACCTTCCCGTTCAAAATACTCATTGATGTACTGTTGTTTCTGTTCTTCGGCGTTGCACCCGTCTGGAAAACCGCTGGATTCCTGCTTTATCTTTAAAAAAGTGTCAATGTAATCTTTAAAGAGTTCATCACTTTGTTGTGGGAAATGCCACACTTCGTGAATGGCAAGCAAACGGTAACCCATCCCCAAAGCTTTTTGCAATTCATTCGTTACCCATGAACCCTGAATGGAACGCTCCTCATCGATGTGATTGCATGGCTCCTGGTTCAAACCATCTACACAGGACTGACATAATGGAAACATCAATTTTCCGTGGGCACGATAGGGGAGGACAGGGTGTAGAAGTCGTCGGGGAGGAAGAACGGTACATTTCACTATACCGAAATATTGTGAGATATCCGCAAAGTTCTCCGTGATGATCTCGGGATGGCCAACGGGATAAGCACCATACTTGTTACACCAGGGATAGAGACTGGTGAAGTCCACGTAATGCACTTTCTCACCGGGTTGACACTGATGAAATAATTTCGTAGCATTGGTTCTTCCGCCATAGAAGGCATGTCTTGGTTCAAGAGGCTCCACGATTTCGAAATTGTCGAAATAGGTCTTCATCTCAGGGTTGGTTTCGAGCTCTCTCCTTATGTCACATTCCCACATCTCAACGACATTATAACCTTGGCTTTTCAGATAACGTGTTTTCTCGAGAGTGTGTTGATGTAGATCTTGCATGCTTTGTTGACTTACGGGGTTGATCGTGTCCCTTGCGTAGCAGCGGATGCAACCATGCCAAAAACAGCCATGAAATTCGTAAACGGTGTTAGACTCTGCGTGAAAACCGTCGACGCGATACTTTCCTATGCGTTGCTCGCCAAAATTGCGGGAATGACGAATGGAAATGTCTATGCTTTGGGCGGTGTACGCTAACCATTTCAGGGCGATGACCGATTGTTTATCTTGAGGTCGATAACCAAGGGGCGGTATGATAGCGATGGAGTTCTCCCGGAGAAAATTCTTGCGGAATACAAGATTGCAGGCCGATGCAATAGTCAGGCATTTCTCAAAAGGATCAATATCGGTGACGGAAACGAAACAGTTCACGAAATTCAAGACAGCAACGTCGAAGGATATCGACGTCCGAACGGCAATACTTGAGGATTTCTTCTTTAAAGTTAAACACGTAATTGTTGGCTTTCAGTTCATTAAACCAAACATAAAATTTAGTACGGTCATCCGAAGTCATGCCATCAGGGTTGTAATAACTTGCATCTGGAAGAGGGCCTTCATAGTCTTGATTGGCCTCGATGTTGAAATAATGCGGGAAATAACCTTTGGCAAGTTCATTTAGACCAAATGTCTTGGGGAAGTTTGCGAGTCTCATCGGGATAAAACATAACGAATCGACAAACTTGATATTCATCACCGGAACATTCAATGTTAAAATTTTCGCCCCACGCATAATTACTTCAGGTACTAAACCATTCTTGTGCAAATATTGAAGGATGAAATAACCATCATAACCTTGAAAATTATGGGCCATCACGATGCTGCCAGAGTTTTGCTCTTGAAACAGCCATTCGCAAAAATCATCTCGAGTATTTGGGCCGCTAAACACGTTTTCATCACCGCTCTCATTGTGGACAACGCATAAATTCGGAACGTGTTCGCCGTCCTCTTGGGTGCATTCGAAATCAAAGAACAACAACTGGTTATAATCGCTCTCTCTCCCCCCTCATCTTCGCTCACTTCTCCGTCTACGGCCGTCTCATCATCGAGTAAATTCGTGTCCGATTGTGTTTCGACTTTACTGGTTTTTCTTTTCTTTGCCGGTTGCATGTAGCATTTATGGTTCTCCGGATCTACATACAGCTGACAAACTGTACAACGAACAAGACCACAGTTATGGCTCTGTGGGAGTGCATTAGCTCTCTTTACCACTAGATTACAGTGCTGACACTTTACGACGGAAGCGCAAATAGGCCGCTTCTCGCCCACTCTCGCTTTATGCCTATCGAAGCATTCTTGGCTTTTGAAGAACCGATTGCAATCGTTACAGTGCATCCAATTGGTAATCGGACAGTTCTGTGTATAACACAGCTTACATGTATCTCCACAAAGATGATCTTCGATTTTATCGTAGCCTTTCTTGCAAACATGGCAATACTTCTTGCGAGCGAGGAACGCGGGCATACTGGTCACCACATCGTAATGATTATCGTGGGCGTAGAGGTAAATACGTTTTGACGCTTCAGGACCAGAATAAATTATTGTATTCAAATGTTCCTTTGAGATAATGTTTATTTGATAGTCGCTCAAATAGGCTTGAAATTTTTTCACTTCTTCTATACCGCACTGTCCTAGCGGAACGCTGGCTTTTTCGTGCAATTCATGAGCAAGGTCATCTTGTAGAGTCTTCCGCGAATCGCTTATGCGCTGATATCTTTCATCGCTATCGACTTTGGCTTTCGCGACGACAATGGCTCGAGCAAGACAGAGATCGTCTTTATTCTGAATACGGACAATGGCTCTTTTGTTTGAAAGGTACTTATCTAGGTTGGCAATTTTTCGCTTTCTTCCTGTCCCACCGTTTGGCATCTCGACATGGATTATATTAACAGTAATTGAATCGTCTAACTTAAACGCATCATTCGATTGGATTACTCTTTCGATTTCGGCCAATATTCTTTCGACGGTTAATTTCTCACGAGACATAAACGGCAACGAAATAGGATACTCGAGTTGGGGAGAATGCATGATAAATCTAATTTGGTCGTGCGTCGCGATTCCATCTGTGACCCGATCTAGTAAGCTTTCAAACACTTCGTGTAGTTGTCTTAGAACATCATGCAATCCTTGTACTTGTAAATCACCAAATTGAACTCGGTAATCAAGGCCGGTGGTTTTAAACTTTTTCACGCGAACTTGCTTAATAGACTTAATGGTAAAGAACGGAACAGTTCTAGGTTTCTTACTTGTTACACCGTCTTCATCTTGAACTGATCTCTTACGACTGCCTTCTCCGGTCTGGATAGCTTCAGGCATTACTTCAGGCAGGTGTTCGACGAAAGAATCATCGTTGCAGTCTGCGTTGAACCATTCGGGAATAACTTCAGCGATCAATGGTAGATTAGCGAGGAAAGAATCGTCGTTCCAATCGTTATCGAACTCGGCGCGTTCTTCAGTCGACCAGCCAGTGAATAGTTCTGGATATATTCCGCGTCTCTCGTTCTCCACACTGCGAATCAATTCTTCTGTCCGTATCGTCAGCTTCTGCATGAACGCCGCTTCTCGATGTCTTTCGTCAAAATCGAAAAACCATTCTAACACTTCAATTTCCTCGATGGTTGTACACCCTTTGATAACATCAACAATATCCATTTCTATCAAAGAAACACATATTAAATATGGTTATAATACTAAAATACACAGCGCACGATGTAATATAAATCATATACACAATAAAATCTTACCTTCAATCAAACAACAAAACGTCGAATATAATTCTCCAAGCGAAAACACTATCAAAAACAGCAAACTGTAGAATCTACAAGTTTAGAACACTGTAGGAAAAGTAACAACTATACAAAATCACCGGGCTTATATATAGTCTATATTCAGTTACTTCCGTTCCAACGCTATATCCGTTCGCTTGGGAATTTACCAGGGAATTTACTTCACTCAGTTTGCGCTAAAGTAAAAGTAAATATAGCAACACAGGGGATCATCTTTTAATTATTCAAGGATTAGTGCGTACGTACGCTTGGGAATTTACCAGGGAATTTACTTTTATTATTCACACTTAATCCTATTAAGTCACTTCCTGTCGGCATCCCTTTGTGGCGGTATATGGGGGGGTTACCTACTTATATATATATATATATATATATATATATATATATATATATATATTATATATATATATATATATATATATATATATATATATATATATATATATATATATATATATATATATATATATATATATATATATATATATATATATTATATTTTCGCTTACCTCAAAACTGGTCTGCTACAACTTGTTTCATCTGTAAAAGAATCTTCAGGCAGTGACCTGTAGATTCAGGCAGTTGATTCAGGCAGTGAAAGAATCTTCAGGCAGTGACCAGTAACTATATGTTGTTGAGCACTCTTTGCATTTCGTAGACCAAAACCTACACGTATATATATATATATATATATATATATATATATATATATATAAATTGTAGATAAATCAAAGACAAGACATCACTTTGCTGTTACTCCGAGTTTCACGCTTACGCGATCGTCAGACAGACTTTAATGAAGAATACACGTGCTCCAACCCCTTTTTGGAGCACGTGTGGCTTCATTAAAGTCTGTCTGACGATCGCGTAAGCGTGAAACTCGGAGTAACAGCAAAGTGATGTCTTGTCTTTGATTTATCTACAATTTATTACGCTCTGCAAATTAATTCATTGAGCACTCTACCGACAGTATAAACTCAATTCACCAGATTTATATATATATATATATATATATATATATATATATATATATATATATATATATATATATATATATATATATATATATATATATATATATATATATATATATATATATATATATATATATATATATATATATATATATATATATATATATATATATATATATATATATATATATATATATATATATAATGTAGATACGGAAAGAGAGGCAAACAACTTCTTTACTGGTCCTTTATTTGTTAATTAACAAATAAAGGACCAGTAAAGAAGTTGTTTGCCTCTCTTTCCGTATCTACATACTATATATATATATATATATATATATATATATATATATATATATATATATATATATATATATATATATATATATATATATATATATATATATATATGTATATATATATATATATATATATATATATATATATATATATATATATATATATATATATATATATATATATATATATATAATATATATATATATATATATATATATATATATATATATATATATATATATATATATATATATATATATATATACGTGTAGGTTTTGGTCTACGAAATGCAAAGAGTGCTCAACAACATATAGTTAGAGCAAATAATAGATTTTCGCTTACCTCAAAACTGGTCTGCCAGTTTTGAGGTAAGCGAAAATATATATATATATATATATATATATATATATATATATATATATATATATATATATATATATATATATATATATATATATATATATATATATATATATATATATATATATATATATATATATATATATATATATATATGAAATATAATCGAACACAAGTATAAGTTATAGGCAGAATGATTTCATTTCGACAATAAGAAGATTCGAATAGCTTTTAAATAAATAACATTGTATTTCACACACAAACGTTTTCGCTGTTCTTAGCTCTTCAGGTGTGAGGAAATAATGAGTGGTTGAGTTACTTTGATATTAACATATTAATTCAGCTCATATTAATATAAAAGTAACTCAACCACTCATTATTACCTCACACCTGAAGAGCTAAGAACAGCGAAAACGTTTGTGTGTTAAATAAAATGTTATTACTCGGGCCTCCCCCTGTGGGGGGAGAGCACGAGTCTTAAAAAGGGCTCTGTTTATTTGGCAATGTCGCGAAATGGCAATTCTTGCATCATCCCACTTGGGTCTGGGTACGAGATCGATCTGAACCACTGCATATATTTATGCGCCATTGTCATATTTTTAATATTCATCTGGTTACCTTTCCTCGAGGGCTGGCAGTATCTTGATCTCACGATGCTTACAATCGCACATGCCGATCGCCGAAGACCTACTGCTACACTAAAAGATAACGAGCGATTTCGACACGGTTGGTGCCTTGGTGGTCTCTGTCTGCGATCTCGATATAAACCGTACACTGAAAATGCCGTACCTGTACGCTGATGTGTACTCGATTAAACCTATGTTTAACAAGTTAATATGAAACTCAACGTATGAATGCTGTGTGAAAATATGTTAACTGTTCTGAGGCAACTGTAATATGTTTTATAAGCTTTGTTGCCTGCATTGTTTATTGTTTATATGTCTATATACAAAATAAAGTCGATGCTAATCAACAGTTTATTGTTTCATACACAATATATAAACCTTCGACATTATAATTATTTTGAGATTTTAGAGCAACCTTTCAAAAGTGTCCACTTTTGAATTCTATAATTGCTTCTCGAATAAACCTGTTTCACTTTATGTGTAAGCTTAAATGGGCCTCCAAAATTTGCTGGTTATCAATAAGTCTGTATCGATCAACTCTCTGACACCCATACCAACTATCATGAAGATCAAAGAGTAAAGGGTTTGTTATTTGCTGGTTTACCCGAATGACATCCTGTTGCCATGTACTTTCCATTGTTACAACAATTACTTGGTCTGCACAGACAGATAAAACTTTTCATACTGATTTTTGGCTAGTTTCATGATTACTATAGCTGTATATGAAGGCAAGCTGTACATGCAGGAGGCAAGCTCGTCTCTAATCGAGATAGTAATAATAGTCCTGATATTACAGTACATGAGGCAGCCCACATGCCAGACTTGCTAACAAGCACACCATTTGCCAACTGTTACTTGGTCTGTACAGCCAGATACATTTTTGATATTATATACATGAAGCGAGCTGGCCCAATAATAAATGTGCTAAATTTATGAATATGTTTACTGGCTCAAAATGCACAAAGAAATAAAATTTTGAATTATATTTCTTTAAGCTGTTTTGCTTATGTCTTGCTACTGCCAGCTAAATGGTTTGATTTAAATGCACTTGTCACTGGAAGTGACAAGTACTGAGAACAATATAACTGATTTAATACTTGCTCAAACTGAACCTGTTTGCGGGACTGGCCAGATGAATTGTTGTTACATGAGCACAGGCCGGGCTTGCTTTTCAGGTTGGCCCTGTTGACTAGAACTGGATTAGGTCAGCAAACAGGATGGCTCATTTGGTGGGGCAGACTTCTCAGTAAGCCAGCTTGGATACTGAGCCAACTCACCTTCATATAATCAAAGCCGTTGGCCAACAATACGTTATGGGTTTGCAATGATGGAAAATTTAACCACCCCTGCACTGACAGCTGTATCATTACATGTATCATTGTACCTACAACTATAGATTTGTGTATATTGAATTTGCCTACAATGTCTTTCAACAAGCCACAACCTCAAGTAGCCCGAGTTTAACGCCTAGCGGGCGTCTTGTTTATTTAAAAACAAGAATGGCTATTCGAATCTTCTTGTTGTCGAAATGAAATAATTATGAATATATATATATATATACTGACATAATAATATTACTGAAATAATATATATATATATATATACTGACGGATACTTAGATTTCAAATAAGCACCAAGCACAGCACGAACACTGATGCACAGAGCAATAACGCTGCCGCATACAAAAGAAAGCACAATTCAAGTACTCGACTATACGTAAGCAATGCACTTGGATGCAATGGCTACCCCGCCAAATTCATATCTACGATCAAAAACAATATCAGCTCTACTTCCACGACGCCATCACCAGAAGAGTTAGTTGAGGCATCCAGTCCACATGGACTTAAGAAATACCTAATGGGTTTCCGTGTTTGGATAACGTGATCCAAACACGCGGGATGTTGCGAGACTTGAGAAAAGCGTAAAAAAATACGAGCCGATAGGCGAGTGTTTTTAGCTTTTTGAAAGTCGAGCAACATCCCAAGTGTTTGGATCACGTTATCCAAACACGGAAACCCATTAGGTATTTCTTTTATAAAATAACCACAGAGAAATATCACTAAAAATTATTAATATAATTAGATCAACATTGCAATTCTCCCCAAAACCATCAACTACCAATCAGGGGAGGTCTTTCATGTTCTTCTAAGCTAATCGGCCAATCATGGATAGCTTTCTATTGACGCTGACGACAGCAAAGAGCCGAAAATAAGCTTGATCGGTAAAAACATCAGGAAAACAGCTTGGAAAGATGAAAAATATATATTTCCAGATGGATTTAATCACAAAAATATGCCGTTTAACTTTATGTTGGATTGCTGCAGATGTAAAGTGATGTTGTGAGTTTGCCTAGCCTTCAGATTCTACAACACAGAATCTTTTTTGTGGTTTTCTCTCACTGTCGAAGTGTTGTTCGGTGAATTTTTGTTGGCTACAAGAACAAAATGAATGGTTTCTTCGTGAATATCCTACCTGACGAGAGGTAAATTAAACATTTTACACCTTTTCCATGTTCTCTTGGTGGACTATGTCTATAAAAATGTTGTCTTTTTGGGTTTTATTGAATGGTTTTCTCTCACTGTCGAAGTGTTGTTCGGTGATTTTGTGTTGACTACAGGAACAAAATAAATGGTTTCTTCGTAAATATTCTGCCCGACGAGAACTAAAATAAACATTTTACACCATTTCCATGTTTTCTTGGTAGACTATGTCTATAAAAGTGTTGTCTTTTTTGGGTTTTATTGAAATTTTCAATTAGGTAAACTTCGCCTTCATAAATTATACGGAAATTCTCGTTCGCTTTAGCGTTGCTTTGTCCACATTAAATACTTATAATTTCCTATATATTTTCGGCCTATTTTTTGCAAAATCTTGTGAAAATTAACAGGGAAGATTGCTATATTTTATTTATAGTTATTGTGCATACTATGTAGAATGTTAATGTTTAAAAACGATGATGGGCCGGCATGATTTGCTTTTTGTGTGACACGACCTCAAAATTCCCGTGTTTGGATAACCTGATCCAAACACGGGTATTAGCCAATCAGAACACGCGTAGCACACTTGTTATTTTATAAATGCTGTTCTAAAATTCATTAATAATTCATGAGTAATTAAACCAATAGCATGTAAGCATTCGGTCACATGATGCTGTTTGGATACCCCGGTCAAACACCGCCAGACAAAAGATTTCAGCTGCATACGTAATTAAGATATTTGATCCAAACACTAGTGTTTGGATCAAATATCTTAATTACGTATGCAAAATCAGGTCAGCAAACAAATTCACACACAAAATTCCTTTATTCACTCTTTGTCGTCTACCACAAATCTAATGTTACAGCCAGTAAACACACACTTGTCCAGTTTAATACTCGCAGAAACAAAACCCTCTACCATGCATCACAATCATCTCAACTCCACTATTTAATTTATCATTATCTATTCATCGTGGAAAACCCACTTCAGTTATGCATTGTGTAATATCTCAATATAATTCCTAATTACGATATCCTTCGTTAGAAATTCTATTCAAATCAGCAAACGAAAACATTCTCTTACCTCTCCATTCATTTCAGAAGCTATATAAACAACTCGAGCTCGTGTCCCACCGGGATATCCAAACACTCGAAAACAATGGACAAAAACACTCGCGCTGCGCGCTCGTGTTTTCACCATTATTTTCTCGTGTTTGGATATCCCGGTGAAACACTCGCTCTCGTTGTTCATATATTACTTCTCCCACACATCAAAGGACTAATCCGAAAAACTACAACGGACTCTACGTAAACACGCCATCAACGTTACAACCAAACCTTTACGATCTTTACAACGACAATTCCCATCACCGAAATACAGGGTGCGCGGCCGAACAACAAACTGACGTTATATACATGATATATCATGCAAACAATGTTCGCAGAAAGAAAGAGCACATCAGCAACGTTAAAAACTCATGGAAACACGTACATTACATATATTTTGAAAACAGTCGTATAATTGACAAAGTGAATTATCGCATCAGAAAGTCACTCGAATCTTTTAGCCTGAATAATGCTAAAAAAAAATCTATTACTGAATAATGCTAAAAAGTGTTGTGCTGCGTAAGCAGTGTAGAAATGCAAATCAAATATCTAAAAAGGTTGGTGTTCTGCCAAAAATAATAGCGTGTAAGTTGTCTAACGTTTCGAGCAAAGGCCCTTCGTCAGAGAGTGAAGTTTCACCCTCTGACGAAGGGCCTTCGCCCGAAAGTTAGACAAGTTAATTACACGCTATTTCGGCAGTACATCAACCTTTTTAGATATTTGATCTGTACAGTATAGCTGAACTGTGGAACACTCTCCCATCTAGTTTCAAATCCTACAATTCTCTCGCTCTATTTAAGTCTGGTATTCAAAAAATGTACTCTATCAAACTACCTGACTCTAAAATCGAATTGTATCTACCATTAAAGGGTCACGTCTCAATTGGGACGTAAGTCATGTTCCTTTTTCCTGTCACACATATCTTATTTATTGTATTTGTATGTACTTTTTTGTATTAATAGTAACTTGTAAATATATTGTGACAAATTCATTAAATCATAAAAAATCGAATACGAGAGTGGTTGGTTGGAAAACTGTCCTCCCGCACTCCTCCTGAGTTCAAACCCTTGTTTTATCGTCGATATGTTGATGATTGTTTTATTTTATTTCGTTCCCAGAATCATGTTAAACCGTTCTAAGTTTATCTTAATTCACGAGGCCGTAGGCCGAGTTTTTTAACAACTTCGAGGTAATAATAATATCATTTATTTAATCACGATAATTACAACACTTCAGCTGACGCTGATGGGGTCGTGAATCTATAGTTCTAGTATGAAATATATAAGGATGTATAAAAAATGTATATGAAACGATTTAGAGTCTAAGACTAAGATGATATTAATAGTATATGAATTCGCAGTTGTGTTTCCGATTAGGCATAATTGGAATGTGGTCTAAATGGTTCTTAACATGTTTTTTGAACAAATTATGTCTCTTTTCTTGTATTGATTCGTCCAGGTAGTTCCATATAAAAGCGCCTCTGTACGCGACTGATCTTCGCATGGTCTCCGTTCTCGGTCGTGGAATAACTAACGCATTACGACCTCTTAATGCGTACACTGTGTCCCTCTTAATAAATAATTCGTTGCAGCTTAGATTCAGCGCGGCCCGTTTCATCGATAAGTTCAGGGTGTCGCGACTTGTAAACAAGGGTTGCTATTTTATACTTGTAAACCCAGGCCATAGATTTCCAATTAACCTTGTTTAGAACTTCGGAACCTGGCGTGTTCCAATCTAACTTGAAGTTGATTTTAGCTGCTCGTATATGCATTTTCACCAAGTCTTGGAAGGGCGTTTTTGTACAACTTCCCCAAGCCACAATCCCGTATGTTATAGATGGTAGAATCACCTTGAAGTAAAACTGCTCCCGTACACACCGTCGGCAGGAAATGGAGAGATTTCAATAAGTTAAATTTTCTAGAGAAACTTTTTATCACTCCCTTCAAATGCACTGACCAATTCAATTTGTCATCCATCACAACGCCCAAGCATCTTGTAGAATTCACCAATTTCACCGTATTACCATTTATGGTCAGTTGTGGCATAGGTCCCACGAATTGTGTATTCGAGATAATCATCGCTTCGCATTTGGTAGGGTGTATACTGTCATCCCTGCTGCACCACTCAGCACACAGATTCAGCGCATGGTTTACGGACACGATTGTCGAATCGTTGGAATCAGAGATGCAGTATAGCGTGGTAAAGAACTATTTCGAGTTCTTGATATAGCTTCTCAAACGAATTAGTATTTAAAGAGAAAATTGAGCTGAAAGTTGGCTTAATTTATGGAAGTTCTTTACCAACGATATCAAACCTCCATCATGCCACTGATTTCCTTTGTTCCATCTTCTGAATTATTAATGAGTTTGAGAAAGTAATATAAAGTTTACTGGTGAGCTAGATGTAAACAAAACTCTTCCCTTTTTAGATGTCTCTATATAGATCGTACAGATGACTTTCGTATATCGTAAACCTACATTTACGGGACTTTTCACTAATTTTGATATTTTTATTCCTTTATCTTTTAAACGTGGGTGATCTACACGTTGCTTGATCGTTATTTTATGATTTGCACATCCTACCAAATTTTTCATTCGGAAATCATTAAGTTATAAAGGTTTTCTTGTTAACAATGGTTACCATGCTGTTTTCTTTGATCTGTTTTCTTTGTCTTGGGGTTTTCCTTAATAAGGTTTTTTATCCAGCTGTTGTAATATTACTGTGTTATTTGTTTCTGCCTTCCATTTAACGATACTCATTCAATAGAAATTCGTACCAAACTTATCAAACATTTTAATTCTTGTTTCCCACAAATCGACCTTCGTCTCATTTTTAAACCGAGCTTACTTATCTCCCGTGCATTTGATTTGCTACTTTCTACTTGTGACACCCTTTTGGCATATATATAATCCCTATTTATTTTATTCATCTCGTCTTCTCTGATGAAGGGCACCTCTCGAAACGTCAGTATTTCGTAGATAAAAATCTTGGCAGTTTACCACCTTTTCACTTTGTCATATATATATATATATATATATATATATATAAAACACTGTCTACGCAGCACTCTACTTTGTTAGTACGCCTGTCAAGTTTCTTTCCGCTTAAAGACCGGACTGAAAAGTTAATGAGATCGCATGTTGTCTATCAATATAAGTGTCAATGCTGTGGGGCATTGTATTTTGGGCAAACGCGCCGTAATTTACACACGCGCATCTCGGAACACATGGGAACCTCGGCTGTAACGGGCAAGAAATTGTCACAGCCTTCACTTTCAAAAATACGATGTCACTCTAACAAAACTTGGCACCCCATTTCTTTTGATGGCTTTTCTGTTTTTTCTTCGTGTAACGCAACGTTTGAATTACTAATCAGAGAAAGTTTGGTTATTTCAAAATGTAAACCTTGGCTCAACAGAAACGTCTGTTCCGTTCCGCTTTCTTTGTTTTAACTCTGCTTTGATTGGTTTATTATTGACACTGTAAATATATTTAAATAATAGTTTTCAATTTTGTATTTCCCTTTGAGAGTGTTGCACGTTAGCAACTCCACGTTAGAATTTTAAGCTGGGCTCTAATATTCATTTTACGTAAATCTCTGGTATTCTTGATTTTTGGCGCCATTGGATTTTCAGAATTGTACTGATATGATAAGTCACTTCTTCGCGCCGTCTGGACAACGTGACGTACCTCGTGTTTTCAATTTCAGTCGTAGTTGCGCTCGAAACTAAACTTCCAAGTTGTAAACACAGTTACTTACCTTGAAATATTTTGTACGGAACTCGTATTTTGTACAGAACTTGTATTTTGTACGGAATTCTTGTACCAAGGAACGTGCTCAAGCTCTCTTCCAGAGCAGTTAACATTAGAAGTTGTACAATTGCAGACCTTACATAGTTCTTTGCCTATAAGATAATAATATTTAAATAATAATATAATAATATACTAGAAATACGTGTACGCAACAACCCCTCGCCCACCGTAATAGGCGATACAAATCAATAACCCATTGATTTGCCAATCGAATGGACTTTATAGAAAACACTACATGTACCTCTGAGAGCCTTTAAACTATCAAGCTTGTGTTGTTCTAAATTTCATTGTTTCATAATTAGACATCAAACTAAATAACTAAATAACTCAAAATGTTTACTTTTTTGGGTGCATTATTATATCAACCTGCAATGATTAAGATTTGTTTCATATGTAAAGGCCGGATCCTCACTGTGTCACACTATATAATAACTTACTGAAAATGCATATATATATAACTTTGGGATTATTCAATCAAACCACTCAAAACTCAAAGCGTACAAAAAGTATCTCACTACTGACAATTAATCATTTTGAGGCTGCTACATAACGTGTCTAGCAGGTTTTGCTATATATAATACATGGCATCATTTTTCACATTATTATAAATTCTAGTTAATATTTGTTACTATTATTAAGTTACAACATTATTTGTTACTATTATTATTAAGCAAAAACTTGAGTAAAAAAGTGCGAACAGTTTGCCTGTTATGCATTTTGAAACATTTTTCTATACCGTTTATAATCTCTCCCACTCAAAACCCCTTTGGAAGTAAGTTGTATAATCCCAGGGCATATAAACAGATTCTATGGCATATATCTTCTTCTGTTCAGGTTTATAAACATTATATACTGCACCTTCAAAAAATACTCTGAACACATTTGCTTAGTTTTTAATGTATCGGGACCCTGCTCCTTTATCAAAATGACACATTAGTTACAAAAGTGAAGCCCTATTTATAACAGATTACACGATGATGATATTCAAAAAGTCTCTCAGGTTCAGTTCCATGGGAATAAAGCTGTTTAATTTATATGTCCAGAGTCATATTTTATTGCCCCAATTTAAAAAAAATGCACATATAAATGCTCTTGTGGTGCATGCCCAATTAGTGTGTTGCCAGATTTGTTGATGAAGGTAATACTTTTAGTTCGAGTGATCACACATATTATATAAATTTTACATTTGATTGTTTGTTTGTAAGAAATGTAATAAAATCTATGTTAATAAAATCTACTTTATATATCCTTCAGAAAGCACTTCAACAAGAGTAGCTTAAATATATATATATAACCGGCATTGCATATGCAGTTCTATTCCAAGGACAAAAGTGTTTCCCCAGAAATACTGGAGGCCAGGCCAGGCATAACATGTGTAGGTCTATAAACCTGTACAATGCATGTTTACACTACTCAAATGTACAAATGCCTTTATGCCCATACAAAAATTAAAAGCACAACATTGTCATTAATGCAATGCATTACAGTAAATTATATCACATTATCACCACATTGATCAAGGGTGCACTTCACCTGCTTGTTGGTTGAGCTGACACATCCATGCAATATATCTAGTATTATAAAATAATCGGAAGTAAATGAGCGACAACACGCTGTCTGATTGAGATAAAAAACCGTGTCATTATAAGTCAATATTAAAGCATAAGCTAAGCTGACGTGTTCCTCGCGTAGATTTTGTCGTTTTTGACGTAGTGTAAATCACAAAAGGAAGTCAAAGAATACCTGGATACAAGACTAATCAAGGTACTAACACAAGAGAATATTTTAACTGCAACGTTGAATACATTTTCATCGCTAAAATCGCTAACATGTTTCCTAGCAACGCACATAGCAACGCCGCTTATAACAGTTAAATCTGCATTTTTCATGGGCTTTTAGTGTTAATTTAATGGTGTTATTTTATAAAAGGAATAAAAAACTTTGTCTTGTGTGATTATCCAGTTATAATGGCACTCGAGAAGTTAGTAAAACACAGTGGCGAAGCTGGTCGTAGATGCTAATTACATGAATATATTTCTAAAGATCTGAATATGTAAATGTTTCAAAATTTGCATGCCGTACGACGAAATGCTAACCTAATATCATCAAAACCCTAAACCTAACCCTAAATCTAGCCAAATTACTAACCCTACCAAAAAAACTATGCAGAAAAGGCAAATTAATTGCTCAACACAGACTCGCAGTGTACTATTATTAGCCATTATTTGAGAAATTATTAATTTGTTTACCTTTATTTGTGTCTGTTCTGCTCGTCAACACTGCAGTCTACAATTACGGCTTGAAATCAGCTGATAAAGTCTGTATAATTTGATGCTTTTAGTCCAGAGGTTCTGCAACTTCTAGTACGACGCCCGCCCGCTCCGAAAACCCAAAGCCTCCCCCCCAAAAAAACGATTTCGGTTTTCGGGGGGGGGGGCGGCGGCGTAAAGGTACGTTTGTCGCGCTGACGTCAATTTAAATGCCAAATGTAACCACCAAAAAGCCGTTTATAGTACGTCGTCCCAATCACAATTCCTAACCCTAATAATCCTAACTTAACCCTTGGACTGCCAAATTATCCCTCTCAAACCCCAATTTTCCTTTGTTACCACGGCAACAATAAAGGATCGTTTACCATACATACAAATCAACATGACCTCACTCTTATAATGACTATAATGATCAATCAACCATTCCTGTTAAAATGATGATAATGTTCAACATAAGAGAGTCGCGCATGCGTATAATAGTCGATTACTATCCCACAAGTTTAGTATCACTCACTAGTCTATAAACGTGCTAGCTGAGATAGGGGTTAGACGGGGTGGGTTTGTCCCGGTTAGGAGAAATTACGGGGGTTAGGGTTAGGTAACCCGTTAGGCGGGGGGTTAGGGTTAGGATCTTTGTTGTGTTGGGGTTGGGTTCTAGCATTAACGCTCTTAATTTGATCATTATCGTCATTTTAACAGGAATGGTTGATTGATCATTATAGTCATTATAAGAGTGAGGATATGCTGTACAAATATATATATATTCCGACATAAAGGCTACTTTCACTTCCCCTTGCATAAAAAAGCGCGGGAAAAAATTTCGTCGAGATTAGCACCCTCGCCCCAGGGCCTTCGGCCCTGGACGGCGCTTCGCGCCGCCAGGCGAGGGGATTAATATAAATATATAATATAATACAATAATAATATTTATAATTCTTAATATGATATACACAAGTAGAATTAGTATAATTTGCTGATTTAATCCGATTATTAAGTGTCCAACAAATATATTCATTTAGTGTAATTTCTTAGCTGAAACGAGTTGTGATTGACTGATTGGCCAGTAACTATCACATCACTAGAACTCATACTTGGAACATTTTATTTGGTGACCAAACTGAATTTATTCGTTCCAGTCCCCTCTCAGAATCCAGCTTCGTACCCAGGCTTTTCACCCGCCTCGCCGGACTCGCTGAGCGAAAACCCTGGTAGACGCTGGTCACGTGAACGGCTAAAACCAAGCGTATTTTGAATTAGCTTTGCTAAGTTAGTTTAGGGAGGTATGACAAAGTGTTTGTTGACGTTAGTCAATATATGACAGCTCACTTCTTTGGTCATTTATTTCTTTCGAACGCGCGTCTACGATTATTGGAATATGTCGACTAACATGATAAATTGTTTGTTACTCAAGCTTATAACGCAAACTCAGAGCCCCAGACGGGAATCGAACCCGCAACCTTCATGATCTCCGGTTAGACGCTCTAACCATTGAGCTACCAGAACTCAGATGGCAGAACGAAGGCTACCCGTCTGGGGCTCAGAAACATTTTCTGAGTTTGCGTTATAAGCTTGAGTAACAAACAATTTATCATATTAAATAACCAAGCTGCAAATCACTTTAATATATGTCGATTAACGTTATATCAATTGTCCTAAAAAAAATTACAAGTCCTTTTGCGACTTTTCCAACGCTTGTTGCCTTTGTCGCAGCGTTGGCGATGCAAAGTTTTCAAACAAATATTTATAACCGTAGAAATACGGGTTTTCTTGCCATAGCAGAACACATTTATAGCAGCAAACATCTATTGTGTGTCGCAACTGTTTCTGCTCGAGTAACACACTTTTGTAATCTTCGTGTCTGATTACCTTTTTAATTATATTTTTTCTAACACCTTTAGCGGTTTTCCCACCACCCCCATCCTCTTTCAAATAGCTATACATTTTACTGCGCAACCCGACGAACTCAATAATTGGCGTTCCAGCGCACTCATCCTTCATCTTACCAATAACTTTCTTATTCTCTTTAAAAGCGAATGGGCTGTCTGCGGGGTAGTCGCTGTTGTCGAACTTTTCGCACTCCATCATAAAGTCGGAGTAAACGTCGTCAGTTTTGATTGAGTACAACAGACTGTCAGTGTCAGTGAAGTGTAATCTACAGGTGTCGCTAGAGTACTTTTTCATGATGTAATTATAGTGAAAATTGAACATCAACGTTTTACTCAAGTCTAGTATGCACATACCCACATATGCGGGTCTATTTAGTGTCAACGTTTCTTTAACTTTGTGGACAGCGACTAAGTTCTCGCTAAATATCTTGCAAGACACAAACGTTGGCTTTGAGACAAGCTTTTCTAATTTTTTCTCGGTGGTCACTAATCTCACGTCCACACGCTTCCTCAAGTTTTCCATCGTTTTTCCGAACACACTGTTATTCATCAACTTGAAGAAATCCTTCTCAAAAGCGTTCTTAGCTGCGGTTCTTTTGACTGTGTTAAAGTCGATGTACTTGCCCAACCACTTGGACTGGTCAAACTGTAGGACCCTATGAACCTTTTTGATTTTCAACCCAAGGTTCGTGTACAACTGCAGATTTCCATAGTGACACACATACTTTTTTTTGTCCATCAAATTAGTCACCAACTTTTTCACACCACCAACACTCACGTTAAACTTATTTTTGATTTTCGTGCAGTACTCCGACAACATGTCAACGGTTATCTCCATCTTCTCGGGAGCCAACGGGTAATCGTTGTGTAGGTCATGCAAATGGGCTGGGTACTCCAAGTCGACCTCGAGCAGTAAACCTTTTTTACTATTGTTGTGATAGTCGTGCAGATTAACTTTTTCTATTTCTTTCTCAGTCAACCACTTGAAGCCGCCCGTGGGTAGACTTCGACTCATTGCCCATCCATACAAGTTGTTGGCGTCAAGGTACATCAAATACTTCGACTCTTGCTTTTTGTCATACCCTTCCATGTACTTATTATTCGCCACGCCATGTCTGTTGCATATGTAGCTCACACCACCACGCATACCTATAGTTCTACGAACTGGAACATGTCGATGTCGGACAATAACTCAAGCTCCACTCCAGTCATCTTCAGCATAGCATCCCAAGCCAACCCAGGCGATGTGAAATAATGGCAAGGGTCTAGTTTATACTCACGGTGACATGTCTTTCTAAAGTTGTCAAAGAAGTCGGCAAGCAAGAGCACGTCACTTTTCAAATACAGGTCGTGATACCCACCCATGTTTTCAACGTCGAAGTAGTCCCACACATCGCAAGCACGCTCATGCATTTCTTCCGTAATATCTTCGTCATTCAGAATATTGTAAAAGTCCTTTTTGGAGGGTAGCTCGCATTCATCAAATTTATCAAAGGAGTCCATATAATCATAGGGATAGACCCCCTTTCTTGTCATGAGTGCCAAACCCTCGTCGTGAAACACTTCTGACGTGTATTTGAAAGCGTCCCTTGGTAGGTTCCTCGCCAAGTTGTCTAGACCACTACTCATGAACTGAAAGCTGTCCAAGAATACCAAGTTTTTTCCAAGCATGAACGCCATGTACTTCTCCATGTTGTTCGGTATCACGTTTATGTCTTGACCAAACTTGCCAATCTCCTGCATGATGAAATGGCTATCGTAGCCGCGTAAGTTATGAAAGATCACAGGAATTTTGTCAGTCAACTTAAAGTTCACGTTACAATCGCGATGTGCAGACCCTCTGTACTTACCTGACACGTGACAGTGGTCTCTCACTCTAACGTTAGCACCAGTGTACTCAACACTGCAAATATGACAACTCTTAGCCTCGTCAAAGTTCTTCTTATCGGCATCAGTCAGTATCATTTCTTTGTTAAAGTGACTCTCAGATGTCTCTTTACAATATTCGCCAATTTCTAGCATCTCCCCAATGAACTTGTTGACTGCGTTTTCACCGCGATACACTTTTACTGGCTTACTGTACTCGTTGTCGTAGCAACAAACTAATTTATACCCATAACCGCAGTCAACGTGCCTCTGGTAAGCGTTTGTGTAGCTACACTCGCGTGATGGTGTTGCCGCATGCACCTTCTGTGTGATAGCCTCAAAGTCTGCGTACACCACAAATGGTACATTTAATTGTCTGCTAAAATTCTCGTATTTCACTTTCACACCTTTTTGCGGCATTTTAATAGCTTGCTTCCCATTAATGACCAAACATACTTCCACATGGCGTTCAAGCACGCCCTCTCGGGTAAAACACTGCAAACAATACCTACAAAAGTGCTTTCTCGCCTCGTGCTTTGTCTGACGGTACATGAATTTGTTGAAGTCACGAATGTACACATAATGCTTGTTGCCCACATCATTAGTTATCAACAGTAGGTCCATATGGTCAGGGTGCGCTTCCTTAGAAACGTACACAGGGAATGGCTGCTTATCTTCATACCCAAAAACATTTATGCTAATATCGTTCGCCTTTTCGATCTTGTTGTAGTCTTTGAGTGCGACTGGGAAGTCGATTCCGTCATAATTCAGCTCACTGACATGTTTGACGTACTTTGACGTTCTGTCAGAGTTTTTTCCAACAGGAAATTTGTGTGCGAGGTGGCACCATCTAAAGCACTCGTTGTCATCATCGTTATTTACATTTATCAGACGCTTCATACTGTTGCACAGCTCCTTTGGCAACGCAATGTAGCTACTCCCATGCAAAGGTCTGTAAATAGCGACGTTGACGTAGTGCGCATCTATTTTGTCGATAGTCCATCCAGACCCCTCAGATAGCCACCCAGCTATCCGCGTCAAAATCTGCTCCGACCCACGATTGGCGACACCCTCGATGTCATGCTCGTTAATGACGACGAACGTTTCGCTGTTAAAGTAGGCAGTTTTGTATGTGGTCTTATCACGCTCTAAAACTTTCTCAAAAGTGACCTTGACTGTCTCTACCACTTTCATTCCGTTGGTCTCACCCAGCTCACGTCTCAAAAGGTTAGTGACAGCACTTCTACTAGCGTTTACCTGATTGATGTCTCTGTCGTCAATTACTTCGACTCCATAGGACCTTGTGAACCCTCTCAGTGCTCGATCCAACAGATGCGTTGACGGTGCGAGGTCTTCAACTACAGGTTGTCCCTCTTGATCTCTAAAAAAAGCCGTGAACGTTGGTCGCTTCGTCTGTTAGTGAGTTGACAACGGCTGCACTTGTTTTATGCGCCCGTCTTTTCCTCAGTGGGTTTTTCACAGTCCGACTCATTGGCTTCTATATACTACACTTGTTTTTTTTCCTAAACCACTCGTTGTAATAAAAATCATTACTTTCACACCATCCCAGCTTTGGGTACACTACCCCAAACAGATTGTCGTCGAACTTATCTTTCACCTTCCCGTCTTTGAGGTCTAGCACCCTTTTGAGTGTCTCGACTCGTCTTCTATGACACAACCTAATAATGTAGTATCCATATCTGCTGACATTTCTACCCTTTATCAAATTGTATGAGTGCAGCACATTGACAACTTTCAGGAAGTCCTCTTTTATCAACTCAAGGTGCTCACCCTTCACGACATTCCGTAGTCTCCTTCCCATCCACCAAGACCGTTTGTGAACGCTTTTTAGTCGCGTGAGTCTCATGTCACCATAACTCTGAATGTATCCCCATTCGATGTCGCCACACTTTGGACACGCGTACCCACCGCAGTCAGTCATGTTTTTCACAACGTCACAATCCGAGCAGTAGTGAATTCTGAAGGTGTCCCCACACTCAGTTTGCGTCTCACTCGCGATCTCGTCAATTGTTAAGCCATAACTCATCTGCCTCATAAGTTTGTCCATCGCTTATACTACTCCAACATTTTTTTCACCGAACTAGTACCCACACCGCTATTCCACTACCCAAACCTAGCGCGCTAACAAACAATAATTGGTATTCCTTCATTTCCGCACTCGGTTGGTAGTAATCCGCAACCTTCGGGAGGTCAGTGAACACTCGTCCGCTGTGCCGTATGGTCATTACGCTTCTAAGTTCTTCCAACGCGTGGTTTGTGTCATTGATGTCAGCATTAGCATCTGAGAGCTGTTGTCGCAAGCGCTGAATCTGATCTTTTTTAGCGACTTCATTTTCATACCACACTTCTTTCGCACTGGCTAGCTGTTCCAACGCGTGGTTGTGTCTTTTCATCTCAGCTTCATAGCCTGTGTGATTAAACTTCGAGAACATAAAGCCAGCGCCTGCAAAAGCCACTGCATTAAAAATCCCTCCAGCCACAACACTCACCATTAACTTACATTGATTTGAATGGGTCTGTCGGTATCCACTTTTTCGATTGCACCCACTTTACTAACAGCGTTCCTGCACCAACAGCTGCAGCAAGTTTCACTGTGCCTTTCACTGTCTCTGGTGTCCCCAATGGTTCCCCCAAAGCCTTTTTCGAAATCATACTCACTACCACAGCACCAGTCGTAACAAGTAGCGCATCGTACAATTCGTTCATAAGTTCTTTTCGATCGATCGCGGACATATATACATTGTCGTGTGTTTTGTTTAAGAATCAAATGTGTCGAGTGTTGGGCGATGAGTTCTACGATTTTCTGACACAGGTGCTGTAGTGCTCACAGGCTCTAATCGTGTTTCTTTTTCACTGCTAATTGTGTACCATAGCGAAGCAGCGGCAATGATAACACCAAGTGTTCCAACAATGTAACCATAGCTCCACTCACCACCCTGCTCCTCGTTAACTATCATTTCGCGCATTTTTTTTTCTTTCGCAGCTTTCGATATCTCAGCCAACTTTTTACCAGCAGCGACGCGTTTTGGGTCCTTTACCTTAACACTTTTCACATCAGCTGTGATCTTCGCTTCAACAACCGTCTGTGAGTCCTCAACCATCTAATACACTATCACGTGTTATCTTACTCACAGTTGACCTCACAGGTGTCTCACAGTTGACCTCACAGGTATCTCACAGTTCCAGACCAAACGCACTAAAAAATTAGGATTTTTTCTGGGAGTATAACATAATGACTCAAGCCCGAGAGGTTAGCGAAGAAGATATTGCCAACATGCTGAGAACGGCCTTTACCAGTGTGTCTACCCCACAAGACACCCCTGGACCCAACGTCTTAAACGAGTACTTCTCAATATGCTCACCACTCCTTGACCTCAACCCCGACGGAGGGTTGCCAAAACGGTTTGGCTCTCAGGTCAACCGCACTAGGCATCTTCTCGACGCTTGGATCGATCTTCGGGAGGAGAGAGCCAACGAGCTTGCTGATAGATTAGCTAGCATAATCCCTGTGTGGTGTTACTCGTCATTCAAGTACCTTATGTTAGCAAGTGGTGTCTACTTGAACAACCCTCGTGAGTCCAACGCTACATTACTCGGTAACTTCCTCGAAGTGTTCTTAGCGACCCTTATGTGGAAACCATGCCCAACTAAAGCCAAAGCGTGGCTAGAGCTCGCTGCAAACCGCGACGTTCACGTTTGCAAGGTGGGGTGTAATGAGATACTGGGTGCGGATGATATCAGGGACCACGTACTCTCGCCCACCCACAGACACTTTGCGAGAGATGAAAACGTGTACACCTGTCACCCGTGCGGTGTGGTCACCAACGACCCACTGCATCGCTTAAGACATGAGAGCTCGAGGTCCCATCTTAAAAACTTAGAGCTCCAGCGGATATTCGACATGGAGCGACGGTTTCCACCACAATAAAAAAAATATTTCTCTGGGGGTATAGTAACCATGAGAAAAGTTGGTAAACTAGAAATCGTGATTGGTCCCATGTTCGCAGGAAAAACAACAGAGACTCTTCGTAGGTTAATCACGTTAAGTAAGTCAGGGCTCAAAGTCCTCTACATGAACAACACAGGCGACACTAGGCGAACTGACCACGCGTTCTCCACACATCGTCAGACCATTGTTGTTGGATCAGACAGTTTACCTGCGAAGTTAATCACCAACCTTCCAAGTTCTTCCGAGATAGCCGATTATGACGTCATCGGTATTGATGAGGGCCATTGGTACTCTGATCTACTCCCAATTATTCGCGAATATGTCAAAGCTGGCATTCACGTCATTATTTGTGGTCTCATATCAACGGAGCACTTAAAAAGACTTGGTGAGCTCGACACACTGTTCTCAGTGGCAGACGACATCACCTTTCTAAAAGCGTATTGCGCCGTTTGTCGTGACACTCACGGAACAACCGTTGAAGCACCATTCAGTTGGAGATACAACCCAGGACCATCGTTTGTTGGTGGTGCTGAGCAATATCGCGCAGTGTGCAGACGTCATCATCCTTCCACATAAAATTAAGGGTGTTCTCGGATACCCCACTTTTTTAAATTTAGACATTGGTCACATGAAGCGTCCAATGTCTCATAGAAACATTTTTTCACACAGTGGTCAGAAGGTTTGTGAAATAAAGAGAGAAAGTTTCGCAGATATTTTTATCGAGTTAAAAAAGTCTTTAAAAAATGCTAGAGCAGTTGTCGCTTCAAACGTCGTCTCAACAACGAGAACGAGTGCTAATTCGACTTATTACTCGCTGTCTAAAAAGTCTCTTTACAATAACGTCTCTCATGGTTACTCAACGCTGATTTATTTTTAAATTTACGAAAACACTGGGAGCACTGAAACCCAACGTCAAAGAAATATTTTATTACCGTGGTAATAGCGTCGTCGTACGAGTCGCACAAGAGTGTTAGATAACCAGCGGACTTATATCTGAGTAGCAGAGAGTCTTGCTCTTTGGATGTCTTGCCTGTGCCACCTGGATTCTTGAACTCAATCACGAGCCCGCTGTGCTGTCGGTTTGCATTGGCAATAATCAAGTCAGGTGTTCCACGTTGGTAACCTTTTTTCCACGAGTTTATTCTTTTACTCGAAGTGTCTTGATTTTCACCACAAGCAGCTATCAAAATAGCTTCTGGATAATATTTCCTAAGAAAACCAACAACTTTCGTATGAAGGTCGAACTCAGTGATCATTTTAAACTGATTGTGTTTGAGACCGACGTCAGCTAAACCCTTTCTAATGCTTGGTAAGACTTCTGTGCCCAACCTTCCGAAGTGTCTCGCACGCTCCATTTTACTCGAGAACACCAATGAGTAGACCCCAAGTTCGTTGATAAACGAGGCCTGTTCCATCTTCATTTTACAATCAGGTTCGACGTGGTCGTGCACTGCATCTTTTGGTCGGGCATAACCTAGAGCGCTCGCGACCTCTTTCGCTTTGAACCATATTTCACCGTTGTGATTAACCGTTGTGATTTGATGACCGTCGAAATCAAATAGTTGAGGCGCTATGGAAGTCATCACTATATAGTCCCCCACAAAAAACTCTACTCGATGTGGGCGTTAGGTTTTTTATAGATCTGGTTTGTTGTGTACCAATGCAGCAGGAGTAGTATAGAAAGTGGGGCTACCGGCGCATTTTTCCATTTTTTCATGCTTCGCAATCAAAATGTGAAAAAGTTCGCCGTTAACCCCACTTTCGAGACTACTAACAGTGACGTGTCACAGGTTTGGGAGCGTAGAAACGCGTCTCACAGACTCCAAACCACGTGGTATATCGCTTGGCATGGTGTTGTTACGAGCGGTATCTTCGTTTACAGCAGCACCACATCAATACGTGTTATTATTAGTAGTCTAGAAATATAATCACTTTTTGTAGTCTCACAGACTCCAAACCACATGGTTTATCGCTGTTGTCTCCACTCTTGAGACTACTAACAGTGGTGTGTCGCGTGTTTTAGACGTGTGGAAACACGTCTCACGGACTCCAGATCGTGTGGTATATCACCATTGTCCCCACTTTCGAGACTACTAAAACGAGACGAAATAAATTTCGTTAAATAAAATTCGTTAAATGAAACAAAAATAAATTATACTCGAAAACCATCACACGCGTTTCCCGAAATAGTTTTTCAAGTATTAGTACGTGGAAGCTGCAACTCTCTGTTGTGACTGATCATCCTTTTCCCGAGTACAGTATGTTTAAACCTCTCGTCTAGTTCCTCACGTTCTACATTACTATTAGTGAAGAGTTGTCGTTTGAGCTCTCTAATCTGGTAGATAAATAACAACTCTTTGTTGAGTCTCGCTGTCTTTTCCTCCACTGACTCCTGACGTTCTACACTTCTCATTAAGTTAGTATATACTCATGTCTTTAGGTCGTTTTGTAAATTGTTATAATTAGGTAGAACTGTCTCCCTCATTCGGGGGTTTCCCCTCGGGGATTTCCCCTCTAGCCATGTGGCTAAATACGTGTTTACTAGTTGTCAGTCCACCTGATAACAACCCTAAACAAGGGAGGTAGGGGGATATGTATGATATAAACTTCTCTACATCTCTTTTAAGTAGCTGGTCAGTAATCAACTCTTTTTCTAGCTTTTCAGGTGATTCGATAGCGTTGAACCCTCCTAACGCGTGGGCGAACTTGCTTATTAAAAGGTCACAGAGAAACACGTTCGCTTTCTCCATTCTTTTTGCCTCCCATTCTTCGTAGATCTTGTTGATAACTTTATCTGAAGCCTTTTTGAGATAAGCGATGGATTTGTCTATCTCACCGTCCTCTGAGAGTCTTCTTAGTTCGTCTCGTTTCTTGTCTACATCAGTTTGGGGAGTGTCGATTTGTGGTTCGTCAATCACTTCCTGTTCTGCTTCTTGTATGTCTTCAATGAGTTCGTCAATTGTCTCGAGATTTTTTGTCTTACGTTTTGGCATGTCCTATATTATACGGTGTGTTTTGTTTTTGCGGAATAACTATTTCGTATGAGTATGGATGCCTTAGAAGTATCTCCAATCTTGCGTACTCGTCTTTCAACTGTTTTATTATTTTCTGAATTTCCTTTTTATCGACTCCGTTGAGATAATCGTCTACGATAATTTTCATATCGTTTCTGTTAGGGTTGTAGAATGTTACTAACTTCGAGATGTTCTCACGATATGGTTTACTAATTGAGGTTAGTTGTTGTGTTATGACTATTATGGATAGGTTGTAGTGTCTAGCGCTAAAGGCTAGTTTCACTAGTTCGCTTGTTCTGTTTTTAACGTCCTGCCCACCAGCACAATCATCTAATATTATTAGTGAATTGGTACCTTTATAAGTATCAGTCACGTGTTTAAGGACTACGTTGACCTTATCTTGCTCACATTGAATAGTGATAAAGTCTGGGTCTCTCAAGTATTTCCACTCTGTGTACGTCTTATTCCATTCGAACGTCGGGCATATAAGAATGATGAAATCGAAGTGATTCGTGTGGTCTTTCTCTATCATATCCAAGAGGTAGTACGTTTTGCCGCAGGCTGTCATACCAACAATTAGTATGTTAAAAGGTGTTTTCATATAGAATACTATATGTTTTAGTATTGGATTGATTGTAGATCGTTGTTGATAAGGTTTACGAGTCCGTCGGAGAGTATGAATATTCTACACATGACGTTCGCTGTTGTGACTTTTTTAATGATTTCCATCAGTATTCCTGACTGAGTATTCACGATCTTTTTTCCGGTGGCGACTTTCGCGTTATCTTCGATAGACCTAAGGTCAACAACCAAAGCGAAATCGTCTTTGTAAAACTTTTGGACAGTCATATGCTGGTCACAGTCTAGTTTTCGTCCAAATAGTCGTTTCGCTTCTACCCATAGTCTTGATTTTGGTATTCCTTGACTGTATACCATGTTTGGCACGCCTTCAATAGTGAGTTTGACTGACTCTATGTTTGGGTATATGAACTCCTCGCTGTCAGTTCTTGTCTTATTTGTGAAGAGTAGAACGATAGCTTTCATTGACTTTCTTGGTAGGTTAATATTTTCGTTCATGAGTGTGATTCCTTTATCCCACTCCACAGTCTTCATTAGCGTGACGTGCTCGTATGATAGAGATCTACCGGATGCGTATAGAGATGATACTTCATCTGAGCGATCTCTTGACTCTCGATAGTTTCGTACTCCAATTCGAGGTTCTCCAACGTATAGCCAGTCACAGCTGATCCAGATTGAGCCACCATAATATCGGTTGCTTTGGGGAGTGTGATTATGTACCTGAGATTATTGTTCATATTATACGGTGCGTATAAACCGTGATCTTCTAGAATCTTGTCAAGTTGAATCTTTTGTTTGGTACCATGAATAGAGAACATCAGACCATCGCTAACTTTTTGTGCGTTTCCACTGGCCGCGCCACTGTCGTCCTTCGAGATTAACTTTCGAAGGTTCTCGTTTGCTAGGCCGTATTCGATCATAGCCGTTCGCTCTGTTTTAGGTCTCCACAAATCTCTGTACGTGCCGATAACACTCTCGCCACAGTTGTCGTACACAGTCTCACCTGCTAATTTTATAACCAGTTTTTCAGAGAGTAGTCTCGAGAGGTTATTAAGAAACCATGATTTCGCGTTCGCACTTTTGAAGTCGAATAGGAGATGGAAACTGGAGGGTACCAAGCAAGTGTTACCCTTTGTCTTTGGGATATCAATGTATAACTCCTCCTCTGGATTGGCTTTGTTAGGGTTCAGTGTCACAACGTGACGGGTCCTTGTGCCTTTGATAGCAGATATTTCACGACGTCTATATCCAGGAAGCAACTCTTTTTCACTAGTATTCATACTATATATTATAACACATGTTTTATTTCCTCTGTTTGTACTGATCGTAGACGAACCAAGCTAGTGCTATCGCTAGGATCCATAAATTAGACGCTAACCAAGATATGCCTGCAGCTCCCCACTTTAACGCAGTTGCCACCACGTTTAGCAGTCCAGCCAGTAGAGGGCCAGCCTTTGTGGCTAGATTAGTTATAGCTTTTCCTAGTTTTCCAAGTGCTTGACCACCTTTGAAGACTACGCTTCTAGCGGATATTATAATCGTGGTGATGAAAGAGGCTATGGTTATTCCTAAAGCCGAAGCGCCTAACCAATTTTCTCTAAACCACTCCTTTATTTTTTGTAATCGAGTGACGTCCTCTTCTTGTCGCTCCCTAACCTCCTCACGTTCCAACTGGTCTAAGGTTCTGTCCTTAGCTACCTCAAGACCTGTCACTCTCTCACTCAACTCGAACTCCTCTATAGAACTAACTTCCTCTTCGCTAAGAAGGTGTGTGGTCTCGTCAGCAGCGTCCTGAAAGTAGTTGGCTTGTGCTTTTAGAAATAGTGGTCTAGTGTCTGGATCGATACTGTTGTGTGGGTTTAGGACGCCTCTTAACTCTCTATTTTCTTTTTCTGTTAGCCCGAATACGTTATCTTGGTTCGATTCTATTCCAATTACTGGGAAGTCACTTGAGACTGTGGTGTCTTCTGTTATAACGTCAGTTGTTGTTGAGGTGCCAGGGATTTGTTCGACTAACTGCTTAAACTGCTCAATTGCACTTTTACTTCTACTGTCTTTACTGTAGATCAAACCATTTTTTCCAGGTTTTAGTATTAGTTTAGGTTTCAAATATTCACCATCTTCTCCTACCGGTTTGAAAAGAATAGAACCTGAGGGTGTCACATATGACCTGTTAACTATATTCCTTGACACATCGTCATTACTAAGTCTTTTTTTGTATAACTTACGTATTTTTTTATCTATTAGATTGGTTCTTTTTATACCATTTAATACTAACTCTTTATTGAGTTCGTTTAGTTTACCCAACCTTCTTTCTATTTCGCCCACCTCTTCAAAAGCTAAATTGAAGCTCTCATCGTGGACGTCACCATATGTCGCTGGTTCAGCAAACACTACTGCTGGGGCCTCAGCGGTGACACCACTACCCTTACTAGTGATTAGCACTGTTTTTCCGTCTTTCCTGCTTGTGAATAATGTCTCCATAAATCTGTTTTGTAGTCTGCGTTTTATGGATCTAGTCTCTATCTCTACTTCCACCCTGGCGATTGTGGTGAGTCTAGTGTTTTGTTCTTGATATGTTTCACCTTCTACAAGTGTAGTATCGTTAAGTTTGTTGAGCTCTTCTTCTAACTGATCATTTGTATAATTCTTAAGATCGTCAAGATCTTGCATTTCGATTTCATCGAACCCTCCTTCAGCCATTATATACTACTCGATGTTTTGAATATCACTCTCTGGTATCCATGAATCATGTTTACTGTCATAGCCAAGCCACTTGACTAAAACCATTTTCTTACCTCCCACCTTCTTCCTCTTTAGTATCTTCTCAACTTTATATACATCGTCTTTTTTATCGACAGCTGACAACTCTTCCTCGTAGAACTTACCAATGATAGGTTCCCCTTCATGGTCCTCTATCTCGTATACGGTAGGGTCACCACGCATGACCTTTGTAACTTTGAATAGCTCCTCAGTGAAGTTAGCCTCATACCCTTTTGCAAATATGCTCTTGTACTTTGATATCCTGACAGTCTCACCTACTTTAAACTTTGGTAGTGGGTAGTCGCCGAAATGGTACCCAAACAACGTCGTCCATACTTCGTTTTCGTTTTTCTTACTAACGTCTTTAGGTTTCATTAAAATAGTACTATGTTTGGTATTGTTGTAATTCTCAACAAGCTGGTCTAGAATGTCAATCCACTTGTACGTTCCTTTACTGTAGAAGTACTTCCACATAGACGTCTTGAGTGTTCTGTTAAACCTTTCCACGACTGCTGCCTTTTTATCAGAGTTCGTGCTGAAGTACTTCACGTTGTGTTTATCCAATAGATCCTTCACACCAACGTTGTAGAATTCCTTACCATCGTCAAACTGAGCCAACTTTGGATACTCACCAAATTTAACCTTAGCCTTATCTAGTAACTCTGTGACAGCCTTAGTCATGTTTTTCGTGTCTTTCCTGTAGACGGGTATTGCGAAAGCATACCTACTAAGGATCTCAGTGGCTGTTAGTATCCAGTAGTACCCGTTGTTCTTATGCTTGTACTTACCCATATCGACCAAGTCCATCTGTATCTGCTCACCCAGATAGTCAACAAACGTTTGTCTAAACTTATGTTTCTTAACAACTGGTTTGTACCTAGTGTAAGTGTCTTGAGATTTTAGCCAGTCCTTTATCTTTGCCCTACTAACGTTTAGACCGTCTTCTTGTGCTTTTTGGTACAGCCTCTCGGCAGATTGGTAACCAGTTGATGGGTTGTAGTAAATATCTCTTAGTTCTTGCTCTACGTCCATATACACTACGTGATGTGTAAATCTAACAACACCTCGCCAACGTTAACACTGTTATCGTCCTGATCTGTTATCTTGAACTCTAGTTGGTTGATGACTCCTTTGTTTATTGGGATTTTAGATCCAACACCAAAATGTTGTACAGAGCCCTTAAGTGTCTGTGTGCTAGTTATTGGCAGTACTGCGATACAACCACTTTTGCTACCATTAACTATGTTATTAGACCTGTCCACAATATTAGATGTTACTTGTATGTATTTCAGTCCTCTGTTAACGTTCACAACGTTAGGACTGGTTTTTGTGGTGGTTATTGTAGTGTTTTCGTCAAACCCGAGAAGTTGTCCAAATTTAAACAGTTCTATTTGCTGATCAGTTGTTATAGTACACGTCGAGTCATATCTGTTAGCCACTAGCTTGACGTCTCCTAACTCTCTCAAGTCGTCGGCAATCGTTTTAAAGGTGTGGTATCCAGGACTAAAAACGTGGTTGTTACTGTTATAAGTTTTCTTGTTGTTAGCTGTGGTTACGTTAACGTAGTTCCAAAAGATGGTTGCCTTCTCCACTAGTAAGTGAGGGTCTGAGTTAGTTGCTAGAGTTGACTCTGGTAGGTCTATAGTTTTCGTTGAACCACTAATCAATACTACCACTCTCATATAACGTACGGTATGTTATGATGGATGAGTTCAAAATAAATTATCCTTATGCTGACAAGAATAGGTTTTTTCTTGACGTTGACGACAATATGCATATGCATATATTCTTCGTGACGAAAACTAATATTGGTGACGTTTCGATAGACTCGAGTAGGTTTAAGAGTAATCCGGAGTATACTAAGTATCTAACGATAAACAAACCAATGATAGTTAACCAAAAAGAGATAGCTAATGCCATACGCGTGGCTAAGCTGAATCTAGTTAAAAAGTACCCTCACATCACTTTGAGTAAGTTTGAGTTCGATCCAACTGTCTCACAAGATGGTGAGGTTAATGGCGTTGACATATATTTTAGAAACAACGACATCATAAGCACTAACATAACTAGTGATACCTTCAAAAACGACAAGAGTATGTGGGTTTGGTTACACAACAACAAGTCTCCAAAAGGTCACGACGACAAGTTTCCAAAAATATGGCTATCTGGTGGAACTATCCAACCACTATCAAAAGGTCGCAAGAACCACTGGGGACTTTGGGATGGCTATCCAACGGAAAACGTGTTGAACTACTCAGTGAATAACTTTAGAGTCTTCGTTAATCAGAAGAACTACTTTCTCTCAAAGTTACCAATATTACAAATCACCACGTCAAAGACAAAGTCAAAGTGGGACGATAATGAGAGCTACTATAGGGTAGTGTTTGCAACGTATTGTGCGAGTTTCTGTTGTGGAGTGTCGTTACAACACTTGTCACCATCGCAAGAAGTTCACCCTGTTATCACGAGTGTAATGAGGTTTCATCTGTACTTTACTGTTAGAAGACTTCTCAGAAGGATGGAAGGTGGTGAGGAGTATGAGATCGATAAGTAGAGAGTTTGACGCTGGAGAATTGTATGGTAAGACAGACAAGATTCCTAGAAAACATTACTACCAGGGTAAAGTCCTTGCTGATGGTACAACAGGTGAGGAGAGAGTCTTCACGATTAACGACGTTAAGAACGACTACAAACGATACGTTCCTCTGGTGTCGAATGGTTTCACCAACATTGGGCGACAATATCTAAATCAGTCCATAGAAGCCTTTGTTTACTCCACACTTGGTGCACAAGCGAGAACACGTGTGTCAGTCGTTGGTGATTCTGCAGGCAGTCTAGAGACTCAACAAGAGTTCCGAAAGTTGGTGGAGGATAGTGTTATAAACTACGACGTGTCAACGTGGATTCTCAACATGAACAAGTCGATTAGGGACACTAACGTTGTCCAAAACCTTGCGCTGTCACCGTCTACGTGGTTAATGCCAAGTAACGTTGTAATCCTAAAGAACAAAATCGCTGGGTACAACAACCTATTGAAGACTGCTACACAGAGTATGAAGTTTGGGGTAAACACTGGGTTAAACTACGCGAAAACGACTGAGGTTAAGAAAGTACACCAAGAAGGTGGAGAGCACCTGGAGACACTTGACAAACCAAAGGTGACGAATCGTCTGGTGACATCAAACGTGGCACACCAGGAAGGTGGAGAGCATCTGGAGACACTCGACAAACCAAAGGTGACGAATCGTCTGGTGACATCAAACGTGGCACACCAGGAAGGTGGAGAGCATCTGGAGACACTTGACAAACCAAAGGTGACACATCAAGAACGTCGTCTAGAAGTGACACCAGGTGACAACACGACAGAGTTGTGGCTAGTCTTAGGGGTCTCGGCTGCGTCTGGCTATTTAGTAAGTAAATATATGTTATAACATAATGAGTCTAAGTTATGGATTTGAGGACAGAGACTACGAGAGTGACAAAATATTAAGAAGAGCGAAGAGACATCTAGACAGTGACCCTAAGTTAAGCGTTAGCGGTGGGAGGATGTCTCATGGGAATATAGATATGGCGTTCAGGGCACTCAAAAACGTAGCAGATCCAGAAGACGATTGGGATGCTATCAATAAAAAAGTGTTGGAGTCTGTATACTTATCGCAATACTTTAGAACGCAGTCCTATAACGTTCTATTTGATTTTAACGTCACAAACCATGCTGTGAGTATGGTGGAATACCACAGTGGAACAAATAAAGTGAAAACCATTAGAGATAAAACGAACATGTTAGTTCAATACGATCCAACGTATGGTCCTATTATTGGTGTTAACAACGGTCATAGCTTCCTATCCCCTGAACTAACTCCAATTCCGTTTGAGGCTGGAGTGCATTTTAACTGTCCACGTATGCAATACTGTGACATATCCGTTTTTGTGGTAGTGAGGTTAGTCACCAGGGTTTCTACGACAGATTGGGATGCGATTATCTCAAACGATGATGGGTCGTGGGACAAGTACGTAGGGTACAAAGGAGGTGATAAATTATCATATGGTGGTGGCTATCCAGTAAAGGAGTACACGTGCACAATCCCAAATAACATCGACACCACCAAGAGACATATGATATCAATACATTGGCGGATGGGTAACTCGTACGTCAAGGTGAACAACGTAAGATCGACAGACTCAGACTTCACGGCTAATTACGAAGAGATAGGGTCTCCTTACGTAACGATCTTTGGAGTGCATCGACCAAAAATACTACTCGCACCCTACAAGTACCCGTCTTTGATAGAGTTCTACGGTGTGAAGATTGTCTCTGGTTACATGACGAGTCGAGACATAATATTAGTTGGTAGAGATATGATGAGGGAATATGATGTGAGCTAAGATATATGAGGAGGAAGTCAGTTGTTGTTTTCAATCACATATCAAAGGATATACCAGAGGAAGAGGTGGTAGAGCTCAAACGCTTGTACGCGTACTACCACAAACTAGAAGCCTGTTACAAATGGAAATACAAGAGGTTGAAGAAAGTTAAACTATCGTTAAACATGACTAGCATAGGGTTAACGACAGTAGGGATTGTAGCTGGATCGATAACCGCTAACCCTCTAATCATTGCTTGTATTAGTGGTCCTGGTGTGATCATCCAAGGCTACTTGGCTAAATCCAATCTGACGAGTAGAGTGGAGCATTGTAAGTTTGCGCACACTAGCTACAAAAAGATATTGACACAACTAAGATCGTATCTTAGAGGTCTTCCTTACAACGAGTCAATATTCCTCTCAGACGTTAAAGTGTTGGACGATAATGTGACTGACTTATGCCCACCAATTAACGGAATGGTGAAAAGGTACAATAAAATATACGAGACACAAGCGGGGTCCGATTCCGACCTCCCTTTAAACACAGGTCTACACGTAAGAACTAGTGATGTGTCAGTCAACAAGTTCCAAGAGTAGGTGCTCATAAGTATCACCAATTAGGAGTTTGTTCTGACATAAAAACAAAACATGTGGTACATTATAGGTGATGAGTATCACTAAAATATTTAGAAATAACGACACGTCAGTCACTACTACAAAAGATGGAGATAATATTTGGTTCTACGGAAAAGAGGTAGCTGAAATCTTAGGATATAAAAGACCTTCCAAAGCGATACAACAGCGTGTGAAAGATGATGAGAAAAGAAAGGTTCAAAATCTCAGGTCCCAATTTGGGACCCGAGATTTAGAGTGTCAAAATAGACAAACTCAGAATAGGCAAGTTTGGCAAATAAACGAGAGTGGTCTATACAGACTAATATTCTCGTCTAAACTAGAGTCGGCAGAAAACTTTAGAAAATGGGTATTCTCAGAAGTTCTACCATCTATAAGAAAAACAGGTGTTTACACGCAGTATAACCAACTGTCAATCATGAATGAGACAGATTTACACTACGACATTGTGAAGTACATTAGAGAGTACCATCCAACAATAGTCATCCCAGGGTTGGGTGAGTACCAAGACACATCTACTAAAAGAATAGATGGATGGAAGAAAGGTTACAGTGGTGGGCAACCAGACTTGATAGTTCCACAACTACACAAGAGATACAATGGTTTTGCTATAGAGTTCAAAACACCGAAAGGTGACGGGGTTATTAGGAATAACCAGTTGAGGGTGTTAAGGAAACTAAGATCACAAGGGTACAACACGTTACTGTCCTCAGACCAACATGAGATAATACATTTCATAGAGACATATATGATAGACTCTAGAGTTCTGTGTGAGTACTGCAATAGGAGATTTAAGAGTGAAACCACACTGTCTAATCATCAAAAATACTTTCACCGAATACTCTATCTGTGAGATAATCTGTGAGATGACTGTGAGGTCATCTGTAACAAGACACCACGTATAGTATAAGATGACTGACAGTGAGTCCGTACCTATTATAACGTCAACAACAAGGGCTAAAGACCCTAAGAGAGTAGAGGCAGGCAAACGCTTGGCTGCTATATCTAAAGCAGCCAAAGAGAGGAAGATGAGAGAAAGAGTCACAAGTGAGGACGATAGTTTTAACTACGGATACATCATAGGTACTATTGGAGTGGTAGTAGCCGCTGGCTCACTGTATTACACGATTAGTCAAGACAAACAAGTAGTAACCGAGGAGCCTAAGACCGTTGTTATAAAACCATCACGTAAACTCGACAGCCTCGATTAAAACATGTCGTATAATATATGGCATCAATAGACAGAAAAGAACTGATGAACGAGCTATACGACGCAGCCCTTGTGACTGCTGGAGCCGTAGCCGTATCCATGGCATCAAATAAAGTACTAAAAGAACCGTTAGGCACTCCCGAATCAGTGAAGGGCACCCTCAAGTTAGCGACTGCTGTAGGCGTTTCGACGCTACTCGTTAAGTGGGCGCAGAGCAAGAAATACTTACCTATTGACCCGTTCTCGAAATAACACAGCGTAATATATAATGGCTAGTGCGGTAGCAGGTGGGTTGTTCAACGCCATAGCATTCGCAGGAGCTGGGTTTCTATTCAGCAAGCTAAACCATACAGGTTACGAGACAGAGATAAAGAGACACAACAAAGCATTGGAGAGTCTTGCAAGAGCTAAAGAAAAGTTCTATGAGAACGAGATTCGTCAGAGAGATAAAGTCCAGGAATTAAGACAACAGTTGTCAGATGCTAATGCAGACATAAACGACACGAACCACGCTCTGGATCAACTAAGACAAGTACTTACGATACAGTATGATGGGAAGACATTTAGTAAAGAGCCTGAGTTGTCAGACTATTACAAACCCTCGGACGAGATGAAAGAATACCAAACAGTATTCGTTGGAGTCGTTGGACTACCTTTAGGTTACTTAATATATAGAGTGTTATAGAAATGAGCACTAAAACTTTGAAGGAGATGGCTATGGAATTCGATAAAAAGCGTAACTTGACAGATACACTCTCTTACCAAACTCGTCAGATAGAAGAGTTGGAACAACTACTATCAGACGCTCTAAAACAGGTCATAACAATAAAGTGTGAGTTGGAGACACTCAACAACAAAATTACTATACTATAGTCTAAAGACACATATAGTATAGTAACTTAGATGGTTGACGAACGTACAATGAGAATGTTCTATGCTGGGTATACATTAGATGAGATTGCATCAAAAAAGTGGAGTGGTACTACATTAGGGTATACATTGGACGAGATCAAGAACGGAAGTAAGGACGCAACACCAAAAAAGTGGCACGACACCACGTACTGTTATGAGTGTAGTAACCACAGAACCCAAATCGAAGATGGTGTATTTAGTTGTAACAAGTGTGGAGAGACTACCTACGGACGCGTGAGAAACTTTGTACCTAACATTTGGATGTACAAGAAATCGGCTCATAGTTATAGTAAGTGGCTAGATAGAATGTTGACTGGACTAGTTAGCGAGAGTGACATACCAACAGTTGTCAGTGATTTTATAGAGATAGTATGGTCTCTTAAAAGAAACAAACTGATTGTCAAGAACATATCGAAATATATTTTCTATGTCATAAGAATATGCTCTAGAAGAGGTATAGAGTTGAGAGGTAGTCTTAACGACCTCAAACCTGGTAAGGTTAAGGTGCGATTCGAGTATAACCTGTATAGCGTAGTATACAAGGATCTATGTTGGGATGGGAGAGGAGATCCATACTACAACGAGTGGATAAATAAAATATATGGTAATATATAATGGCAAGACCAAAAATTTACCAAACCAAAGAAGAAGCTTTGATAGCATCCAGAGCTCAAACCAAAGAGTGGATTAGAACTCATAAGTGGGTGTGTGAGACGTGTGATCGGTCATACCACGTGACCTCTAAATCTAAACACGTCAAGACTAGAAAACATTTGAGAAACCTAAGCAGCTAGTTCTTGACTATTTCGTAATGTCCATACGCATAGCTAGACACACCGTCTGGTAGTATATGTCGCTTGTCGTCAAAGCAGCTCAACGATATCTTATTTATCTCGTAGCTTCCTAGTTGGTGGCTCTTGCTGCGAATAGTTTTAATTATGTGAGACATTTGCTCACCATTTGTCAGGACACTTTTATAGTTGTCATGCCTTATATTATTTCTAATGGTACTCTTCTTGATACCTTTAGCAGTCTTCCACCTTTTCCGTCCTCTTTTATGTAGCTATACATTTTCGACCTTAAACCAACGAACTCAACGATGGGGACTCCTAATGTCTCATCCTTCATTTTACCAATAACCTTCTTGTTAGTTAGGTCGAAGTAAGGAGATGACTTATCATATCCACTAAAGTCGAACATTTCTTTGTTAGCGTGCATATCTTTGTACACATCCTCCGTCTCAATCTCATACATTAGACTGTCCGTATCCGTGAATAGTAGTTTGGCTTTGTTGTCATACTCCTTTTTGACGTTATTGTAGTGGAAGTCGTACATCAATGTCTTCGATAGGTCTAGAATACACATGCCCACGTATGCTGGTCTATTTAGAGTTAGTGTCTCTTTGATCTTGTGAACTGCTACCAAGTTATTGTCGAATATCTTACTGCTTACAAAGGTTGGTTTTGACGTTAGTTTCTTCAGTTTTTCCTTGTCTGTTACTAACTCCACGCTCACACGTTTTCGTAGGTTCTCCATAGTCTTTCCAAACACACTATTATTCATGAGCTTGAAGAAATCCTTCTCAAAGTCATTCTTTGCTTGGGTTCTCTTAACTGTGTTAAAGTCGATATATTGCTTGAGCCATGGTGACTGATCGAACTGAAGTACTCTATGTATCTTCTTAACCTTCATTCCCAAACTTTTGTACAACTGTAGGTTTCTATAATGAACGACATACTTACTCTTACCGTTTAGGTTAGGTATAAGTTTTGCAACCTCTCCAACAGATATCTTAAACTTGTTTTGGATCGTCTTACAATAGTTTGACAACATATCACTACTTACTCTCATCCTCTCAGGGGCTAAAGGATAGTCGTTGTGAAGATCGTGCAACTCCTCTGGATACTCTAAATCAACCTCAAGTATCAACCCCTTGTCTGATTCGTTGCTATATTTATCTAGATTGTTGATATCAAAACCCTCGACCCACTCAAATCCACCAGTTGGTAGATAC
This sequence comes from Chrysogorgia sp. JL179-B06, assembly GCA_035772405.1. Classification (NCBI taxonomy): domain Eukaryota; kingdom Metazoa; phylum Cnidaria; class Anthozoa; order Scleralcyonacea; family Chrysogorgiidae; genus Chrysogorgia; species Chrysogorgia sp. JL179-B06. The sequence goes on from JAYKKM010000309.1 coordinate 381,366, forward strand.
TGACACATAGCCCAACCGTAAAGGTTATTCGCATCTAGGTATACGATGTGTTTCGATGGTTTACTACTATCATACCCCTTCATGTATTTGTTATTAGCTTCTCCGTGTCTGTGCGTTATACAGGAGACACCACCCCGCATCCCTTTCTCGATAAACTGAAACATATCAATGTTAGTCATCAACTTTAGTTCCACTCCTGTCATCTTTAGAGCAGCGTCCCACGATAGTCCAGGTGATGTGAAGTAATGACAAGGATCTAACTGGTAGTATTGTTTACACGTTCTCCTAAAGTTCTCGAACACGTCAGCCAGTAGTAACACGTCAGACTTTAGGTATAGGTCGTGGTACTCACCCATATTTTCCACACCCATTGTCTTCCACACTTCTTGAGCGTGCTCGTAGTCTGTGTCTGACACATGCTCGTCGCTTAGGATGCTGTAGAAACTCTCCTTTGATGGCAACTCAAGTTCGTTAAACTTATCAAAACTATCCATATAGTCATATGGGTACACACCTTTTCGCGACACCAACTCTAGCTCCTCGCCTTTAAATAGTTCAGACGTATACTTGAGACATTCCTTTGGTAGGTTGTTCACCAGGTTGGCTAGACTAGAGCTCATGAATTGGAAACTATCTAGAAACACTAGATGTTTACCTAACATGAATGCCATATATTTCTCCATATTATTTGGTATGACGTTGATTTTCTGACCTATCTTACCTATCTCTTGCATTATGAAGTGACTATCGTACCCTCTTAGATCATGGAATATTACAGGTATCTTATCAGTCAGTCTATAGTTCCTATTGCATAACTGATGTGCTGAACCTCTATACTTACCAGTGACATGACAATGATCTCTAACTCTCACGCTTCTACGTATATATTTCCTATCACAAATGTGACATTTAGTCGCTTCCTTGAAGTTAACCTTGTCAGCTATGGTCATTACCATGTCCTTATTAAAATGATCCTTTCTAACTTTCTTGCAGTATTTAACCTCCTCTAACATCTTTTTCATGAACTTCTTAACCGCTTTCGGGCCTCGAAACATCTCTACTGGTTTACTATATTTATCATCGTAACAGCACACTACTTTGTATCCATACCCACAGTCAGTATGTCTTTGGTACTCACTGGTGTACGATCCTATGAGTGGTGTCACGTTGTCGACCTTCTCTGTAATAGCCTCGAAGTCTGCATATATTACGAATGGTACTTCTAATTGTTTGTGGTAATTTTCATACTCAATAGTACTGTCTTCTTCTACTGGCATCTTGATCGCTTGCTTACCATTTACCACCATACAAACCTCCTTATGATTCTCTAGAACCTCATTGGTAGTAAAACATTGAAGACAGTATCTACAGATATTCTTGCGACACTTGTGATTAGACTGACCGAACATAAACCTACCAAAGTCTTTGATGTACACGTAGTGTCGTTTAACACCATTCGTTATTAGCAGCAGGTCCATATGATCCTCACACTTCTCCTCAGAAACGTAGATAGGAAATGGTTGCTTGTCCTCATACCCAAACACACTGATGCTAATATCATTCTGCCTCTCTATCTTTTTGTACTGTTTCGTATCCACTGGAAATCTCACTCCCTCATAATTGACAGAACCTACGTTCTTCTTGTGTTTTGACACTCTCTGCGGATCCTTCCTCACAGGACACTTGTGTAACACGTGACACCACATGAAACACTTGTCGTCTTCATTCTTTATATTAATCAAACCTTTCGACGCGTTCCTCAACTCTTCTGGTAGCTCAATATAACTCGATCCTTTAAGAGGCTTATACACTACCACATTAATATAGTGATAATTAACACTATCTACAACCCACCCAGACCCTTCTGACAACCACACAGCTATACGATTTAGTATCTCCTCACTAGCTTTTCTCGTAGTCCTACTAATATCAACACTACTAACCACTGTTTTGACCACACTATTGAAGAAGGCTGTCTTAAACAAAGACTCCCTGTCACCAATTTGTTTCTCTAGAGTCACTTCCAATGTCTCGGAAAACTTCAAACCTTTCAGTCTCTCTAGCTCTTTCTGTAAAGTTGAGCCTACTACTCCTCTAGTCCTGACTAGTTGTTTTAGTGAATCCTTATTGTCGATTACCTTGACACTATACGACTTGGTGTACCCTTTGAGAGCAACTCTCCTTTGTACTACAGTAGGACGTCTCACCTTAGCAATAAGACTAGTGATTCTCTTGTACTCTTTGCCTGAGGCCTCCTGACTTAGTCGTGACCTCCTCACGTATCGTTTAAGATCACGTCTAGCCTTTCGAACTTCTCTGACCTCCCTAAATCTGGTGACTCTACTAATGACGCTCTCTCTAGATACTCTTCTAATAAGGTCCATCCACTTATACCCCAATACTTTAGCATCAGCTAGATAGTCAGACATCCTCTCTAGAAAACTCATCTTAATATTCGGTATAACTAAGTTACCAGAACCCATATCAGGACCACGCGCACCACCACTCGATAGTGTACCACTACGAGCTATATTACCATCCATAATAGAGTTACGTTTACTCTCAGACATTTTCACACGAGTCGTTTTATTATTTAATATAGCTAAGTCCTTAGACCTTTTCAAACCACGAGCCCCACTCGACTCATGACTTGAAACAAAGTTCATATCAGGACCACTCACAATATTTCTTGACACAGTCTTGTTACGAGTGACATCCTCACCTGCAGCAGCCCCACATCCAGACACCTCGCTCTGTAGCCTACTAGCTGACACATGTCTAACTTTAACGAATTTTATTTCGTCTCGTTTTAGTAGTCTCGAAAGTGGGGACAATGGTGATATACCACACGATCTGGAGTCCGTGAGACGTGTTTCCACACGTCTAAAACACGCGACACACCACTGTTAGTAGTCTCAAGAGTGGAGACAACAGCGATAAACCATGTGGTTTGGAGTCTGTGAGACTACAAAAAGTGATTATATTTCTAGACTACTAATAATAACACGTATTGATGTGGTGCTGCTGTAAACGAAGATACCGCTCGTAACAACACCATGCCAAGCGATATACCACGTGGTTTGGAGTCTGTGAGACGCGTTTCTACGCTCCCAAACCTGTGACACGTCACTGTTAGTAGTCTCGAAAGTGGGGTTAACGGCGAACTTTTTCACATTTTGATTGCGAAGCATGAAAAAATGGAAAAATGCGCCGGTAGCCCCACTTTCTATACTACTAGCAGGTGTGTTTTATTAGTCCTCAGTTTTCTACGTCGTCTGAAAAAGTTTCTAATGTTACGAACCAGTTTTCTAAATCTTCGAAGCTGAGATCCTCGAAGCTGAGACCAACCCATTTTAACTTAGGTCACGTCTCCTACCACTCCCACAGTGTCTGACTCTGGTAACATAATAGGTTTGCCGTAAGTCTTTTTAGACCTCATACCAATCTCAGCGTGGAGCTCGAGAGTCACGTCACCGCGACCAAATGACCCACCAGCTTTGAACATGTGATCAGTCGTCTTATTTATTTTATATATTTCATGAGGTCTCGAAATACATGCTCCCATTTACTTTACACCATATTCCTTCATCATTTCTCCACCCATGATTATGATGTCTCGGTTCGTCATGTAACCACTCACAATTTTCACACCGTAGAATTCTATCAACGATGGGTACGCATAAGGTGCGAGTGGTATTCTTGGTCGATGTATTCCAAAAATTGTTCCATAAGGCGTGCCTATCTTTTTCATATTCGCTACGAAGTCTGAATCGGTTGACTTGATGTTGTTGACCCTGACATGTGAATTGCTCATTTGCCAGTGTATTGATATCATATGCATTTTTGTGAGGTCAACACCACTTGGAATAGTGCATATGCTCTCCATTGCTGGGATGCTACCACCATACGCGAGTCCGTTGGCCATACCAGTCTTGTACCCTATGAACTTATCCCACTGACCGTCGTCGTTTGATATAATTGTCTCCCAATTTGATCCAGTGGTGCGAGTAGGTAACCTCACCACAACAAAAATGGAGAGATCACACCATTGCATACTGGGACAATTAAAATGGAGACCTGACTCAAGTGGGAGTGGTGTTTACACAGGGGATAGAAAACTTTGGCTTACACTGCTGATGCCAACAATAGGACCATAGGTTGGGTTGTTTTGCACTAATTTACTTGTTTCACCAATGGCTTTCACTTTGTTTGAACCATTGGTGTGAAATTCCACGTTTTTCAAGGCGTGTGTGCTAACGTTGAAGTCGAGCACAATGTTGTAGGACTGGCTCTTGAGGAAACCTGATAGTAGTTGCTCTAGAGTTCTTTTATTGATAGCGTCTGAGTCATCGACTGGGTCTGCCACGTTTTTTTATCGCTGAGCCTTGCATGTCTATTATCCAGACATCCTTCCACCGGTCACACTTAATTTGGGATCTTCGTCCAGATGCCTTTTCGTTCTCTTTAGTATTTTATCGTGAGGGTCGTCAGACTCATACCCATAGTTTAGACTCATCACTACTTCAAGGTGTATTTGGTTAGTAGATAGCCAGACACCGCTGAGAACCCTAACACTATCGCCAGCGTTGTCGTGTCTGACTTACTTGTGGCCACTGCTTTTCTCATGGGAAGTGGTGCCGCACTTTCTTGGTAAACTTTTTTAGCCACGAGATTACTTAGCGTCGCCACATTTTCTTGGTGAGCTTTTTTCTTCACAGTCGTTGGTACTACTAATGAGTGAGTCACCACATTCTCTTGGTGGACTTTTTTAGCCGTAATTGTTGGTGTTGTTGCATTCAAGCTAGTGTTCACCCCAAATCTCATGGACTCTGTGGCGATCTTTAATAAGTTGTTGTACCCAGCGATTTTATTCTTGAGAATCACAAGGTTACTTGGCATTAACCATGTACTTGGCGACACTGCAAGATTTTGGACAACGTTGGTGTCTCTAATCGATTTGTTCATGTTGAGAATCCATGTCGACACGTCATACTGTACAAACACTGTCAGAAAACAACTTGCGGAATTCTTGTTGGGTCTCTAGACTTCCTGCAGAACCACCAACGACTGACACACGTGTTCTCGCCTGCGCACCAAGTGTGGAGTACACAAAGGCTTCTATGCTTTGATTTAGATACTGCAGTCCAATGTTGGTAAAACCGTCTGACAATCGCGCGACGTATCGTTTGTAATCGTTCCGAACGTCGTTGAGTGTGTAGACTCTGGATTCGCCTAAAGTGCCATCGCTCAGGACTTTATTCTGGTAGTAGTGCTTTCTAGGAATCTTGGAAATCTTACCATACAATTCATAAGCGTTGAATTCTCTACTTATTGATCTCATGGTCTCACCACCTTCCATTCTTCTGAGAAGTCTCCTAATGGTGAAGTACAAATGAAATCTCATCACGCTTGTGACCACAGGGTGAACTTCTTGTAACACTGATAAATGTTGCAACGACACTCCACAACAGAAACTAGCACAATACGTCGCAAACACAACGCGGTAGTAAGATTCGTTGTCATCCCACTCTGATTTTGTCTTTGACGTAGTGACTCGCAAGGTTGGTAGCTTTGACATGAAGTAACTATTTTGGTTAACAAAAACTTTGAAGTTATTCACTGGATAATTTAACACATTTTCTGTTGGATAGCCATCCCAAAGCCCCCAGTGGTTCTTATGACCTTTTGGCAGTGGTTGGATAGTTCCACCGCCTTGCCATATTATTGGGAACTTACTATTGTGTAGCCACTTCCACATGTTTTTATCGTTTTTGAAAGTTGCGCTGGTTATGTCTGTGCTAAGGATGTCATTGTTTCTGAAATATATGTCGACACTCATGATTTTACCATCTTGTGAAATATTTGGATTGAACTCGAATTTGCTTAAAGTGGCGTGGGGGTACTTTTTGATGAGGTCTGCCTTTGCATCGTGTGTAGCCTTCGATGTGTTCGCCATCGCACGTTCGTAGTGCTTTCCATAGTAGTCGTGAAGGGCTTTCTGCATATATAATATACCATATGTTACACATAACACATGCTACATTATATATGGTCAGGGTTGTAGTATTGATTAGAGGTCCAACGGAAACTGTGGATTTACCAGAGGCACTTTTGACGTTTGGCTCAGATCCTCACTTACTAGTAAAAAAAGCGACCATCTTTTGGGACTATGTTAACGTGGAGACTGGTGTGAATGATGAAATAAGTTACAACAGCAACAAACACGTTTTTGAGTCTGGGTACCACACTTTTAAAATGATTGCCGACGAATTGAGAGGATTAGGGGCTATCGAGCTAGTAGCCAACAAACACAATTCAAAGTGCGCGATAAAAACTGACCAACAATTAGAGCTGTTTAAATTTGGAGAACTCTTAGGGTTCAACGATAACACAACGATAACCGCTAGTGGTTTGGTCAGCCCTAATGTTGTGGACGTTAACAAAGGGTTGAGGTATGTGCAAGTAGGTTGTAGCATTGTGAAACAGACCTGAGAAACATTGTTAGTGGTAGCAAAAGCGAGGTTATCGTCGAGCTACCATTGACCACCACCCAACCACTGAAGAGCTCGGTTCAACACTTCTTCAACATTGAGTCGAAGGTGTCGATAAACAAAGGCGCTTTTACGCAGCTGGTGTTTAATGTGACTGACCAAGATGGTAGTGGTGTCAACGTTGGTGACATATTGTTGGACTTGTATGCAACGCTTGAGTAGCTAACGCTAAACGCACGCTAAAGTAATGAGTCTAAACTATGGGTTCGACTCTGGTGGCTACACTGAAAAGCGACGTGTAGACGACGGTCCTCAAAAGTTGACGGTGCTCATTGAAGGTGTGGAAAAAGTTGTAACTTTTGACTACAGTGTAGTAGCCACACACGATAACCCACATATTATAGTTAAGACAGCCACTGTGTTTTGGAGCTTATGATAATGTGGCGAGTAATGCCGATATTCGATTCTTGAGTATTAGAACAGGAAGACCAGCGCCAATGTTCGCGACAACTCGATTGGGTAGGGGCTACTACGACTTCGACGCGTTGGTTAGAGCTCTACGACACGCGCTCAGGGTGGTTAATATAGACTTCGTGGTGGAGAAGCTGATGGCCACAGGTAAAAGTAGGGTCAAAGCTTGGCCTATGAGGTTTGGCATCGCCACCGCATATGAACTTAGGCTAGGTGACATTGGGCTTTCGCTTGGTCTCGCGAAGGACGCGGGAATTACGTTAGATGGTAAGTGGCACGACAGTCCAAACAAGATTGACATGAACAGAGGTCTGAAGTATGTAGAGGTCTCGTGCGACGCTGTTGAGACGGAGAGCAATGTGGGCACTGACGGGAAGCGTAGTAATGTGATCACAACATTGCCAGTGCCCACCGAGCAGTCTCTAGATGGAGGGATACAGCGCTACGCATACGTTGAGTCCAAGGTGAGAATTAAAAAAGGTATTTACTCAAGTATGACGTTTCGTGTCAAACCAAACAATGGTGACGCTGACGTTGGTGCAGTGCTATTGGAACTGTATATTGTGTGAATTATATGGAGCTTGGTGTGGAAACAGAGCAAGGGTTGAGAGACATCTATTATAATCCTAAGACAGGGTTCAGTGGTGCAGAGAGGTTGTATCAAAGCGCATTGGGAGACGGATTGAAAGTAACTAGAAAAACAGTGAAAGAATGGTTGACAGCGCAAGACACCTACACTAGGTACAAACCCATTGTGAGAAGACATAAGTTCCGCGCGACTTTTGTTGGGTTTCTTGGTGAAGAGCTCCAAATGGACTTAGTGGACATGAGTAAGTACTCAAAACAGAACAAAGGGTATTATTGGATACTAACAGATATTGAAATATTGAGTAGGTATGCTTTTGGCATTGCAGTTTACAGAAAAGACACTAAGAACATGACTAAGGCTGTTGGAGAGCTATTGAACGACTTTAAAGATCGGTTTGGAACCACGCCTAAGTTAGCGCAATTTGATGATGGACTCGAGTTCTACAATGTTGGGGTGAAAAGTTTGTTAAAAGAACACGACGTTAAATATTTCAGCACTAAGAGTGATAAAAAGGCTGCTGTTGTCGAGCGTTTTAATAGAAGTCTCAAGAGCGTTATGTGGAAGTACTTTTACACCCGTGGAACGTACAAATGGATTGACGTTCTTGACCAGTTTGTGGGCAATTATAATAGTAATGTGAATCGAAGCATTATGATGAAACCGAAGGATGTCAATAAGTCAAACGAAAGTGAAGTGTGGACCACTTTGTTTGGCCATCAATTTGCAGACAACCCATTGCCAAAGTTCAAGGTTGGTGAATCGGTGAGAATTAGTAAGTACAAGAGTGTGTTCACAAAGGGCTATGAAGCCAACTTCACTGAAGAGCTGTTTAAAGTGGTAAAGGTTATTCGTGGTGATCCGAATGTGTACGAAATTGAGGATCACACCGGTGAACAGATTATTGGTAAATTTTATGAACAGGAATTATCGCTGGTCAATAAGAAACATGGCGACGATGTGTACAGAGTTGAAAAGGTGTTGAAAAGAAAGAAAGTCAGAGGGAAGAAGATGGCGCTGGTCAAATGGTTGGGTTATGAGAGCAAACATAACTCATGGATACCAGAAAGCAATATTCAAAATGTGAGCTAATGTAATATGGCTGAGGGTGGAGAAGGTTTTGACGAGGTCGAGATGGAGATCCTCGGTAAGTATGAAGACATGAGTGGTGAGCGACTAGAAAAGAGGCTCATCTATTTCGAAGAGTTAATCGAAGACATAGACGATGAGCGCACTGAAGACAATATGCCGGAAGACGTTCGTGTTAATTACAACGACTATCAAGACCAAGCGAAAAAGATAAGGAGTGAGCTAGACGCGAGACGAGATTGGCAAAAAAAAGACGTCATTTATTGACACTGACGATGGTAAGACGGTGACAATAAGGGGAACTAACACAGAAGTCCCCGCGGTGGAGTTTGTTGAACAGGAGTCATATGGTGACGTCGATGACACAAGCTTCAATCTAGCTCTTGAAGTAAGGTCGGACGATCTTTATAAAAGATTGGATGAGCTAAATGTGTTAAACAAAGAGGTAGTAAAAAATCAAGTAAAAAGAGTCACGGCGATAGGTAAGAAAATACGTAAGTTGTATAAAAAAAAACTCGGTCTCGACGACACGTCAAGGGAAATAGTCAACAGGTCGCAGGTCGTGGACTCAGGGGCTATTCTTTTCAAACCGATAAACAAAGATGGTAAATATGGAAAACCTAAACGAATTCTAATACCTGGGAAAAAAGGTTTGATCTTTAGTAAAGACGTGAGTAGTAAAAATGCGATTGAGCAGTTCAAAAAGTTAGTTAGTCAAATCCCTGAGAATGTAGAAACAACAGTTGTCACAACAGAAGTGACCCCAGACGACTTCCCAGTAATTGAGACAAGAGTGGGTCACGACGACATACCTGGGCTAACACCAAACGAGAACCGTGAGCTGAGTGGTGTGCTTAATCCAAGTGAGAGTGCGTTGCGTGAGTCAAGAATAGGCGACACTGGTGCGTTGCAAGCGCAGGCAGACCACTTTCAAGAAGTGATAGGTGAAACGAGTGGGAGATTGGCAGAGCTTAATAGAAAAGCTGACCAAGTTGGTCTCACGCCTGACGAAGAGCGAGAGTACGCTAGCTTGTTTGAAAGAGAGTCAGGACTTGAGCAAGCCAGAGATAGAACCCTAGAACAGCGCAAGCTTGAAGAAGTTAGAGAGCGACAAGAAGTCGACATTGACAGGTTTCAGAGATTTAAGGAATGGGCTAAAGAGAACATGGTCGGGTTGAGCGCTGTGGCAATTTCAGTGGCTGGAATTATAACAACTATTATTATCGCTGGGAGGTCTGCTGTTATGAGAGGCGCTATGGCCACGAGGTCATTCGCACAGGCTGTTAAGAACGCGATAATGAAGATGGGTCCATGGGCTGTTGGGCTGGCTAATTTAGTTTATAATGCGTTGACGTTGGGTGTGAAGGGTCTCGCATGGTTGGCTCAAAATCTGTGGGTACTTGCGGTGGTACTTGCGTGGTTTGTGTATGATTATTACAAGCTAAAACGGTAGTCTCAGCTTCGAGGGTCTCAGCTTCGAAGATGACAAAACATATGTAAAGTATATGAACGTCACGTCGGCAGAGTTGAGTCCTGGTTTTAGACGAGCAACTATGGGTGTCATAAAAGGGACGAGAACGCAGCATGTGATCACGTTGAACCCTAATAAAGTCAGTCCTGGTGAGGAACTTTACATTGATATACCAAAGCTCAAGGTTAGCAGCTGTTTGGTGCCTGGATCGTTGGGTCTAGTGTTCGACTTTAAGAATGCAAACGCCAAAAGCTGGTTCTTGAATAATGTTAGTAAGTTGTTGGTTGAAAAAACTTACTGTGAGACTAGCTGGGGAAATTGTGTATGACAACAATGGGGAAAATCACATTGGTGTTTATCGCGACCTTTGGGAAAGTGTTACTGCGCGAGACCAAATGATTGACTATGGTATTGGTGGTGAGAACTTGAGAAAGCTAATTTCTAAGGACGACAGTGGCGCGACGAGTGGGAACGTTGCTAAAGTTAGTGACGCGTTAATGTTTGGTGTGATTGGAACGAAACAGCGGATAAAGCTCGGCAAGATCATGAATGACCACGGGTTGTACGCTCCTTTTAGCATGAACAACAACTTGCAGTATGTGATCACACTTCCGAAGGCCACAGACATCATGGTGGCGCAATCCGGTAGCGCTGTGGGCGGATACACTCTGGAGAACCTCGAGCTTGAGTATGAGACGATTGATAATCAGGAGCTCGCTGACGAAATAGCGTCAGGCTATGCAAGTGGTCGTAGTTTGTCATATGAGCACGTTACATTGATGAAAACCACCGAATGGGATAAAGGTACGACCATTGTGAATGAAAACGTCAATCTGCCAAGAAAAAGCATGAAGGCGATTGTGTTGCTATTCACGAATAAGGTGCGAACAGACAGCGAGGAGTTTCTCTACCCAAATATTGAGAGTGTTAGAGTCACAATTGAAGGTGTGCCAAATAGTGTGTACTCACAGGGTATTCCAAAGTCGAAGTTCTACGCAGAAGCGAAGCGACTGTTCGGGTTGGGTGAAGAACACGCTCAGTTCATGACCATACAGAAGTTCTATAAAGATGGCTTTGCGTTAGTCATCGACTTGAGGAGTGTTCAAGATAATCGCAATGTCGCCACTGGCAAGAACATTGTAAACACACAATCCGGTGTGCTTCTTGAGATCACTAAGAAAGCGACGACTGCAAATGTCATGTGTAGGGTGTTTGTGATGAGTGATGGGTTGGTCAACTTCATGAACAATGGGTTGCAGTCAATCCAGTATTAAATCAAACGTGAGTTAATGGAGACTCCGTTTAATATGTTAATTGTTGGTATGACAGCTTGTGGTAAGACGCATTATTTGCTGGAAACATTGGAATCTGAGTACTTTAGTAAATTTGACTACATTGTGTTGATTTGTCCTACTTTCGAGTGGAACAAAGCGTATCAAGATTGGAAATATGTGCGTGACCCTGACGTGTTAGCGATAGACTGTGCGCAGGATAATGTTGACGCTGTTCTCAAGTGTGTAACAAATATTTTTAAAGGCACTAACACTCTGATTGTGTTGGACGACTGTGCAAGTGGGCAGGACGTCAAGAATAGGACTAGTCAATTGGTTAACTTAGCTTTTAGTGCGCGACATTTTATGTTGAGCGTTATTGTCATCACACAACAACTGACGTCGATCGCAAAACCGTATAGAGAAAACATTAGTAAGCTCGTTTGCTTTTACTGTCCGAGCAGAAGTGATATGAAGGTTGTTATTGACGATTACCTTGGACACATTAGCAAAGAAGAAGTGTCGGCGATTGTGACCGCACTAAAAAATAATAAGTACGCTAGACTTGAATTCTCACTACGCTATCCATACAGTCACGAAGTTGTTATTCCGCAATAAAATATGGGTACAAGTAATAGCGTGATGGTAAAACGCAAAAGTGAGGAAAATCCTACGATTGAGGAATTAGTTGAGGAGACTGATGACACCTCAACCGTGGAAGACAACGTTGACGTTAGGAGATCTGAACTTATTAGACTGTCCGGTGACGGTGTGGTAAGTCAGTCCGAAGCGTACATTAAAAAAGCGTCCGCAAAAGTTATTGATAAGATATGGCGCCAATACGAGTTGAAGAGAATGGAGATCGCAAACGCTTTTCTCACCGACTTGCTAATCAGCAAATTCGCCAGCTTACTAGATGGGTTGAACGCTATCGAGAACCCTGAGGAACTAAATGACGAGTTGCAAAAAGATCCGTTACTAAAGAAAGACGTCGAGAGCATTGTCGCGGTTGTGACACCATACGTGCCCTTCTTGGGCTTGTTGTCTGGAGGAATTATAACGTCGAAACACGTGTACGATCACCATTTTAGGAGCGAGGCAACAAACACTGAAAATAGTGAACAAACGGACTAATCTATTATTAACAGGTGGCAATAACCTAATTTGCATAACAGGTGGCAATTTTATCACGCGTGAGACACTTTTACGGCACATAAATTTGTAAAAATGTTTAAACGACTATTTTTTTAAATGTGATTTGACAAATTTGTGAAAATGTTGAAACGACACTTTCTATTTTTTAAATGTGATTTGACAAATTTGTGAAAATGTTGAGACGATTATTTTTTAAATGCGATTTGACAAATTTGTGAAAATGTTGAAACGACTATTTTTTTAAATATGATTTGACAAATTTGTGAAAATGTTGAAACGATTATTTTTTAAATGCGATTTGACAAATTTGTGAAAATGTTGAAACGACACTCTCTATTTTTTAAATACGATTTAACAAATTTGTGAAAATGTTGAAACGGCTATTTTTTAAAATGTGATTTGACAAATTTGTGAAAATGTTGAAACGATTATTTTTTAAATGTGACTGAAAATTTTGAAACGACTATTTTTAAACGTGACTGAAAATGTTGAAACGACTATTTTTTAAACGTGACTGAAATGTGATTTGGTATAAATTCAGTATTGTTTCACGAGTCTCGCGCGTGTTTGACACTAATCGGTGGAGAGTGTGGGGAGGGGTGCGTCAAGCCTAATTAACGACTGCTGTAGTAGTATAGAACATGGCGGTGCGAGCTTATTCGACGTTATCCACAAGTGTGGGCACCGTGGCATCGCTAATTTTTGCGCTAAATCGCGATTTGGTGTAAAAATTAACGTTGCTATGGTACTCACATTTGTGGTTGACGTCGCTGAGCCCGCACTGCCATGTTCTATACTATCCATTTGGATAAACATCACCACTAGAATCAAAATCTAGTGGTTTTTTTTCGCGCGTGAATTTGTGAGACAGTAGCAGAACGTGTTGGTGGTTTGTTGAACAAAAATGTGAAAATGCTGAAATGACACTTTCTACTTTTTTAAATATGGCTAAAGTAGCGTAAAGTCTAGCGAAAGTTGTGATTTTTTTTAGTATTTGGCATCAATTGAGTAGAAAACGTGGGAGGGGTGTCTAGATTGACTAATGATTACCATAATAGCACAGAGAGTGAGGCTGTGAGCTCACCAATGTCGATTGTAAAACATAAATACCAAAACATCCTGAGTTGTGGCTCGGCACGAATTTGGTGATGTTTTGGCGTTTATATCACGGTTGGCGTCGACTGAGCTCGCACCGCCATGTTCTATACTACTCAAGACAAGAATGATTCCGTGTGAGTAAACACAAAGTTGCATTGAGCGCCCATAAGTTTATCCTTATCAAAAATCACATTGAAGCTCTTCAACTTCTTTTATATTTCCAATATTTCCTTGGATTTTTACGTTGAAAATCGATGCTCTAAATTCCGCTCTAAATCCCGCCGATGATAACCGTCTCATCTGGTTATGGATTAAATAATTTAAAAGCGTAACAATAACTCAAGCAGCCAACGAATTGCTTTCCATATCAATTACTTGAGTCGCGATTCCTCGGCGATTGCTGGAAAATTAAAGATTTGCCATAGCACGTAGGGAAAACTGCAACAACATCTCGACCCAAAAATAAACTTTTTAGGCAAATCACTTGCATGGTCCGTAAACGCTTGTAGTAACAGCAACGTGAAGACTTAGAAGACATCGGCTCGAAAGCACATCTCGATTGATCCGCTGTTTTTGTTAGAATTTGTTGGCTTCGTCAACTCAATGCAACGTATTTTTGACCACCCTTCCCCTGACACAAACTTGTTTAGCAGATCACGTGACCAGCGCCTACCTGGATGCACAGAATCATCATTTTGATGTATGGTTTCTAAAACATGACGGATTTTTTTCCAAATGGCGACTATATACTATTATAACTAATAAATCGTCGAAATGGGTCAAAACCTTAGAAGAAATACACTTTATAGATCAGATCTCTCTCAAGATAGTACTCTCTAAGGCCGAGGAAGTTGTAAACAAATATCGTATAATTATTAGTATTTTACGGCCATGTTGATCGTCAGAGCCGTGTTTTTGAAATCTGCCAAGCGTGACTTTTCGGAATAATTTAAACTTTGCTTCGTCAATTTCACTGAATGAATCTTTGAACAGTAATTGCAACAAGGATATGATTGGGAAACTTAAAATAACAAAGGCGCACAATACCATAGAGCTCATGGCCATTGAGGTCACAATTGAGGTACAAGAGCAATAGCACTCGGAATATATCAACCCAACGGAATACAGGTATCAACTACTACGAAATATTGGAGGATGAATTAGATGGTGTAACCCACGAGGGCTACCTCTCAAAGTCAATTATCATTTTGGGGGATATGAACTTAGACAGACTCAAGCCAAATGAAAACGCACAAGAGTTACTATGACATCTAACACTCTTCTTGATGTGATACTCACAAACGAACCATATTTATTTATGTCATCAGGTGTTATTGAACTGGGAATTAATGACCAGAAATTGGTTTATACATTTTCAAAATCAGTAATTAAACAACATGCAGCAAGGGTATATAAATTGTACGAGCACAAAGCACTTAAATCTGGAAGAATTCAAGAAAGATCTGCGTGAAACTATATGGTTTGAATATTCGTCACAACCAATCAGCGAACAGTGTACACACTGGGAAAACAAGTTCATGGAAATTTTGGACAAGCATCTATCCTACGCACCTATCTAATTGCTGACACACTGCAGGCAATAAAATCGTTGATGTAGTTACACGCTGCAGCGGTTAATTCCCATATGTCCTGAAATTGGATTATTGTGTGAAAGCTTTAAAAGGTCTGGTGCATGGTCCGAGGAACGACCAAAACTAGCCGATTCGCTGGCCTACGATTATTCACACGCACTGCTTGTAGCGCCGTAGCTCAATATACTCCTTCCATTGCCCATTATCCTCCAGTTTTCCGGTGGATTGAGTTAGCTTCTGCATTATCAGAGAAATTATTGGATTAGCCTGCTGTGCTGTGAGGATCGCATCTCTTGACCATGATGAGCATACTTCTGTGGCACTTACCACGACCACCAGTTCTTCATCGAGACTCTGCTATGATACCTGGGAAGCTCCCACTAGGGGAAACCTCAAAAGGGTGTCCGCGTTGCAATGTTGTCGACATGGACGAAGTTTGATCTCGAACTCGTACTCCTGTAGAATGAGTACCCATCTTGCTAGCCGACCTTTTGTTTCATTCAATCCTTGGAACCACGACAAGCTTTGATGGTCCGTCACTACGTCAAAATACTTACCAAGTAAATAAGGTCTCCAATAGTTAACCGTAACAATGGTTAGACATTCTTTCTCCGCGGTTGACTAGTTTCTTGCTGCTGGCGTAAGGGTTCGGCTGGCATACGCTATCACATATTCTTGTTCCCCCTTTCGCAGGTACAAGACCGCTCTGACCAGCATCAGTATAAAGGGTGAAAAGAAGCGAAAAGTCCGGTAAAACAATATTGACGCTGAACACATAACGCGGTGTCTTACGAAGGAATCCAGCAGAATTCACAGTGGCCACCCTTAGTTAGGTCGTGGAGGGGTGCATATATGTCAGAAAAGTTCTTGATAAACCGCCTATAGTACGACGCCATTCCAACTAATCCTCGAACATCGCTGAAAGAGGACGGAGTCGTAAAGTCTCCCACAGTATCGACTTTCGATGAACCAGGTTCGATTCCTCTTGCATGAAGATACGATGTGACCAATGAATTTTACCGACTCTTTTGCAATTTGACATTTTTCTCGTTTGATCTTCAACCCTGCAGCCCGAATGCGACGAAAGTCTTCTTCTAAAATGCGCCGTATATGCTCATCCCACGTATCTGAAAAAAATGATAATATGATTCCTTTAAGTATCTTCCCCATCTTACGCTGGACTGCATGTGGCTGGTTCACAGTTCATAGTGTTCCCCATCAACGGAGAACGCAAGTCTTCTCCATGTCCTCCTCTTTCCAGGGCACCTGCTAATACCCGGAAGCCAGGTCCAGTGTGCTAATGTAGCAACCCCTAACTGCTCTAGGATCTCGTCAGTTCGTGGCATGGGGTGCGCGTCCTTCTTTGTCACCGAGTTCACCCGTCGGAAGTCAACGCAAATCGATAGTTGCCATCTTTCTTTGGGGCGTACTATTGGTGAGGACCAGGGGCTATTACTTGGTCGAATGAGCTTTCTCTCCAGCATGTCATTCACTTGTTTGTTCACAACAGAATTGAGGTCTATAACGCCATTTCACTGGACGGTTGTCGCATGTGTCAATACAGTGTTCTGTCCGAGTAGTTCGACCAAAGGATCGTTCGGCCGTTTACAAAAACGTAGGTATAACTTTCTACCAGGACGCTCAATTTATTTACAGTTGGTGCGATTGTCTCTGTGATTAACGTTAATTTTCCAGTAGGCCAGGATAACCTCGAGTTCGCTACGTCAAGCAGCATATGCACTGATATCACCAAAAAGTCAGTTCCCAAAATGCACGTGTTCCTCATTCCCACGACCACAAACTGGTGGGACACAGTCAAAGTTCCGAGGTGCACTGCGAACTCTTTGATTCCCAGTAGTTGTAGCTCTTCCCCACCGATCCTTGTTGAATGAATTGTCGACTGATGAATGATACCGTTGCGCCCATATCCATCAAATATTTTCGCTCACGGTCAACAACGCTTGCCTTTATGGAGACTGCGGTAAGCTGGATACAGTTTGTGGACCTGTATCCAGTATCCGTGTTATCATTGACGGATCCCTGGTCTAGTAATGGGTCGGCCCTTGGCCGTTTCGATGGCGCGGTCGGCTACTGCTAGGGGACTGGAATCGAAATCGGCATTCTCTCGCAAAATGTCCTTCGGTAGGTTGTCGATCATTTGCTCGTCGACTGTTGACATTGGTGCTATTACATTGTTTGGCATGATATGACACATTCTACCACACTGACAACGAGACTAATGTCTTCCACAAAAAGGGTTTCGCGTTGATGCGGCGTTTACGTAACGACAGATTGAGATAATTGACTAACCTTTGTTGTAAGGGTTTCCATATTTTGCATCATCTGTATAACCAAAGGTGCTGTTACCGGCTGCGTGGAACTTCTTGCTTTTGCTTGGGTGACTTGGCCATCACTTGATTTGAGGAAATATGCCTCGCTACATCTAGTTTTTGTGCAATCTTCATAAGAAAGAGTGGTTCTTTGTAAAAGATCTTTCTTTAGCTGCGCTGGTTTTTCTTCAACGAATTGTTGCTTGAGGAGGGACGGGTATCTTTGTCTCCGTCGTCGATATTGTGTATCACACGTCTTAATATTGCTTCTAAATTGTAGGCGAACAATTGGATATCTTCATCTGGTTTTCTTGTTCGACCGCGAAACCTCATCATTGCAATGTGTTTCCTTGTCGAATCTCCCCCAAAGGCCGTCGTAAGTGATTCCGTTAGGCTTTTGTAATCTTCTTTATTCCCCGGTGTGAGACGTTCGAAAACAAAAAAAGGCTTTGCTGGGTAGTCGTTTCAACATGTCTGGTGGCTTCTTACAATTGTTTGCCGACGAGCAGAGCTGAATCTGACAAGACCTGTGGGAGCGCTACACTCTTGCGACTCGTCGTTGTCATCGTGATCATGGCCCCAAATGTAATATGAATCAAGAACACGAAAGATTACCAAATAACTCGTTTTGTTAACATACACGCGCTGACTCGCACACTTATATTATACACTCCACACACACATCATCTCCTATAAGCTGTCAAGTTACTATCACCATATATATATTACTGCACTAAATACAGACGTTTTTAAAGATAGAGCAGCACAGAAAATAAAATTAAAATCTTGATGTTTTGCTTATGTAAGTTTTCACCGTAATTGGGGAAACGAATAATGGTAGAGAAAGTGCTGAAAGGATATTCTTGAGGGAACACCATCATTGAAGAAAATTATGTAACGACGAGCCACTGTAATTGGGAAAACCTGAGGTTGTATTCTAAACCTGCTGTATTTTGGTTTGCTGAATATTAACAATAAACAATAAACATTGATAATATTTGTTTTTATTGAATTAAATATAATCAATTGGTGAGATTGTAATCCTTTTTAGTGTACATACCTTCATCTTTGCAACGGACACCTGCAATGTTAGAACATGTTGGTCCTCTATCTACAGCACCAATTGGGCATTTAGATAGATAATCTTCATCTCCAGTACACATATAATCTTTGTAAGATATAGGTCGATCATCTTTAAAAGCAGAGGAAAGAGTTTCGATTGCTTCTGGAAATCCTACGTCCCTACACGTCACATCAGCATCGGCCTTTGTCCAGTTTTGATCGCATAATCTTCTCCAGTTTCCATTCTGATAAACGTCAACACTTCCATACGAATTACGTTTTCCTGAGGTTCCGTTTTTCTGGATTATCTTCACACCTAAAATATATAATAATAATAATAATAATAATAATAATGATAATGATAATAACAATAATAATAATAATAATGATAATAATAATAATAATAATATGGGCAGTGGGGTAAGACCAGTTGGACTGAGCCTACTACGGGAAGAGTAGAACGTTCCCGCCCTCCACGAGTTCGGGGTAGTACCTTAGGCAAGTAATAGTAACCCCAAAGCCTCCCTATGCTAGGGTTACAGCATAAGAGGACAGGTAGGACTCTCAACTTTTTTTGGCAACCTACCTATAGAGAAGGTAACTCTGACTTCAAACCCCTACCTATGGGTCAAATAGGCGCAACCCAAGATAAGTGTTAGTCGCGCTGAAGGGTGGATGGTCACAGCGTAATGTGGTCGTGAACGACAACTCACAGAGCTGGTAAACCTGTGGAGTATTTTTAACCTTACCCAATGTGGCGGGGAACTTTGGGTGGACGTTTTAATCCCGACCATTATTACAAGGGCCCTGGCTGCCAATTATGAATGACCTTAATAACAAAGTGAATAATAATTCTGAATTTTCAGATATACGTGCAAAAGGAGCTTCAAGCTCTGCACAAACCGGGGACCTCGTGTGCAATGAGGTTCTTGCTAGGTGCCTTAGGCGTCGACTTTACTCAAATAAGAAGGGAAAAGTATCAAGGAATGAGAAAGGTAGGATGAAGTGGGAAAAGTTGGATTATGAGATGGCAATAGAGTGCAGGATTAGGGCGGAGAATGATGGTGTTAAAGGAGGATTGGGTAAGAAAGTACATATGTACTGGATGGAAAAGAACATGTTTGAAATTACTGAGACGAACCTAATGAATCAAATTAGGGCAATTATGAAGAAAGGTTGGCTGACGGAAGTAGAGATAGAATCGGTAAGGAGGAATATGGAAAAGGAAGAACAAGATGAAGGAGAGACAGATGATGGGGTAGACGTTGAAGAGGATGATGTGGAGCAGGTTGCTGTAGAGGTAGAAGCAATGGTGGAGGAAGTTGGTGTGAAGGATGTCACATCGGATGATATACAAGAGGGTGTCGAGGAACGAGAAGGAGCCATGCAAGGAGATCGATTGGATGGGACCGAGTTGGATAAAGAAAGCCAAATACTATTACAGAGACTGAAAGTGATACTGGGAAGTAAAGAAAAGAAGGAGGCACAAAACCTAAGAAATGTTGATCGAGTTAGATTAAGAAAGGAGACTGCAAAAGTGAATGACATTTTGAAGTATATACCAGTTGGAAATATAACTGAAATACGCAATGTCGTGCAAGCAGCATCGGTTCTCATATGCGAACTGCTTGGGGTGAAAGAAAGGAAGAAGAGAGAAGAGAAGGAGCCATTTAGGAAGAGACGCATTGAGGGTGATATTAAACGATTGAGAAGAGATTTGGGTAAGATTGAAGCTTGGTTCAAAGAAAAGTGGAAGAACGGAAGGAAGAGTGAAAAGGAAAAACTTGATAGAAAATACAGGTTGAAGGCGAAGGGTTTTCACATTGTAATGGAAGAGATCAAGCAAAGGGTGATATCTAAGGCTTTCAAGGTTAAAAGATATGTAAAAAGAGTCAAGCAGTTCCAGGATAATCGTCTGTTTTCATCAAACCAAGATATGTTCTTTAATTCGCTTCAAGGTGAAAAAATGAGAACAGCATCACCAAACCCTGAAGAAGCAACAAAGTTTTGGTCGAATATTTGGGGAACTAATGTTAACCATAATGATCGAGCAGAATGGACCCGTAGGATTGAGGAAAAATTAGAAGTAGATAAGCAGAAGGATATTAACATTACACATGAGAATGTTGCACAACAAGTAAGAAACATGCCCAACTGGAAGGGACCAGGTCCTGATGGTATACAAGGCTATTGGTTAAAAAACTTTACCTGTCTCCATAAGTGTTTGGCAAAAGTTCTGGATGAATGTATAACAACGGGAAATGTACCTGATTGGATGGTAGAAGGACGAACTATACTGTTAATGAAAGACCCTACGAAAGGATCAGAGGCGAATAATTACAGACCAATTGCATGCCTGAACCTTTTATGGAAACTGTTGACAGCTGTGATTAGTGAAATTACTCCCACTTGGAACAAAACAACCTTCTCCCTGATGAACAGAAAGGCTGCAGAAAAGGATGTCAAGGAACAAAGGACCATCTCTCCATTGATAAATGTGTACTGAAAAATTGCAAACGAAGAAGAACAAACCTAAGTATGGCCTGGATAGATTATAAAAAGGCATATGACATGGTACCACATTCTTGGATAATTAAAACATTGCTATTTTTGGCATAGCATGACCAAATGGAGAACCAACCTGTACTCTAATGGGGAGTGTCTAGGCCCAGTGAACATTAACAGGGGCATCTTCTAAGGAGAGTCTTTCTCACCCTTGTTGTTCGTGATCGCGCTAATACCAGTGACACATGTGCTACGAGAGACAGGAATGGGATATAAACTGGAGAAAAATGGCCCAATGATCAATCACATGTTATTTATGGATGACCTTAAAGTCTTCGCCAAAAATGACAATGAAGTTGATTCACTGGTGCAAACCATCCGACAATGTAGTACTGATATTGGTATGGAGTTTGGGATATCCAAGTGTGCAATAGTGACATTGAAGAGGGGACGAATGGTGGAAAGTCGGGGCATTAAACTCCCGGATGGAGAAGAAATGACGGAGCCTGACTGTGAAGGGTATAAATACCTTGGTGTGTTGGAGATTGATACTATCATGTGTGCTGAAATGAAAGCTAAAGTCAAAGATATCTATTTGAGGAGACTAAGACTTCTGCTTAAGAGCAAGCTTAATGGTCGAAATATTTTCTTGGCAATCAACTCATGGGCGGTGGCAGTGATACGATACAGCGCAGCATTCATTGGGTGGACAAAGAATGAGACCCGGGAGTTAGACAGGCATACCCGAAGAATGATGAGTGCATACCACGCCATCCATCCTAAGTCAAATGTGCGAAGGATATACATCAAGAGAAAAGAAGGAGGAAGAGGTTTGATCAGCGTTGAAGAATGTATCGCGAGTGAATTGAGAAGCTTACATCACTATATAGTAAACAGTGAAGAAACCCTACTGAAAGCAGTTGCAAAGGAAGAAGGAATAATTAAAGAACAAGTAGAAGGGAAAGAAGATTACAAGAAAAGGGTAGATGCTGAGAAGAAAAAGGAAGTGGAAAGCATGAAACTCCACGGGCAGTTTGAGAGAGATACAAGGGATCTGAAAACAGAAGAATCGTGGAATTGGTTAAGTAAAGGCTATCTCAAACGTGAAACAGAAAGCCTGATAACTGCTGCACAAGATCAAGCGTTAAATACAAACTCCATTAAGAAGAGTATATACGGATTGAATGTCTCAGATAAATGTAGGTTATGTGGAGAAAAGGTAGAAAGTGTAATGCATATTGTAAGTGCATGTAGCACGCTGGCACAGAAAGATTATAAGAGGAGATACGATAAAGTATGCCTGAACCTGCATTGGTCCCTATGTAGAAAGTACGGCTTAAAAGTCAGTGAGAAATGGTACCAGCACAAAGTGGACAGTGTGGTAGAGAATGAGAGGGTTAAAATCCTATGGGACTTCAATATTCAAACAGATCGGGAAATCAAGCACAGTAGACCAGACATCATCGTAGTGAATAAGGAGAAGAACGAGTGTACAATTATTGATGTGGCAAACCCCGGCGATCACAACCTGGTGAAGAAGAAATTTGAGAAATTAGACAACTATTCTGAACTACGACTGGAAATGGCCAGAATGTGGAATAAAAAGACGGTAGTGGTACCAATCATAATAGGTGCATTGGGCTCAGTACCAAAGGATCTACAGTCCTACCTCAAAAAACTAGATATCCCCTATGATTTGAATATCTTACAACACTCAGTGCTACTAGGCACAGCCAACATCCTCCGAAAGGTACTAGCGATGGAGTGAAGAACGTCAGAAGAATCACTGGCTTAAGTTGAAGAAACCTGTCAGTGAGGATTAAATACCGGTGTACCTTTACCGTGAAACACAAAACAAATAATAATAATAATAATAATAACTAGAAATACGTTATACGCAACACCCCTCGCCCGCTTATACTGTTTGAAACTTTTATAGCGTAGTTGCTAATTTACTACTGTAATACAGTACTGTAGTTCCTTTACTTGAATTAGGTATTAGCCCATTTATTTGCAAAACTGAATAAATTTGCAGTGGACAATATCTCTGAGAGCTTTGTGTTGTTTGAATTTAATTCTTCCATAGGACATCAAACTAAATAGCGTAAACTTTTTTTGGGTGCAGTACCTGGCACCTGCACTGAACAGAATAATGGGGAAGTTTACTGCCGTTTCTACCATAAATCACTGTGTCCTTTAAAAAAATCAAATTCGTTCAAATGTCTACGGATTGCATGCTATATGCATGTATAGGGGTACAAATGTATAGGGGTCCATTCAAATTAGATTTACTAAGACGTATTGGGGATTCTACTCCAATTGTTGGTGTGGATAGATTATATACAGTAAGTTGATAATTCTACCCACATTGGACTACTGTGATGTGGAGCTGGCAGGAATATGGATAACTAAATATTGATGGTCATAATCAGAGGTCTCTATGTATGTCAGGGAAACTGATCTTTCCTCGATCAAGTCGGGAATTGAAACTGATTGGTTAATAGAAATCCCAAGTTTTGTACCTCTTGTATTAGAAGCAAGTTACATTGTGTAATGCTAGTTAGGAAATTCCATGGCATTTTAACATCATATCTACCAGTAAAGAGCTATTTCCATGTTTCAATTAATCTGTTCATACATGTTATAGCACCATTATTTATTGCCTTAATTGACAATGTGTGAAGGATATACAACTTTTGAGTTAAAATTAGTTTTTGTAACATTGTACTGTACATTTGTAACAACTGTAATTTGTTAGAAAACAAGACCCCATATATTGATACCAGTGTTAGCATTGAAGGGGCTATCCTGTATAAATATTATTGTATTATTATTATTATTATTATTATTATTAATACTAATAATAATAATGCATTAACAATAATACTAATAATAACAATGCAGATTGCAGATACCATATTAATTGCCATGTAACAAAGCATATATATGACATTGTGTACTATAGTATCTAAATTATATCACCGTGCATAATGCACATACTGTATAATGCACAGCAGTTACTATATATTTCAGTAATGACTATGATTGGGTGTGTTAATATATACACTGCTGTTATATCAATAGAATCAGTACATCAATGTAACGTTCACTCACCATCTGAGTCTTGGTAGCTCAATGGTCAGAGCATCTCACTGGAAATCAGAAAGTTATCCCTGTCTGGGAAAGAGAATAATTTTTCTGAGGATATGAGCTTGCTTGACAATCATCCATGTACTGTATCGTCTGTTTCCCCCCGAGCTCTCCCTTATTCACTGCAGCAGTGTATTTATTAATTAGTATTAAAATTGACAACTATACATAGTAATGCTTGTTTATTGCTACAAAATTGTAGGACTGCAGGCCCAGGTCATATAAACACAGCAATAGTATGCATGTTTTTTCACCCTAAACTACTGTATATATAGGCTAATTATCAAGCATTTTAATCAAATAATAAACATACTGCACATGCAATTCCAAAATTTGTACTACCACTTACTATTCTGCAGTATTATAAAGAACAAATGGTATATATTTTAAACTGCATGGATTTAATTCCAACTGTCAAAATATTATACATATACTGTATGTTTTGAAAATTCAAAACATTACACACCTTCAAATTTTCCCAAATCTCTCAGTTAAGCATTTCAAAATGTGTCTCTTAGATTTCGGAGCTTGCAGCAAATACACAATACAGTGTACAATTATTTAAATTACATTAAAATTAGCGAGTCAAGTCAAAAAGTTTAATAAACGATAAAGTGAAGCACTGAACTGAAGGTAATGGCTATTCGTACGGTAGCCGTACGACGCTATAGTCTCTTAGAATTCAACGAAATGCAGGTAAATATCACCAAAATCCTAAACCTAACCCTAATCCCAACCAAATTGCTAACCCTAACCAAAAAAACTATGCAGAAAAGGCAAATTAATTGCTCAACACAGACCGGCTCAACACAGACCGGTGAGTCAGTGACAATCACAATGTACATAATTATAATAGTCCTTTTAACCTTTTACTTGTGTCTGTCTTTGATTATCTTGTCCTTCAACACTACGGTTTCGGCTTGAAATCAGCTGATAATCCAGGGCCAAATTTTCCGATGCCGCATGAGGACGGTTGATGCATATATATATATATATATATATATATATATATATATATATATATATATATATATATATATATATATATATATATACCTATAAATCCGATCCAGATCAGGCCTTAGCTTGCATCTCACGTGATAAAGGACTAAACGGCGCCGGTCGATATTAGCACCCTCGCCCTCAGGCCTTCGGCCTTCGGCCGGCGCTTCGCGCCGGGCGAGGGGATAATAATGGACGATATTGATCGGCTTTACTTCAAAAGAAGTCAAGGAGGTAGAGGGATAATTAGTGTGGAGGATTGAGTAAATGTTGAAGTAAATAGCTTGCGAATGTATGTTGAATGTAGTGATGAGAAACTAGTCATAACAGTAGGAAAGGAGGAGATATTAGATGGAGGGAAAGAGAAAAAGGAGATCCAGAATTCTAAACGAGATAATTATACAGGAAAGAATCTACATGGCCGGAAAATTCTACACAAGTACAGAGGAGATCAGATGCTGCGCACTGATAGATGTTGCATGCCCATTTGATACAAGAGTTCTGCAGAAAGAAAAGGGAAATGTAGAAAAGTATCAAGATCTAAAAAGAGAAATTAAGAGGATATGGAAATGCAAAGAAGTAACCATTGTACCCATCATTATTGGAACAGTCGGAACAGTAAGCAACCATTTCGATAGGTACAGGTACACGGACATTTTGCCGAAAGACAATTTGCCGAATGACATTTTGCCGAAAGACAATTTGCCGAAAGACATTTTGCCGAAAGACAATTTGCCGAAAGACAATTTGCCGAAAGATATTTTGCCGAAAATTTTGCCGAACGGACATTTTACCGAAAGACAATTTGCCGAACGGACTATTTGCCGAACGGACTGTTTGCCGAACGGACTATTTGCCGATATATCTACCAAGATTAACACGTGGAAATAAAAAGTTTATTTATATCGTATATTGTATATTACAATCGTGACAAATAAATATTATAATAATGCAGTTAACAAATACATATTACTATACATGGCATATAATATTTTACGAGCGTTAACTAACTAAAATTTCCCAACTAATATTAAACACGCATTTTAAGAATATTTAAAAGAATATTTAAAAGAATATCATGTAGTTTCACAAACTATGCGCAATAGCGCGTAAGTATAACAAGCCGTTCTCGTAATTGTTATAGTCTCTGACAGTTTATTTTAATATTTGGTTCACTACTTGGTACTTCTTTGGTGGTGGCAGAGAAATGGCTGCGTGCAGATACTTGCTCAACTATAGGAGAAGTTCGTTGTGCGCTTGCTCCGTGATTAACTTTGCCACTAATCTACGGATCGTAGGGTATGCGATGGCGACTCGAAGATCAAATGAATGATGCCACCCTTCAATCGAATTGTTTTTATTATATGTGCTTTCGGCAAATAGTCCGTTCGGCAAATAGTCCGTTCGGCAAATAGTCCGTTCGGAAAATAGTCCATTCGGCAATATGTCTTTCGGCAAAATGTCTTTCGGAAAAATGTCTTTCGGAAAATTGTCTTTCGGCAAATTGTCTTTCGGCAAAATGTCCGGCCATCATTTCGATATGTGGCTAGGAGGGCTCGACATTAGAATTGACTTCCAGATTCTTCAAAAAGCTTGTTTATTGGAAACTGCAAGAATATTAAGACATGTGCTAGACACCTATAAGGGTGCGGGTTGTACCTTGATGTTTAGCAATGAAATCCAGCTATAAGATAATGAGCTGTGCGAAAACTTATAATAATAATAATAATAATAACAATAATAATAATCGCCTAATGTGATGATACTGGTGTGGCCTATATGGGATTAATACGTGTGCCGAAATAGTGTATCATCTGGGGAAATGATCAAAGCAGGACTTAAATTGTTGCAACAGAGAATGAAAGCACCAGATCCAGAAAAGGAGATACCTATAAGTTTCTAGATTATGAACAAGCAGTAGGCATTGACCATAGAAAAAATATTGAAAGAGCTAAAGTACGTTTGAAAGAACATCTTACCAAAATCATCGATGCTGAGCTGAAAGATAATACTGAACAAGAATTAAACGAGATTGATATGATAATTAAACATAATCGCCGTTTGAAAAGAATGCATGGAAGATTGTGCAGTGATGAAAGATTATATCTGCCTAGAGATATGCTAGGAAAAGTATTAAAAAGTGTGAAGGTTGTATACAGGGAAACAGATATTCGAGTTCCACGTTATATGGCAATGCCCAAGGAGGAGCACATGAAGGTAGTTATAGGGAAAGGTAATGTAACTGTGACTTTTACTTTTAACAAACAGTCAATAGAGAGCGTTTGTGCTGTGGTTCACAAAATAGACTTTGCGAAATCCCACTGGATGGTGCAGCACTGGACAAAGAGCTCGATAAAACTGAAAGAATTATATCAAAGCGCTGGTATTAATAAAAGATGCAATGATTACAAACAGAAAGAATGAGGGATTTTGAGTTTAAAGCTCGTAAAGAGACTAACCATAGACGCCCGGATTTAATAATCAAACACATATAAGCTAAAATCATCTCTCTCCTCAAAACGTGGGTCAGTTTTTTAGTGTATCACGTTTGTGATTATTTGGATTTTAAGAGGACAAAAAGCAAAAAAAACAACTTTGGTGTCAATCACGATTTCTTGTTTTTCGATGTTTATCACCTAAAAATAATTTAATTGCTCCAAAAATTCATTTTACTGAAAAACAATCATAATAATTGTAATAATTCGGCTAAGTAACTTTTTTCTTATTTATTTTTCATAATATTATATCGAGTTATTTTTAGAACTTGGCAGCTTTCGTATTTATTCTTATTATCGCTTATCGCTGCCTCCATCCATCATGACGAACGTTCGTGTTCTTAACTTCTTATGAGAAACTACCGCCGCGAATTTGGCAAAAACATTTCTTTTTTAACTGATAACGCATAACAAATTGTCATGCAACGTTTTTGGGATACACTCAACATCACAAGCTACAGCAATGTATATTTTCTTCATGTATATTTTCTTCGTACTTGTTTATCATCGCTTTTCACACCCAACGGTTTTAGAATTTCAACAGTAACTGATTGCAACGTTTTGATGATAAAACACGTCACCACAATAAATCCATATTTTGTAATACCTCTAAAAAACTAATGCGCGCAAATATAATCTCTTGTTTTTATATTTGAAAACTAAACTATCGGATGTTTCGTACCCTCACATCACAACATTTATTCTTCAAGAAATTCGTCTTATATATATATAATCTTTTTACCAGCGTTTATTTGATGTCAAAAACAATAAAATACACAATTTTAATTGGGAGGCAAAAACTCCAATCTGTTTCACTCTTTAGTAGGATAAACTACAGCACAACAACAACATGCAGACAGTAACACTGATAATAATTCGTCATCCACCAACCAAAACACGAACCTAGTTGTCACTATACCGGACGATTTAATTTTAACTGACACAGAAACATCTCTTCTCAAAAAAGGTTTAAGTTTCGTAGCGACTAAAAATGTAGACTAATTACAAAACTTTGGATTGTGAAAAATTTATAGGAGACTTCTCCTAAAGGCTTTCTTTTATAAATAAATCATTCCTAAAAAATTCTGAAGATATTCCAAACAAATCCAACACCTCCACTGATATATGTAGTATATTTTAAACAAGAAACCATCCACTTAATTGAAATCCACCAAGTGGACAAATTTGTATACATTATTTAACAAAGGCAGATTAGACGTCAAAAGGTTAAACCTGCAGAACAAGATTTCTACTATTTCTAACCTTTCCAACTATGAATATAATTGATTTAGTATTTCCACCCCAAGATAAAGGCGGCGCGCAATGCGTCGTGTTTATGTTTTAGTAACACGTTTTAGTGTTATGTTTTAGGGTTATCGGTGAAAATGGCTGACGTCTCAGGATCATTTTGTAAAATGTGAAAATTACGATTGATAATATTTTTAACTTTAAAATTGAAAACCCTTTGGTATCTTTTCGCCGTAATAAAAACATTCGTGACTCCTTAGTACATAGTGCCCTTAAACAAAATACCTCGGCACCAGCGGGAACAATTTCTGGCGGCCGTTTCCGTTGCAACACATTGCCCTTTTCTCAATCCTACTACAGTTGTTACTGCCCCCAAATTCGACCACACAATCCGTCATATTTGTTCATGCACGTCCACCAACATCATTTATTGCATTTCTTGCGATAAATGCCCTAAAATCTACATCGGTGAAACTGGGTGACGCCTTTCAGACAGGTTTGCTGAACATCTTCGTTCCGTGAGGAACAATGATGTTGACAAACCTGTAGCCCACCATTTCAACAGCTCCAACCATTTGGTTTCAGACATGAAAGTCTGTGCCATCCTTCCCATCTCAGGTGGTATAACGATATCCACAAACGGCAAGAGAAGCGTCTCATTTTTAAACTTGGCACCACACATCCTCTTGGTCTTAACGAACGTTTTTCTTTTATTTAATTTCCTACACGTTTTTTGTTATTTTAGTTTGCTTGGAACTTTTTATTATTAGCTTATGCACTTTCATTCCTATTCAAGTTTTTGTTTCTTACTGCTAATATATATTATCGCCTAATCCAATTGGATATTGGAACTGTAATTTATCCCTCCCCCTGAGTTTGCTGATCAACTGTAAAAATAGCAAATGATTTACATTTTCGCATCTCATCAATTATTAGTTTGTTTATCTCCCGTGCATTTGATTGGCTACTTTCTACTTGTGATACCCTTTTAAATATATATATATAAGCCCTATTTATTTTATTTCATCTCGTCTTACTCTGATGAAGGGCTCCGCTCGAAACGTCACTAGTATTTCGTCATTAAATTCTTGGCAGTTTACCACCTTTTCACTATGCTATATATTCAAAACACTGTCTACTCAGCACTCTACTTATATAATAATATAATAATATATATATATATATATATATATATATTAGGTGAATAGACCAAAACATGGGCAATATCCCAATAAGTAAGAGTGCACGATTTGTAGAGCTAGTCATAAAGTATATATAAAATCTAAACTTTTAAAACGGCATCTTTAAACGGCATCTGTAAACGTTTAGATTTTACATATATTTTATATATATATATATATATATATATATATATATATATATATATATATATATATATATATATATATATATATATATATATATATATATATATATATATATATATATATATATATATATATATATATATATATATATATATATATATATATATATATATATATATATATATATATATATATATATATATATATATATATATATATATATATATATATATGTATATATATTATATATGTATATATGTATATATGTATATATATATATATATATATATATATGTATATATATATATGTATATATATATATATATATATATATATAACACAAGATGAAAACACAAGTTACTTCATCGAATTTTTAATCACTACAGATCTGTTTCGTATGGCAAGTGTTGAACTTGCCACCCTCATCAGGTGAATAATTATAGGGATGCATAATTAAATAGATTGGATCATGTTACATGGTTTAGTAAGTATTTCTTTCGATGTCGACATGCGGAAATGAGTTCGTTACGTTTATTGAGGGAGCTTAGTTCCGGGTGGTAGATGATAATGAATTTTTCGGAGAGGCATAAGTTACAGCGTTTTGTTTTGTTTTGTTTGAGTAGGGTTGCGATTTCTTGATGATTTTCCAGTTGATAATGTACGGTGTGTTAGATTCTTTTAATTTCCAAATGTGTTTGCTGAGTTCTGTGGCGTGTTTCTTGGTTTTGTTTCGGAAGGAGCTGGTGTGGTTTAGGTAGCGTGTTTTGAATGTAGTCTCTGTTAGTCCGACGTAGGTTTGTTCTTCTTTCG
Source organism: Chrysogorgia sp. JL179-B06 (assembly GCA_035772405.1). Taxonomy (NCBI): domain Eukaryota; kingdom Metazoa; phylum Cnidaria; class Anthozoa; order Scleralcyonacea; family Chrysogorgiidae; genus Chrysogorgia; species Chrysogorgia sp. JL179-B06. Next base: position 412,520 of record JAYKKM010000309.1, read on the forward strand.
TCGTTGTGTTCGTTACTGTAGCCTGGTAGACTACCCCTTTGGTCTGGCATTCTCCTTTCAGTGGGCAGGTATCTCTCTGACGGCAATTACATTTTCTTTCTGGGTTAGTGCTTTTGTTGTCTTCTTTGTTCAGGATGGTTTTGTTGTGTGTTGAGATGATGCTCTGGACGTTCGGCATGCAACTGTAACTTAGCTTTAATGTGTTCCGGTTGAATATTTTGTTTAATGGGTGCTTTTTTGGAAAGGATTCATCGACTGTTTTAAGGAATTTATGTCCGATATCGGTGCTAACGTTGGAGCTGTATGGTGGGTTATACCAGGTGATATTTCTACTTCTGCGGTGTGGTTTTTGTGCGGGTTGTGGCTCATAGTGTAAGTTATAGTTGTAGCCGCTTTTTCTCAGTGCTTCTTGGTACGGGGGCGTCCTTGAATCAAATGATTGCTTGTTGGATGAGATTTTCGAGAGACGTCGGTTAATGGTTTCGGGAATTCTGCGGAGGATAGTTGCAGGGTGGTTGCTGTGGATGTTGATGTATTGGGGGATGTTGCCAGGTTTTGTGTACGGTTTGAAGGTATCGGATCTTAGGTCAAAGGTGATGTCGAGAAAGTTCACGCATTTCTTGTTTGCTTCGATGGTTAGCTTCAGCTTATTGTCATTAAATACTTGGCAGATTTCTTTCTTGATTTTCTCGATCGTCCTGGGTGGAACATTAAAAGCGGTGAGGCCATCGTCGCGGTACAAGCCGATGTTATTTCTGTACGCGGTTGGTAATTGTGAAAGCAAGTAGGATCCCACCAGTTCGCACGTCTCCGCTCCATCGAAACTGCCCATCGTCACGTCGAAATTCGAGCTGCTGTCTTTCTTGCGCCATGCTTCGGATTCGTTAAATAATAGGGAGTTCTTAGCTTGAATGATTATGTGTCTTTCTTTCTCTGTGATTTCCTCAAACTCAGAAGCGAATGTTAGGGCTTTGTTTAGAATATCGTCTGTTATTGACGGTAGAAATCTACGACGTCAAAGGTGATGAATGAATGTGAGCGCTTGTTGGGGATGTTTTTAAACCATTCGATTACTGAGTCATTGTTCTTCCATTGCTTCACGCCGGTAGCTGATACTATTTTTTGGTTAATCCGTTCGAGGATCCTTTTGCTAATGATGCCGATTTTGGATTTGGTTGGGTTGATGAGGTGGGATGTCGGGTTGTTGTTGAAGTTTGGTTTGTTGTCTTTTAAAGTGATAAAGCATTCTTTCTCGGCTAACGCGTTAATTATGTTGTCTAGTTTGAGATCTTTCGCAATTTTTCTTTCTTCTAGAATGATTTCGGCTGTGTTGTTTGGTGGGGCTTTCTTGTAGGTTTTTGTAATGTTGGTGTGAAGTAGTTGTTGGTATGACTCGGATTTGACGCGGTAAAAGTTAGTTGTCTTGTCGGCAGGCACGATTAACTCATTGTCTTTCTTGATGTTTCTAATGTCTTGGAGGAGCTTGTTTTGAAAAGCAGAGTTTGTCTGTTGGAATTCGATGTTTTGGACGAGCGTCAGCATTCTTTCTTCGAAATCGTGAAGTTCAGCGATCGGTGGTGGTGAGGTTGTTGTTTTGAATCCGAATGTTTCTTTCTGCGTCTGTGAATCAGTCGGGTTGAGGAAATGGTATGCTTTCCATCTCATTCGTTGAAGGAAGTTTTGTGTCTTTTCAATTAGGCATCTCTGGTATACGTTCGGTTGTGCTGTTGGGATGTTCTTCGTGGAGTATCCAAGGTTTGTAGGTTCCATATCGACTTGTAGAGTGCTCGACAATGAAGGAGCGAAATAGATAAATTTAGCGATAGAGGCTGTCGTTAAGACATAAACTAGCGCATACAAAATCATACAGATAGAGTGCTCAATTCATAAGCAGAGCGGTATAACACAAGATGAAAACACAAGTTACTTCATCGAATTTTTAATCACTACAGATCTGTTTCGTATGGCAAGTGTTGAACTTGCCACACTCATCAGGTGAATAATTATAGCGTAACAGTGTGACAGAATATATACAAGGGATGCATAATTAAATAGATTGGATCATGTTACATGGTTTAGTAAGTATTTATTTCGATGTCGACATGCGGAAATGAGTTCGTTACGTTTATTGAGGGAGCTTAGTTCCGGGTGGTAGATGATAACGAATTTTTCGGAGAGGCATAAGTTACAGCGTTTTGTTTTGTTTGAGTAGGGTTGCGATTTCATGATGATTTTCCAGTTGATAATGTACGGTGTGTTAGAGTCTTTTAATTTCCAAATGTGTTTGCCGAGTTCTGTGACGTGTTTCTTGGTTTTGTTTCGGAAGGAGCTGGTGTGGTTTAGGTAGCGTGTTTTGAATGTAGTCTCTGTTAGTCCGACGTAGATTTGTTCTTCTTTCGTCGTTGTGTTCGTTACTGTAGCCTGGTAGACTACCCCTTTGGTCTGGCATTCTCCTTTCAGTGGGCAGGTATCTCTCTGACGGCAATTACATTTTCTTTCTGGGTTAGTGCTTTTGTTGTCTTCTTTGTTCAGGATGGTTTTGTTGTGTGTTGAGATGATGCTCTGGACGTTCGGCATGCAACTGTAACTTAGCTTTAATGTGTTCCGGTTGAATATTTTGTTTAATGGGTGCTTTTTTGGAAAGGATTCATCGACTGTTTTAAGGAATTTATGTCAGATATCGGTGCTAACGTTGGAGCTGTATGGTGGGTTATACCAGGTGGTATTTCTACTTCTGCGGTGTGGTTTTTGTACGGGTTGTGGCTCATAGTGTAAGTTATAGTTGTAGCCGCTTTTTCTCAGTGCTTCTTGGTACGGGGGCGTGCTTGAATCAAATGATTGCTTGTTGGATGAGATTTTCGAGAGACGTCGGTTAATGGTTTCGGGAATTCTGCGGAGGATAGTTGCAGGGTGGTTGCTGTGGATTAAAAAATTAAAAGACTCTAACACACCGTACATTATCAACTGGAAAATCATCAAGAAATCGCAACCCTACTCAAACAAAACAAAACGCTGTAACTTATGCCTCTCCGAAAAATTCATTATCATCTACCACCCGGAACTATAAGCTCCCTCAATAAACGTAACGAACTCATTTCCGCATGTCGACATCGAAAGAAATACTTACTAAACCATGTAACATGATCCAATCTATTTAATTATGCATCCCTTGTATATATTCTGTCACACTGTTACGCTATAATTATTCACCTGATGAGTGTGGCAAGTTCAACACTTGCCATACGAAACAGATCTGTAGTGATTAAAAATTCGATGAAGTAACTTGTGTTTTCATCTTGTGTTATACCGCTCTGCTTATGCATTGAGCACTCTATCTGTATGATTTTGTATGCGCTAGTTTATGTCTTAAAGTGCCTATGAAACGAAAATTAAGTTTGTTTTATTTGAAAGAACTTTTAAAATAATGAAGAATATTAATTTACAGCTCTTTCATATTTCACTTGGTTCTTGAGATATTTAGACTTATGTGATATTCAAATGAGATAGCTATGACGTCAAGGGGTTTGCAATACATTTTAACATATTGGAAAATCGTGTATATCTTTAAGATTATTAAAGGAAATCACTTGAAACATTGCATGTGGATACAGACACCTAAACTGGAGAACATCGTTCTAGTTTTATGGTCGCCATGGTAACAAATTCGTTTTCAGACATCTTGATTTCTAAAATAAAATTATTTGTTTTCTCTTCCGTCCCAAACATTTGCGGGTTGGTACTGGTTTAGCAGATTTTCACTGAATTAACCAATTCGAAACTGAAGTTTAACTTTGGTGCAACACATAGCTATGTCAGAAAACAAAGATTTTTGACAAAGAGACTTAGAGGTCTGGGAACTATATTATTACTATTGCAACATTGAAACTTGAACGATGTTCTTCAGTTTAGTGGTTTGTATCCACATGGAAAGTTTCAGGTGATTTCGTTTAATAATCTTAAAGATATACACGATTTTCCAATATGTTAAAATGTATTGCAAACCCCTTGACGTCATAGCTACAGTATCTCATTTGAATATCACATAAGTCTAAATATCTCAAGAACCAAGTGAAATATTAAAGAACTGTAAATTAATATTCTTCATTATTTTAAAAGTTCTTTTAAATAAAACAAACTTAATTTTCGTTTCATAGGCACTTTAACGACAGTCTCTATCGCTAAATTTATCTATTTCGCTCCTTCATTGTCGAGCACTCTACAAGTCGATATGGAACCTACAAACCTTGGATACTCGACGAAGAACATCCCAACAGCACAACCGAACGTATACCAGAGATGCCTAATTGAAAAGACACAAAACTTCCTTCAACGAATGAGATGGAAAGCATACCATTTCCTCAACCCGACTGATTCACAGACGCAGAAAGAAACATTCGGATTCAAAACAACAACCTCACCACCACCGATCGCTGAACTTCACGATTTCGAAGAAAGAGCTCGTCCAAAACATCGAATTCCAACAGACAAACTCTACTTTTCAAAACAAGCTCCTCCAAGACATTAGAAACATCAAGAAAGACAATGAGTTATTCGTGTCTGCCGACAAGACAACTAACTTTTACCGCGTCAAATCGAGTCATACCAACAACTACTTCACACCAACATTACAAAAACCTACAAGAAAGCCCCACCAAATAACACAGCCGAAATCATTATAGAAGAAAGAAAAATTGCGAAAGATCTCAAACTAGACAACAGAATTAACGCGTTAGCCGAGAAAGAATGCTTTATCACTTTAAAAGACAACAAACCAAACTTCAACAACAACCCGACATCCCACCTCATCAACCCAACCAAATCCGAAATCGGCATCATTAGCAAAAGGATCCTCGAACGGATTAACCAAAAAATAGTATCAGCTACCGGCGTGAAGCAATGGAAGAACAATGACTCAGTAATCGAATGGTTTAAAAACATCCCCAACAAGCGCTCACATTCATTCATCACCTTTGACGTCGTAGATTTCTACCCGTCAATAACAGACAATCTTCTAAACAAAGCCCTAACATTCGCTTCTGAGTTTGAGGAAATCACAGAGAAAGAAAGACACATAATCATTCAAGCTAAGAACTCCCTATTATTTAACGAATCCGAAGCATGGCGCAAGAAAGACAGCAGCTCGAATTTCGACGTGACGATGGGCAGTTTCGATGGAGCGGAGACGTGCGAACTGGTGGGATCCTATTTGCTTTCACAATTACCAACCGCGTACAGAAATAACATCGGCTTGTACCGCGACGATGGCCTCAGCGCTTTTAGTGTTCCACCCAGGACGATCGAGAAAATCAAGAAAGAAATCTGCCAAGTATTTAATGACAATAAGCTGAAGCTAACCATCGAAGCAAACAAGAAATGCGTGAACTTTCTCGACATCACCTTTGACCTAAGATCCGATACCTTCAAACCGTACACAAAACCTGGCAACATCCCCCAATACATCAACATCCACAGCAACCACCCTGCAACTATCCTCCGCAGAATTCCCGAAACCATTAACCGACCTCTCTCGAAAATCTCATCCAACAAGCAATCATTTGATTCAAGCACGCCCCCGTACCAAGAAGCACTGAGAAAAAGCGGCTACAACTATAACTTACACTATGAGCCACACCCGCACAAAAACCACACCGCAGAAGTAGAAATATCACCTGGTATAACCCACCATACAGCTCCAACGTTAGCACCGATATCTGACATAAATTCCTTAAAACAGTCGATGAATCCTTTCCAAAAAAGCACCCATTAAACAAAATATTCAACCGGAACACATTAAAGCTAAGTTACAGTTGCATGCCGAACGTCCAGAGCATCATCTCAACACACAACAAAACCATCCTGAACAAAGAAGACAACAAAAGCACTAACCCAGAAGAAAATGTAATTGCCGTCAGAGAGATACCTGCCCACTGAAAGGAGAATGCCAGACCAAAGGGGTAGTCTACCAGGATACAGTAACGAACACAACGACGAAAGAAGAACAAACCTACGTCGGACTAACAGAGACTACATTCAAAACACGCTACCTAAACCACATCAGCTCCTTCCGAAACAAAACCTAGAAACACACCACAGAACTCAGCAAACACATTTGGAAATTAAAAGACTCTAACACACCGTACATTATCAACTGGAAAATCATCAAGAAATCGCAACCCTACTCAAACAAAACAAAACGCTGTAACTTATGCCTCTCCGAAAAATTCATTATCATCTACCACCCGGAACTAAGCTCCCTCAATAAACGTAACGAACTCATTTCCGCATGTCGAAATCGAAAGAAATACTTACTAAACCATGTAACATGATGCAATCTATTTAATTATGCATCCCTTGTATATATTCTGTCACACTGTTACGCTATAATTATTCACCTGTTGAGTGTGGTAAGTTCAACACTTGCCATACGAAACAGATCTGTAGTGATTAAAAATTCGATGAAGTAACTTGTGTTTTCATCTTGTGTTATACCGCTCTGCTTATGCATTGAGCACTCTATCTGTATGATTTTGTATGCGCTAGTTTATGTCTTAACGACAGTCTCTATCGCTAAATTTATATATATATATATATATATATATATATATATATATATATATATATATATATATATATATATATATATATATATATATATATATATATATATATATATATATATATATATATATATATATATATATATATATATATATATATATAGTGAAAGTGGTCTTACCTCAAAATGATAAAAGCCGCAACTGTCAGTTTCACGCAAGGCGATCTTCGCCTGAAGATCGCCTTGCGTGAAACTGACAGTTGCGGCTTTTATCATTTTGAGGTAAGACCACTTTCACTATATATTCGCTCTACCTTTATGGTATTGAGCACTTTCAACGTTCCGTGAACAACATCACATTCGTTTTAGTATATATATATATATATATATATATATATATATATATATATATATATATATATATATATATAATATATATATATATATATATATATATATATATATATATATATATTATATATATATATATATATATATATATATATATATTTTTTTTTTTTTATTAGTTTATTAATAATAGTTTATTAATACTTTATAAAAGTTTATTAATACTTGCTCAAACTGAACCTGTTTGCGGGACTGGCCAGATGAATTGTTGTTACATGAGCACAGGCCGGGTGACCCTGCTGACTAGAACTGGATTAGGTCAGCAAACAGGATGGCTCATTTGGTGGGGCAGTTGGCCGACAATATGTTATGGGTTTGCAATGGTGGAAAATTTAACCACCCCTGCACTGACAGCTGTATCATTACATGTACCATTGTACCTACAACTATATATTTGTGTATATTGAATTCAAATCACTGAATTTGTCTACAATGTCTTTCAACAAGCCACAACCTCAAGTAGCCCGAGTTCACGCCTAGCGGGCGTCTTGTTACGTATTTAAAACCGTTCGTGAAATCGTGCACAAACAAAATCAAACATGCGAAATCGGTTCTTGTAAGTAGAATGTGTGAGGATTATTTCTGTAGTAAACATGTTAACATTAACTTTATTTTCGCTTGTCCATTTCCATGTTGTATTTTAGAAAGCATAATATGACCAACTCATGAATAATTATTTTTTGTGCGAGACCAACTCATGAATAAAATAATTCTGCGAGACGTTTCAGTATCACAACTCATGTCACATCGAATTGAAGCTTGTTGTCTGCCTGTGTTAGTTAGCATGGTTTGAAGAGTGATGCGCGCATTATTTTAGATATATTTGCCGCTGAGTATAGGTTTCGGGCAACTTTTGGACAATCCTAAGAAGGCTGAAAGCCAGACTAAACCAGCAGGATATTGAGGATTCGCCGGATCGTATCTCACGAAATGTTCCCAGTACTCATGCGCTGTATTTAAGCGCTGACAAAACGTGCAGGCTCAAATGTCGCGAATTTGTGGCCATGAGCACTCTGTGAAGTTGGTATAAGTGTCCTTTAGTGATAATGCAATGCCCACTACCCTTGTGGTAGTTTGAGCACTCTGGCCCTACACCGCTTCACGCTCTCTGGATGTGCGCATGACCGCTGTTTGTACCACAAGCGGTTGTCGCCGGCAATCGTTTGTGTATAATTAGTTCTCGTGCCCATATCTAGATCGTACCAAGCTACACTGATGAGCTGTTTGAACAGCGAAACACGTGTCTGTAGATATTGTACTATTACGCTCCTTCACTTAGGTGTTGTTGTGCACTCATTGAAGTTCGTGTAGGTGTCCTTTAGTGATAATGCAACGCCCACTACCCTTGTGGTAGTTTAAGCACTCTGGACCTATACCGCTTCACGCTCTCTGGATGTGCGCATGACCGCTGTTTATCCCACAAGCGGTTGTCACTGGCAATCGTTTGTGTATAATTGGTACTCATGCCCATATCTAGATTGCACCAAGCTACACACAGCGAAACACATGTCTGTAGATATTGTACTATATATATATATATATATATATATATATATATATAAATATATATATATATATATATATATATATATATATATATATATATATATATATATATATATATTTATATATATATATATATATATATTATATATATATATATATATATATATATATATATATATATATATATATATATATATATATATATATATATATATATATATATATATATATAATATATATATATATATATATATATATATATAATATATATATATATATATATATATATATATATATATATATATATATATATATATATATATATATATATATATATATATATATATATATATATATATATATATATATATATATATATATATATATATATATATATATTATATATATATATATATATATATATATATATATATATATATATATATATATATATATATATATATATATATATATATATATATATATATATATATATATATATATATATATATATATAATATATATATATATATATATATATACGGGGGGTTAGGGTTAGAAAACTCGCTAGGCGGGGGGTTAGGGTTAGGATGGGTTATTTAGGGTTAGGGTTAGGATAAAAGTTGTTTCGGGTAACCAATCAGATTGCTTCCCATGGCAAGTGATCCCAAAAAAAATTTCTGCAAGCGGTATAGGTCCAGAGTGCTTAAACTACCACAAGGGTAGTGGGCGTTGCATTATCACTAAAGGACAGCTACACGAACTTCAATGAGTGCACAACAACACCGAAGTGAAGGAGCGTAATAGTACAATATCTACAGACACGTGTTTCGCTGTTCAAACAGCTCATCAGTGTAGCTTGGTACGATCTAGATATGGGCACGAGAACTAATTATACACAAACGATTGCCGGCGACAACCGCTTGTGGTACAAACAGCGGTCATGCGCACATCCAGAGAGCGTGAAGCGGTGTAGGGCCAGAGTGCTCAAACTACCACAAGGGTAGTGGGCATTGCATTATCACTAAAGGACACTTATACCAACTTCACAGAGTGCTCATGGCCACAAATTCGCGACATTTGAGCCTGCACGTTTTGTCAGCGCTTAAATACAGCGCATGAGTACTGGGAACATTTCGTGAGATACGATCCGGCGAATCCTCAATATCCTGCTGGTTTAGTCTGGCTTTCAGCCTTCTTAGGATTGTCCAAAAGTTGCCCGAAACCTATACTCAGCGGCAAATATATCTAAAATAATGCGCGCATCACTCTTCAAACCATGCTAACTAACACAGGCAGACAACAAGCTTCAATTCGATGTGACATGAGTTGTGATACTGAAACGTCTCGCAGAATTATTTTATTCATGAGTTGGTCTCGCACAAAAAATAATTATTCATGAGTTGGTCATATTATGCTTTCTAAAATACAACATGGAAATGGACAAGCGAAAATAAAGTTAATGTTAACATGTTTACTACAGAAATAATCCTCACACATTCTACTTACAAGAACCGATTTCGCATGTTTGATTTTGTTTGTGCACGATTTCACGAACGGTTTTAAATACGTAACAAGACGCCCGCTAGGCGTGAACTCGGGCTACTTGAGGTTGTGGCTTGTTGAAAGACATTGTAGACAAATTCAGTGATTTGAATTCGATATACACAAATATATAGTTGTAGGTACAATGGTACATGTAATGATACAGCTGTCAGTGCAGGGGTGGTTAAATTTTCCATCATTGCAAACCCATAACATATTGTCGGCCAACTGCCCCACCAAATGAGCCATCCTGTTTGCTGACCTAATCCAGTTCTAGTCAGCAGGGTCACCCGGCCTGTGCTCATGTAACAACAATTCATCTGGCCAGTCCCGCAAACAGGTTCAGTTTGAGCAAGTATTAATAAACCTTTGAGTAATACTAATTAATAAAAGTTTGAGCAAATATTGATAAACCTTTTATAAGTTTATTCTTTTAAAGACTTCTGTTTCTTAACTTTTATTACTATTATATAATTATGCAAATTCATGTACCAGTATTTCAATGGTATTCAAGTACCGGTAACACAATTTCAAAAAAATGAAATGACAAAAGCCCATAATATACAACAAAGAACGATATTGCTTAATCTAATTATTTCACCAATATATATAGTAATTTAGGATGAAATTATTTTCAGCTGCTTCTTGTCAGTGAGGTGATACCACTTGTTTAATCCCTAACATGTTCCCCTGACACAGTGAGTGTTAACCTACCCAATTATACATTATACAGTATTTATCCTTCAAAAGCTGTGTAAAAATATACATTGAAAGCCTAGGACTGGCACTGTCCAGGCCTACTATCCAGGACAAAGGTGAATTTAAACAGACACACTAAGCCATTGGCCAGAAGGGCGTGCCATAATATCAGATGAGCGTAAATGCTGATTGTTATAGTATGGTGTATGTTTACAGTTTACACTATTAAAGTCAATAAAATGAAAGCCAAGTCCAGGTCGTGGCTGGCCAGGGTGGTCCTATAGACTTGCAATATATGTAAACACAGCTAAAGTCTGTAATTTTTTATATCCTTACTACCAGACACCAGAATACTCTATATCAGCTAATTTTTGAGTATTGCAATGAGTGTTGTCTGACTATATATTGATATTAGCTCGATAAACCTTTTATTCTGTTAGAAGACTTCTGTTGCTTTTATTAATATATAATCTTATCATATTATATAATTATGCATACATGTACCGGTAGTATTTCAATGGTATTCAAGCCGTGGTAACACATTTCAAAAAGATGAAATGACAAAAGTCCATAATATGCAACAAAGAACATTCATTAATCTAATTATTTCACCAATATATCATTAATTCAAGATGAAATTCCCTTCAGCTGCTTGTTGTCAGTGTGATGATACCAGTTGTTTAATCCCTAATGTGTTCCCCTGACACAGTGAGTGTTAACCTACCCAATTATACAGTATATATATATAGTATATATCCTACAAAAGCTGTGTAAATATATACATTATTGCAAGCCTAGGACTGGCATTGTCTAGGCCTAATACAGGACAAAGGTGTTTACACAAACACACTAAGCCATTGGCCAGACCAGCATGTCATCAGATGAGCGCATAAACACAGTTGATTGTTATAACCAGTGTGGTGCATGTTTGGCTTACATTTTACTGACTTTAATAGTCTAGGCCCAAGGTGGCGTCCAGGCAGTTTGGTCCTGGTTAGTCCTATAGACTTGAAGTATAAACACAACTATAATCTGTACTTTTTTACATCCTTACCACCAGTACTGGTACTCACTATATAGGCTAATTATCAAGTATTGCAATTATTCCATTGTGGATGAATAATTTAAATAAAATAATAAAATCTGCCATTCAATTTGTTATTCTGCAATATTATAATAAAGCACATAATTTATTGGTATATCGTGTGAGTTAAGTACAATTCAATCTCGAGCGAAAGCCCTTCAAAGAGTGATTTCGTGATGTCTGATTTGGCGCTTTCTCGATATATGAACAAACCGAAATTCAAATAATCGCTAACCCTAGTGCTAACCCTAACCCTAATCCTAATCCTAACGCTAACCTTAATCCCAACGCAAATCCTAACCCTAAAACTGACTTGGGTTGATGTTATAATGTTAAATTTCGGTTGCCATGACGCCATGCCAAAAGTGAAATGTCCACAATATATTTTGAAGTACTAACTCTAAGAACTAATTCTACATATGTAATGAAAGCTTGATTAACAGCCTCTGACATACCTACAAAAATATTTTTGTAACTGATAGCTAACAGCTTGAAAAAAGCGACGACGCTTGGATTGGATTTGACAAAATCCGAGTAAATATTTTATATATTCAGACGACCATATCTTTTGAACTATTAACTCTAGAAAATCATGCTACACATCAAATAAAAGCCTGAATAACATACTCAGACATGTTTGCAAAACGATCTTTGTAACTGATTAACAGGTTTAAAAAAACGAAAACGGGTTCACCTTTAGTTTTGACGCCACGTATAAAACTTGATTTACGAACTTGACATCTTCCGACGACGATATATTGCATTTTCACTGCCTTTTCACGATCTTTTTTAACACAAATCTTCATTCACCGTATAACCCGACAAAACACGTACTTTTCTTTTACGGTTCAATAGTAAGATTCAGAGGAGGTACGAAGGTCTTCCCAAAATGCATTGCGCTTGATACATATTATCGATTCCCCGCCGGAAATAAATTCTTCATTGTTCAACGAACCTTCGGGAAGCGAACATGGTTTTAAAATGGCGGTTTGAAAACCGGTCGTGGTATAAGACTGTTCATGGCAAGAACACTGCAGTTTTTGGCTCACACGAACTTCTTTATATTCATTGTATTCCCAAGCAACACTTTAACGTTTAATATTCCGTCTGGTTTGTCATGTATACTATTTTAAAGAATGATACCGCTATAATTCTATACCCACATCAGATTTCTAAGCTTGATATTTGTAAATATATTGCCCTGTTTGTGCCGATTCGCAATGTGAACGGATTCGAAATGGATTATCTTTTTTCAGGAACCAGCAACTGTAGTTAAACTGAATGTATTGGCCGAATATAATTGTAGTAATAGTTGTAACAGTACATCTGAGTCATCTGACAGAGATAGCTTTTTGGTGCTCAAACTAACCAAGTTTAAAAATCTTATATAGTTATCCTTACTTTTTATTATTTATACGACTTAATGTTAGGATTGAGATATATCAATAACGATTTTTATAGCTTTTATAGTCGAGTATTAACATTCTTGATTTTACATTTCAAATTTTAAATGTGCTTGTTTTTAGATTTCAAAGTTATTTCCTTTATAAGCCCCCTCTCAATTTAATAAAATTTCAATATTAACAATTCAATAGACTATGGACCATTCAATAGACTATTAAAATCAAACTTTATAAAATCATGCTTTCTTTGTAAATTGTAATATGGGATATATTTGACATTTTTGTATGGAATTTTCAGAGTGAGTTCATACAGGTATTTAATGATTACAATTACCTATTCAGCAGTTTATTATTAGACCACTCCAAACATCTAGACCTTTGTTGTAGATGGCAATGGAGACCTTTTGGAAAAGCTCCATATATAAAGGCATTGACAATAAACCTCAAATTGTACATCATTGTACATCCCTAGTATTGTGTGTACCAACAACACAATTTTGGACTCTTAATAGCACTTAACTGTTTTGAAAAATCACTGTTGGTATAACCTACAGTTTCTTGCCTTTGTAAAAGGGTCAGGAAAATTGTCTGACTACTTAGAAATTAAATTTCCACAGGCGTATGAACTGGGGTCATGTTCTCCCCGGGCCCCAACTTGTTATGTAGACTTGTGGCTGTAATATCATTGTAATTTTATTTCAAATGTAATACACAGCTTTAAAAATGTATTAATTATTTAATTTAAAAGATCTCAGAAGTACAAATCAAGCAATAGAGGCAATTCTGCTATGCAGCTTTATTATTCTGAATTCCCCAGCCTGTGCTTGAGACCCGGCCTAAAACATTTACCAAAAGGCTCTTTTTCATGGAGAAGGCCTCTGAGGAAACTTTCTGTGGAAATAAAAATTGAGCATGAACCTGAAAACAAAAGATACCAATTCCATTAAATTCTCTGTATTTTACAACAACAAATGGTTTGTCAATGTCATATGGGCTACTATGGAGTAAAGAAGTAAATAAATCTTAAAGGAGGCATGCATAAAACAACTTGGATTATTGTTATTAAACACGGACAATGGGGAGAGGGTGTGCACATATAATCATTGTTGAAGGATAGCAAAGTACAAACGTTTGAGCTTACAATGGCACAACATAATTTGCCCTTAGTCTCTTCAACATTTCGTTTTGTTATGTTTCCTGAAAGGATCAAATACCAATAGACGAATTACTTCGGCAAAGAATTTCGAGCGCCAAATAAAAGTAAGAGAGCGGGGAAACGTAAACCAAAACAACATGTACGTCATAGGCACGTTTTGCTGTCAATCTGACGAATGGCGAAGTATAATTGAGAAGATGCGGAATTTCACAGACCTCTTTCTCATTTAAATTGTGGAGCAAACAAGAAAAAAATTTGCACTAAAAGAAAGCAAATTCTTCCATATCCACACCGAACCAATTTTTTAAAGATTTCATCAAATATTACGGTAAATATATTTGAATAATTCAAGGCAACTAAATGCAATATAACCACCAACAAGAAATAGTCCTCGTGAAGAAACCGATATTTCATCGCAAATATTCTTCTCGGATATCTAAAAAGTTACTGACGACAGAGTAAAAGGCTTAAACTATAATCTGCACAAAATTCAAGTTCCAAAGCCTACTTTTTATGGCGGAACAGAGATGTGTTATGCGAGTACGATTTTCTCGCAAATTGAAAAATAGTGGTTTTTCAACGTCTAACTGTAATTAAGTTCATGGAGCAACAAGAAATTTTTTACTATTAACTGAAAGAGAATTTTCAGCTTGTTATAATAACATATCCAGTGTTGTGTTTGCGTTCGTATTTCGTTAAATAAGTACATATATTCGCTTATCCTTTACAGCAAAATTTTGTGACCCGTGAAGGCATCAACAAAAAAATTGTTTATTGATCCGAAACAAGTATGCTACGACAAAAAAAACAGAGTAACATCTGTTGGATTAAACTAAAAACATCATATAGAAAGCTTACCTTTTAAAACACAGGTTTTGAAACAAAAAAGCACCACTGAAAAACTATATATTTTGTCCGCCAACTTTACGCCAGAGCAAATACGAAGAAAACAAAGCGCAATGCATGCCTGGACGACCTTCGCACTTCCTCTGAGTAAGATTGAAATGCAGATATTTGGGTAAATACGTACCTAAAATGAACAGGTTTTGTGATTGGCTATATGGAACAAAAGTGATAGGGTTATGACATTGGTTTCTTTGTGGTTGATTCTATTGTTTTATTGTTTGAATCAACCAATCAAAAAACTTGATAGTATAGGTAGGTGATGACCCAGATATTTACAATATCTAGTTACCAGGGCCAAATTTTCTGATGCCGCGCATGATCGATGACGTTGATCCTGACGATATATAAACAAGACGCCCGCTAGGCGTTAACTCGGGCTACTGTTGAAAGACATTGCAGGCAAATTCAGCGATTTGAATTCAATATACACAAATCTATAGTTGTAGGTACAATGTTACATGTAATGATATTGCTACAGCTGTCAGTGCAGGGGTGGTTAAATTTTCCATCATTGCAAACCCATAACATAGTGTTGGCCAACGGCTTTGATTATATGAAGGTGAGTTCGCTCAGTATGCCAAATGAGCCATCCTGTTTGCTGACCTAATTCAGTTCTAGCCAACAGTGTCATCCTGGCAAGCGAGCCGGCCTGTGCTCAGTAATAACAATTCATCTGGTCAGTCCGGCAAACAGGTTCAGTTTGAGGAAGCATTAAATCAGTTAACCTTTTTCTCAGTGTATAAGGCATAGCAGTAAATCAAACCATTTAGCTGGCAGTAGCAAGGTGTCATAAGCTATTATAAAATAGTTTAAAGAAATGTAATTCAAAATCTTTATTTCTTTGAAGTTATATAACATTTTGAGCCAGTAAACATATTCATAATTTTAGCATATTTATTATTTGAGAGGCTTTATACATACTAGTGACTAGTCCAGTGGGCCAGCCAGCTAGCTAATTGTAATATAAAGACAGATTACTGCATAGTTAACTATGTTACTGTCTCGGTTAGTGAGTCAACTCGCTTTTCGTGTAGTCAAGGCCAAAATTCAGACCCGTCACTGGTAAACCAGCAAACAACAACAAACTCTTTACTCCTTGATCTTGATAGTTGGTATGGGTGTCACAGATTTATATACTGTGTGTTCATTTGTAAGCATTTGTGTATAATATTACATGTATGAACAATCGATACAAACTTACTGATAACCCAGAACATTTTGGAGCCCCATTTAATCTTACAGGTAAAATATTGAGTGAAACAGGGTTACTCAATGGCAACAATGAGTGTCAGAGATTTATATACTCTAGTCTGTACGTTCATTTGTAAGCATTCGCATATAATAATATGAACAATCGATACAAACTTACTGATAACCCAGAACATTTTGGAGCCCCATTTAAGCTTACAGGTAAAATATCAATATCAATATAAGTGAAACAGCTAGGTAAAATTCGATAGCAACATTGCATACTTTAATAATAGTACTTGCATAATAATAGTACTTGCATGGTATATGTGAAACAATAAACTATAGCATCGACTTTATTTTGTATAACATAACATGATAACAATAAACAATACAGGCAACAAAGTTTATAAAAATATTACAGTTACCTCAGAACAGTTAACATATTTTCAAAAAGCATTCATACGTTGAGTTTCATATTAAATTGTTAAACATAGGTTTAATCGAGTACACATCAGCGTACAGGCACGGCATTTTCAGTGTACGGTTATCGAGATCTCAGATCGCAGACAGAGACCATCAGACCACCAAGGCACCAACCGTGTCTAAATCGCTCGTTATGTTTTAGTGTAGCCGTAGGTCTTCGGCGATCGGCGTGTGCGATTGTAAGCATCGTGAGATCAAGATACTGCCAGCCACATCAAATATTTTCAGTGAAGAACACTCGAGGAAAGGTAACCAGATGAATATTAAAAATATGACAATGGCGCATAAATATATGCAGTGGTTAAGATCGATCTCGTACCCAGTCCCAAGTGGGATGATGCAAGAATTGCCATTTCGCGACATTGCCAAATAAACAGAGCCCTTTTTAAGACTCGTGCTCCCCCCACAGGGGGAGGCCCGAGTAATAAACAGAGCCCTTTTTAAGACTCGTGCTCTCCCCCCAGGGGGGGGAGGCCCGAGTAATAAACTGAAAGTCACTCTACATTACGCCTGGAATCCCGTGATGAGGGACTAAACGCCGGTCGATATTATCACCCTCGCCCTCAGGCCTTCGGCCTTCGGCCGGCGCTTCGCGCCGGGCGAGGGGATTATTTGCGATAATTATTGTTTGAGATGGCCTTAACAATACACGAAGCATCAACATCAGAAGACATTTTAGAACTCCTCGAGCAGTCAAACCTGGGCGCACTGATGGACGCATTCAAAGGTAAGATATAATAGTCACATACCGCGTTGCGTTTGTCCAAGTATATAATCCACTAGCACAGAACATTGCAAAATGTTCGTTTCTTTCGCGTTCACGATTATTTTATTCATTGAATGGTTATACGGAATAAACGGCAGAAAATATTCCGAACAATTTAACTAGCGTGACTCGAATCGATAAACAACTCGTTCGGCCTCAAATTATTGTCAAATATGGCCATTTCGACAAGAATGTATCAATTATTATATATATGTTATTATAAAGTATCCTTTGATTTACGACAATAGTGAGATACACTTTACGAGCGACCTTAAACTGCTTATAGAAAACCAAGTTGACGGGGAAGACTTTTGGCCTCGAGATGAGTGAACTCATTGTCCTCACAACAATGACCCGATTCTACTAAATCTACGGAAAAAATGCATTTCTGTATGGAGCAAAGTCACTGGCTTGGTAAGTATTCATCATTTAGAAGTTTTGAGATATATGCCGCTAACTAAGCAAAGGTTGCGATATAACTTTGAGTTTATAGTTGTTGCTATTAAAGCTAGCGTTGAACGTTTTCCATTCGTATTTCGCGCCTAAACGACACCAAAAGACTGGGTAGGACATAGTGTCATATGATTCGAGCGAAGAAGCCTGCTGATTGGTTGTGATGTCAAATAATCGTGTCAACGTATTTTAGTGCCTTTGACTGTGTCATGGGCACTGATCTATATATAATTGGACTAATATTATATATATTATATTGAGGTTATATATAGGTCAGTGGTCCAATTAACTGCGAGGGAACTGGGACTAGAAAATAAATATGCTTATTATTCAGTCCCTAACATAATCCTACAACACGATCGCTCTAAATTAAGGATAATGGTTAATTTAGAGGCGATCGTGAAAGTCGCACATACGTGCGTTAGTCAATTACTATCCCACAAGCTTAGTATCTCTCACTTGTTTATAAGTTTAGCTAGCCAAGTAGGGGAGTGGATGCGTCGCGGGCTAGGGATGGAGAAAATTTTGACGGGGGATTAGTTAGAAAACCCATTAGGCAGGGGGCTAGGGTTAGGATCTTTGTTGTGTTGGGGTTGGGTTCTTGCATTGGATTTAACAACCATTATCCTTAATTCAGAGCGATTTGTAAATTAAGGATAATAGTTAATTTAAGGAAGAGACCGGGTTGAATCCTAACCCTACATGACATGCGTATGGTTTAGGTAACCCTAATGTATGGTTAGGATTAGGGCTGTGTTAGGGCTTAAGTCCCAGTTCCCTCACGGTTAATTGGTCTCAGTGGTTGTTCTACATGCGTAAAAATGCACAAGTTGTCAACAGGCGTGAACAATGTTGTGCTGCACCCTGTGAACAATGTTGTTGGAACAATGATGAGCAACATTGTTCGTTCAACAATGTTGTTCACGCACGATAGCCACCTTGTTACAGTATTGTTCAGCCAACAACATTGCAACAACTTGTGCGATTTTTCGCTGTGTAGCGCCCACCAGTGGTCTCTTGTTGGTCAGCAGTCATATTAACTGGGGTTAGGGTTAGAAAACTCATAAGGCAGGGGGTTAGGGTCTAAGTTGTTTTGAGGTTAAGGGGAATTTTGTCACTTAAATTAATCGCTAATCTCTTGTTTAGTGGTATGGGCCTTAACCCAAATCAACATTATATACTCTACTATTTAATAGCAATTTTTTTACTATTTAACCAGCAATTTCATTGATAAGTTCTTTATTTGAATTTATTTTAAGACATTTGACTGTAATGGGGTAAGAGTGTCTCTACCCCTCTTCAAGAAAAGAAAGGGAATGGGGTAAGTGATACTACCAAAACCAGTATAATGTTTGTCACACCAAAATTTGATGCACCTTACTGTAACAGCTAACAGAAAGTAATGTGAGAATGGTAAACAAAGAGGTTTCCCATGCTCTTTTTTACAGCCATCATAAATTATCTAATAAGATTAAAGAGTTGAGTGGGTTAAATTTCTTGTTTATCACTCTCACATGATTACTTTCTGTTGACCATTATCATAATACATTATTATTTTAATATGTAGCACTCTACTGGTTTTGTATAGGTACAGTAATAGTATGATTTTGAGTGCAATTTGGAAACAAATATGCACAAGTTAGTTTTTCAAATATCTCAAAATAGCACGAGTCAGAAGGACAAGTGCTATTTGGGGTCTCACGAGTGTGTTTTTTTTTCCAAATTGCACGAAAAATCATGCTATTACTTATTAATAATATACTACAGGAAAATGTTTGAGACAATATTAATTAAAACTTAAATTTAAACTTGCTTGTCTGTACAGCACAAAATGACAAGTTTTCACTTGACGTAAACATCAATGATGATGTTTTTGCACTGTGATAACAGATTTTTTCACTGTGATAACAAGTTTTTGCACTGTGATAACAGATTTTTGCACTGTGATACACGCGCACTTTTAGCGTGTGTCGTGTGACAACAAGTTTTTGCACTGTGATAACATATTTTTGCACTGTGATAACAAGTTTTTGCACTGTAATAACAGATGTTTGCACTGTGATAACAAGTTTTTGCACTGCGATTACATAGAAACTAACTAGTAGACTATTACAAATCACGAGTAATGGAGTTTTATCTCTATTCTGTACCATCTCTTTAGTCTTTATTATCAGTCTTTACCATAGCTATATCTTATGATTTACTTTTAGCACACTGTAAGTTATTCCCAGTGTTCAATATCTGGACCACAAAATTTTACCAGATAGTGTCAAACATCTAGATTTTGCCCTGGCACATCCCTAATGGCTAGGTTGTCACTAACACTTCATACACATAAAGCATCGTGTGTTCTTAAAATCATTAACATTATCTGTTTCCAGTGCCATTGTTTAATTTGCACATTCAGTTTCTGTATGTACTTTGCACTGATATCACCATAATAGTAATGTTTAGCTTAATAATAATTTAATTATAAAATTGACATGCAAAAAATCCAATTTTATTCTTCAGAAGTGGACAATCGCTGTATTATGGCTGCCCTACCACACCTGCTTGGTGAGAAGAAGTCAACTGACTTTATCCCTGGGGAGATGTTTTGGAAAATCATTCTTGTAAGTTTGCAATTCATTTGCACTTTTCAATTTCCATTTAAAGGCACAATATGTTCCTGAATGGAACATTGTAAATACAGTAACTGCCATTTATTAGTTTATTTTATAATGGTAGTATAATGACCTAATATGATAGTATAATATAATAAAATAATATAACATAATTTCATGTATAATTACAGGATGAAGATGATGTACAGACATCAATCCATGAGACAAAATTTCCACGACTGATTTTGACTGGAACCATTTTTAATGTTCAGTAACTTTGTTTGGCCAATGAGGGCAATGGTCCAATTTTAAGCCATTCTCTGTTCAACTACTAAGCAATTTGTCTGTGAGCCGGGATGAAATTTCAGTCCAGCTTACCGGGCTGAGATTTTAGCCCGGCCAGGCTGAGACTATCCATGTAATAAGCCCTTTATATAGCACTTTTTGCTGTTAAGAATTTTGTAAACATTTGTAAAACAGGAAGCATATAGATTACATTTTTTCATCAAATTTGTGGTTTTTTTTTGGTATATTTCATAAGATGGATAGATTTGTGCATTACATGTTAACCATTTGTGTAATGGTTAATACTACCATTTCTACAACTAATAAAAAATTGTTAAAATAACACACTTTAACCATTTAGAATTGATTACCTCAGATCCACCCTGGGTACTATTCTAAATAGGTTAAAACTACTATTGTTAATTGGTTACAACTACGAATGACCAAATCTAATTGGTCATATGCACCCATTATAATTGATCATTTCTACTCAAATAAAATGGTTAAATCTACTATGGGAAATTGGTCGTTACAACAATTCACAATGGTAGTTTCAACCATTAGAAAATGGTAAATGTAACCATTTAAATGTGGTTAAAGGCGACCATTTATTAATTGGTTGTTATAACCATTTACAACTGTTTGTCTCAGATCCACATTTCAACCATTTTTTTTTGCTTGAAATAACCATTTCGTTTTTACAGTGTATATGTATATCGCGCGCGCGTTGCATGCTTTCGATAATGATGTTTTGTCTGACAAAATAAATAGGACAACAGGTTAGCTAGCAACACATATTTTCATTATTATTTAGTAAAGTGAATTTTTGAAGTAATAACGCATTATGAATGAAAACTTTTTTATTTTTAGGTGATAAACATTAAAAAGCAACAAAGCATGATTTTCGCAGTTTTTGTAGCTTTTTTCCTTTTAAATATTCACAACCGTAATACAATAAGTAAAGAATGACCAACCTTTGGATTTTAAAGGAATTTTTTCTTTATTGAACCATCTCAACGAAATGTTGGCTGAGAGACAAAGTTGTGAAGCTGTTTTCAACTAAGCGAGAAACCTTTCTTACGTGACAATATATATGCATGACGGAAGTATGCGTGGCGGAAGTTCGTGGCTTCAATTAAATAATTTATTTACTGTAATATATCAACAGTTTTGCATTATTATCTTAAAATGTTTTGCTATGTTATAAAACAATTATATAATAAAATATGGCTTACCACATTCTTCGAAAGGTGGGAATCTATTATTACACCACTCGAGGGATCCAGAAGTCATTCTGTATGCAATACAGCAGTCTGTAAATCCGCTTGTCCAACTGCGTTGAAAAATAAATAAACCGAATACTTAATACAATAAAAACTGTCCAAATATTATACATGTAATTATCTTTAATAATCATACCAGAAATACGTGTACGTAAAAACCCCTCATCCGCTTACTGTTGTGCTCCGTTGTTTAATAAATTAAGCCTCGTACACAGGCTCTACCTGGACAACCGCGCAGTGGAACGAGAGCGCGTGACAGTGCTTGGTGAGGACGCGACGCGAGAAGGAGCCCTGGCAGAAGATGACCTATTTCTGAATAATTTTGACCGATTTCTGAAATTGGGCTGTTTTTCGCTTCTGCTTAATCGATTATTGATGAATCTATGGATGATATGAACAAATCGTTTCAAGAAGTAGCATTTGAAGGTAGTTCTTGTATTATTTTGTGAATTCAGTTTTCACAATTAATTATGCTGATTTGTTTATATTATTGTCGTTTTGTTTTGAGTTTCAAAACATCGTTTTTAGTAGCATTATTAAGTTCGGATGATGAATTCGATGCATCGTCTGGCCACTATTTCAACGTTTGTGGTAAGATAAATTTATTTTGACATGAATTAGGCCGATTTATACAGCGTTCAATCGCCGCACCGAACTAATTATTTAGGCTGTTACTATATGACCGGCAGCCTGTCATATTACATATAGATCTGAAAACCTATACTGCAATATGACCGGCAGTCAGTAATGGTAACGATAATCCTAACGCTAAAAATACGAATCCGCAATAACCCTCTCGCTCGACTTTTCTAGAGTTTCTTTTCCCCATCCATCATGGTGCCCAGTGCCCAGACCGCGTATTTGTATTTGTAGTCTGTTTCGATAACATTTTGAACGTTATGTCGGCCAATGACAAATTTGGAATTAACGAGTCTACATATACATAACACACGTAGCTATTATATTTCGAGAACGTGCATACCCTTCGTAAAAACGGTTTATGTACTTAGAAATTAGTCGCCAATCAGCCTGCCGGACCGGGCGCTTCGTCATATATCAATTCTGAAAACAGATTTGGAATTAGCGAGTCTAAATACATAACACACGTACTTATTATATTGCGCAAACGTGTTTACCCTTCGTAAAAACCTCTTTATGTAATTCGCCAGAACACAAATCACCAATGGCGGCTAGCGTTTCTGCCAAATTTTGAAATCAGGTGAGCATGATATCAACGAAGTGAAAGGATCAATATAATTTGCTCACTTAGAAATAGATGACATAAAGACAGACAACAAGCCCACAAGGTAACCAATGCAGAAACAAAACAGCGACTAGAGAAATTGGAGAGAGAAAACATGATTTTGAACAAAAGCGTCATTGACCTTAAAGCAAGTTCAATGCGCGTCAATCTTATAGTTTCTTTAACATACCAGAAACCGAAAAAGAAAACACAACGGACATAATACATAAACTCTTGGAAGAGAAGACGAACATGGAAGACACTTCAAGGAAAGTCAAAATAGACCGATCACAAAGGCTGGGTAAACGACGCGAAGGAACAGGAAAACCACGACCAATTGTCGCCAAATCCAATTGCCACCAGGATAAAGAGTTCATTCGTTTCAACGCAAGAAAATTTAAAGCAACGGGGATTGGAGTTTCAGAACAATATCCAGAAGAAATTGAGAAAACCAGGAAATGTTCGTATCCAGAGCTTAAGAAAGTTAAACCCGCTGGTAAAAGGGTAAAAATCGTACAGGATAAACTGATAATTGACGGTGTCGTCTTCAATTCGTCATGAAGCAGTTTGTTTCATATTTCATTTAACTAATAGTATATTTAATTAACTCTAGTATTTATTCAAATTTGAATCTATAATTCAATAACTTAAACACTAATCATGTCTAGTATAGCTAACATAGATAGCAAATGCTCTTCTTGTTCAAAAACATTTGGTAAATTTCAAATATCGGTTATATGTATTAACTGTCGTAGGTGGTCCATGGTACCCTAGAGTGCATGAAGACACTTCATACTAATGTTTTAAACAACCGCAAAATTGAAATATGCCACATATGTTTAGACGAATCTCTGCCGTTCCAATCACTTGACTACCAAGTCAAGATCATGAATAACGAAAATTTAAGCGAAAAAGATATAGATAGACTAAACCAATTAAAATATAATCAATTTGAAAAAATCACAATACTACGTCATTTTGAAACTGTGAAAGCTTGGATAATTATTTTAACATGAACGAAATAAACGGTAACTATTACTTACCAAATCAATTCAAATAACTTACTAGGTCATATCAGATGTATTAAAAACAAATTTAACTCATTTAAACAGCACTTACTAAATTCCCTAAACAAACACTTTAACAGAAACATGGTCAAACGATATAAACAATGAAAACTTTAAACTTGATGAATATGATTATGTAAATTCAAATAGGCCAAACAAAAAAGGTGGGGGAGTTGGTATATACGTCACAAGACATACGCCTTCTAAAGCTCGTGATGATTTGAATTATAATATAGAAAATGAAATTGAAACTATATTTATTGAAATAATAAAACCTGTTGGTAAGAATAAAATAATAGGAGTAATTTACAGACCTCCAAATAGTAAAATTGAAGTATTTGAAAATGCAATGAATGAAATACTTGAAAAATTACAAAAGAAAACAAAATTTGCTATCTTATGGGAGATTTTAATATTGAACTACTTAAATCCTTGTGATTATGCAAATAGATTTTCTGAGCAGTTGTTTACATCTTCTTTTATTCCACTGATAACAAAACCAACACGAATTACTAACCACACTGCCACACTAATTGACAATATTTTTACTAATGATATAGAAAAGGTAAAATCTAGTACTAATGGATTAGTTTTAGTGATATATCTGATCATTTACCAATTGTACATATGTCCAATTTGAACAATCATAAAGAAACCAATAAACAAACCAACCCCACATACAAACGATTAATTAATAACTCAACCTGTAATTTATTTATTAGCTCTATTAAAAACAGTTCATGGAGAGATGTTCTTTCTAAGAAAAATCCGTTAGAGGCCCTTAATGAATTTTCAAAAATATATACATCAGCCTACGAATCTAACTTTCCCTTAAAACGTAAGACAGCAAAGAAAAATGTTAACAAAATTAAAAATCCATGGATGACAAATTGTATTGCTAAATCAGTAAAAAAGAAAAATAAACTTTATAAAACATACTTAATCAACCCAAGTGAATATAATAACATGTATAAAAAATATAAAAACAAATTAAACCATGTTATAAAGTGTGCCAAGAAAATATATTATGAAGAACAACTAATAAAATACAAGTATAACACAAATATGACAAGGCAGATACTAAATGAAATCCTTAACAAAGGCAAAATAATTAAAGAACTACCGAAAGAATTTAGTGTTGGATAACGTATAATAAAAAATCCCATTGAAATAGGTTATGAATTCAATAAATATTTTGTAAATATTGGTCCTGAACTAGCAAAAAAAATTCCTCACAATACTGAGAAAACATATAATCAATATCTTACTAACAACTACAAAGATAGTATGTTTCTTGATCCAATAACTGAGAGTGAAGTAGAAATTCAAATAAGTATAATTAAAAATAAAAGCACTGGGTATGATGACATTAATGCTAAAGTAATAAAACTAACTGGAAAGGAAATTATAAACCACTGGCACATATTTAATTTGACATTTGTATATGGAAGTATTACAGACGATCTAAAAATAGCCTTAGTAACGCCAATTTTCAAAGCAAATGAAAAAAAATAATTTGAAAATTATAGACCAATATCAGTTATTTCCTGTTTCTCTAAATTACTAGAAAAACGGCTAATTAAATAAATGTACAAAAGGCTATTAAATATATTGAAAAAAACAAGATCTTATCAAAACATCAGTATGCCATTATTGAACTTGTAGACAAAATAACAAGAGCAATAGATAAAGGAGAATATAGAATTGGTATACTTCTAGATTTGTCAAAAGAATTTGACACTATTGATCACAAGATTCTGATTAAAATACTTGATTACTATGGCATAAGGGGAACACCTCAAAAATGGTTTGAAAATTACTTAGAGAATAGGAAACAAATTGTAAAATACAACCAAGTAAAATCAAAAGAAATAATAATCACAAGTGGTGTTCATCAGGGGTCAATATTAGGACCACTCCTATCTCTTTTATACATTAATGACATTCAAAACTGCAGTCAAATAATTTCAATGATATTATTTGCAGATGATACAAATGTATTTTACAGTAACAATTGTCTTAAAAAAAATTATACAAATAGAAATTGATAAAATAGCTGAATGGCTTAGTATAAATAAATTATCAATTAACACTTCCAAAACAAAATTTATTTTATTTAAATCTCATAACAAAAAAAACAAAAACACAACAATTAAAATTAACAATCAAAACATCAAACAAGTAAAGAACACGAAATTTCTTGATATACAATATAGCTATGGTGTCAGATTATTAAATCTGCTGGTTTGATAGCCAGAACACGGCATTTTACAAATTTGAATATACCCTTAAACTAATATATTATGCATTAGTCTATCCATATCTTATCAATGGCAACTTAATATCGGGTAATACATACAACAAACGAATCCAAATATTAATGAATATCCAGAAAAAGATTGTACGCTTAACTCTTTCCTGACAGGCTGAAAAACATCCAAAATTGAACCACCTCTTTATTCTATTGATATATTTTGAAATAACCAAAACTGTTGAAAGCTATACATTTTCTGAAAGCCCAATAAATCGGCTTTTACTTGTGCTTTTAAATTTTCCGAACAAAACATATTATGTTAATATAAATTAGCATTAATTATCATAAATCAGGTTGAAAAATTTACATTTTTCTAGAAAAGGCCATCTTGCACGCCCGCGTAGCATCTTGAATACTCAAAATACCACCAATCGCAGAGTTGTTTATGAAAACAAATCAAACTTGGCGTGTGCGTGCATCTCATGTTCCTGGCGCTTGTCGTATTTCAATTTTTAATCTGGCGTTAACGTGTGCCGTGTTTTTCGATTGACGACTTTGCGGGTCTTCTAAGACCCGTTTTGACTGGGCCTGTCAGGAAAGAGTCAATGACTTTCAACTCCTATATGGAACACAGTAAACCGATTTTTGAAAATTTGAAAATATTAAATATCTATAAAATCAATGATTATTTGACTAGTTTGTTCATGTTTGGTTACAATTACATTATTATATTATTATTTTGTATCAAACAATCAAATCCATCCATAACACAAGAAATGCATCAAAACTGCATAAAGCTTATAAAAGAACAAATTATGTAAAACATACTCTTTCCAACAAAGACGTTGATATTTGGAATGGTTTGGAAACTAAACTAAAATATATTAAATCCTACTCATCTTATAAAATGGAAACAAAGAAATACTTTTTACAGAATTAATTTTTAATTATTTCCCAAATATACATTATATGTTGATATTACTTTATTACCAATATAGATTTCTTACTGTAAATAGTTTCTCGTTATATTTCTTTCATTGCGTCCTGCATTTTAATCTCCAAACAATATTACTAACTTTTTGTTAATTAGGTTGTCTACTACTTTTTATATACTGAACCACTAATATGTATATACTTTTAACAATACATATACCTTCATTATACTGCACTTATTAATCTCTGTAAATATAATAATTTTCTTCTATCTTTATTCTTTAATGATAATTCTCCTTAAACTTTATATAAACCTTTTTGAACTGATTATATGTAAATAGATTAACAAATAACTTCCACTAGGGGTCTTATTTAAAAAGGTTTCTAGTAGGCCCCAAATAGCTCAAATGCATGGGCGAAAATAAATAATCAATAAATCTAAAATATGTATACTATATAAACACATTTACCAAAATCTATCAATGGCGTAATGTTGGATCAAAGGATGGGAAAGAGAAATGAGTTCTTAGAATAACGGTTTAAAGATTTGAGAAATAAATACGCTTTAAAATAAAAGAGCACGATGCATTTCGCAGTGCTACGTCTGCCAAAGAAAAAAACATTAGATAGCTTGTATAAGTCAACGAAAAGTCCCAGTAACGTCAGACGCAAAGGTGTCATGACAGTGTTTCTAAAATTACGAGGTTTTAAAAATAAATTATTTTTGTCGGTACAATCAGGATCTGGCAACTTGATGTAAAGAGATACCAATATCTTCAATTGAATGGGCGAGCGACACTTAGTGTCATTGTAAGAGTTGGTGTATTGAGAATTTGACAGGAGGTGTCGAGAAATGGCAGAAGTAAGAGATAAAGCCCGAGAACGAGGACTTTATGCTAGGTAAAGCTTTATATAGCATAAAACCCGACGTTCGAGGGCTTTGTCTGACTTATTACTCTATCGAGGAGATTTATTACACCATTGAAACTCTTAGAAGGCATCTGTGTGGGTTCCATAAAATATGTGACAAGGCCAGGTGTTTGGGTACCATAAAATATGTGACAAGGCATTAGTATAGGCCAACTAAAAGTTGTTAGAATGAGCGTCTAAAAACCATAAATATTGGCTGGTTAGACCATAAGATGGGTTAGGAGGTTCAAGTCTATTGAAACTCTTAGAAGGCATCTGTGTGGGTTCCATAAAATATGTGACAAGGCCAGGGGTTTGGAAACTTCTGACCAACGCACGCACACGGTGCTTTGGATTGTCCATAAGTTTGTCACTCCGTTCGACAGTATTTGCTATACGACCGTTCGACAGGACTTGCCATGCTATTGCGATGTCGCACTCCGTTCGACAGGAATTACCATTTGATTGTGACGTATCACTTCGTTCGACAGGGTTTGCCATTCGATTGCGATGTCTCACTTCGTTCGACAGGGTTTGCCATTCGATCGCGATGTCTCATTTCGTTCGATAGGATTTGCCATTCAATTGCGATGTCATTTCATGCACTCGTTCGACAGGATTTGCCATTTAATGTCCATAAGAAAAACTGGATATACCATCAGACAATATATATATTTTTTGTCATCAAAACAACTGAGCGACACCTTACTGATCTTATAGCTACCCAGTTGGTGATTGTGGCTCCTAATTGTTTTCATAGTGTGGGATAGTAGCTTGCCAAGAAATAGCACGTGACTCTGTTATGAACTTCGCTAATTACTACACTAAACCTCACCCTACCCCCACAGGGTAAACATTGTTAATAAGGAACCAGGTTACGAAGAACGAGTACTCGAGGCAGCTTTGCTTGTGCTTATCACACGCTGATATAAGGTGAAGAAATCTCGACATAAAACACTTCTTAAAGACTACGATTATTACGAATACTTCGTCAAAAAAACCCAACGAAAGTATTCAAGAGTCATTATGAGTTACTTATCTTTGTTTCATTGATAATTTACTGCAAAACTTGTATATATTTCACAGTTGACTATTCTACTATATCACAACGACTGGTGATATATATTAGTGCAGAAGTAGAAGAGGATTTGACGAAGAGTAAATCGTGTTTGCTTAAAATAAGTAACGATCCACTACGAGGGAGTGAAACAACGTCTTTATATAGTTATTGTGCTTGATAGTCTTTCTAACAACACTTTTATTTACCCATTTAGCAGTCTTTCCACCACCTCCACCATCTTTTATGTAGCTATACATCTTAGACCGCAGACCGATGAACTCAACTATTGGGTCTCCACCCACCTCATCCTTCATCTTGCCAATAATCGTCTTATTTGTTGGGTCGTAATAGGGAGACTCCTTGCTATACCCACTGATATCAAACTTGTCCTTATCTTTATAGAAGTCTTTATAAAAGTCTTTAGCCTCAATCTCGTATGTTAAGCTGTCAGTGTCTGTGAATAATAACCTCGCCTTATATCCATACCTTTTTCTGATATAATTATAGTGGACGTCATACATTAATGTCTTACTCAGATCTAGGATGCACATACCCACATAAGCCGGCCACTAGGTGATTGTTGAAGATCTTCCTGCTAATGAAGGTCGGTTTGCTTGTTAACTTCTTAAGCTTCTTATCGTTAGTGACTAAGCTGACGTCAACCCTTTTCCGGAGGTTCTCCATGGTCTTTCCAAAGACGCTATTATTCATCAACTTGAAGAAGTCCTTCTCGAAATCGAAAAATTCTTTCACCAAAACACTATACTAAATATGTACTATTAATAGACAGAAAATTATTATTAATTATATTATTAAGTCATTTACTGCAGCCGTTCTCTTGACTGTGTTAAAGTCTATATACTGCTTCAACCATGGGGATTGATTAAACTCCAATATTCTATGAATTTTCTTTACCTTCAACCCGAGATCCATATATTGCCGGAGGTTCCTATAATGGACAACGTATCTGCTCTTGTCGCATAGATTAGGGACTAACTTTGACACCGACCCAGTGGATATGTTATATTTCTTCTGTATCCGGTTGCAATAGGCAGACAGCATGCTCTCATCAACTCTCGTTTTCTCAGGGCTAATGGGTAGTCGTTGTGTCGGGTGTGTAGGTTGGTGGGGTACTCCAAATCAACTTCCAATATTGCTCCCCTATCTGAGTCTTCGTTATAATCTAACGCCTCCAGAAATAAGTGGGCCGCCTGTCCATCATTGACGTCACCTACAGTAAGCCACTTGAATCCCCAGTCGGTAGCCTCTGACACATAGCCCATCCATATAAGTTGTTTGCGTCTACTGTAAGTACATAATGTATTTTGCAACCTCAGCTTCATTATAATCCTCCATATATTTGTTATTAGCTTGACCAAACCTATTAGTTATACACGACACACCACCACGCAGGCCCCTCTCAATAAACTGGAACATGTCAACGTCAGTCATAAGCTCCAATTCTATACCTGTCATTGATGGCATAGCATCCCAAGCCAATCCAGGGCTAGTGAGTAGTATAGGACATGGCGGTACCAGGACAGTTTTCCAAAAGTCAGATCCATTTTTAGAATCTGACGATTTTCCAAAAGTCAGATCCATTTTTCGGAATCTATATGATTTTGAAAAGTCAGATCCATTTGGAATCTACACGATTTGGAGAAGTGCGTTGGTACCCCCATGTTCTTTGTGTATGGTTAAATTTGTGGAAACCGTGTGTTAGGTTTTTGTGACTGCCATGGTTCAGCCATGTGGGACCCATGTGTTGGTTGGTATTAAATTGGTTAAATTTGTGGAAACTATACATTATGGGTTTTTTTGGACGCCGTGGTTTAATAAGTCGGAGACAGTGGTTTTGTAAGTATTTTATTAAAACTATATGTTATTGGTACAGATAGTTAGTTCACATAGCTTCGTGAGTCTAAAATGTTGTTACATCACTTGGAATATGTAGTGACCGACACAGCTGTGTCCTTTGTGGCACAATATTTGATAACACGTTTCATGAGAGATATATGACGTAGTGACACAGCTGTGTCGTTTATTGCTAATGAATACATTAGTTATTCATTAACAATTCGTAGATGAAATAAATTAGTGATGGAGCTTGTATGTCTGATACGAAATGCTGCTGGTTTGTGTAAACTCTTCGTTCGATTTTCTCGGCCGAGATCGTTTGATGTCTTTAGGATTTTCGACGAATGTGAACGCTTCCGCTCATGTTGTAATTAGATAGCACTGTCTCCTTCTTCATTTGGGGGTTCCCCCTTGGGGATTTCCCCTCTAGTCATGTGGCTAAATATGTGTTTACTAGTTGTCAGTCCACCTGATAGCAACCCTAAACAAGGGAGGTAGGGTGATACGTATGATATGAACTTCTCTACGTCTCTTTTTAGTAGCTGGTCAGTGTTCAATTCATTTTCGAGCTTCTCAGGTGACTCAATAGCGTCGAACCCCCCTAATGCGTGGGAGAACTTGCTTATTAAAAGGTCACAGAGAAATACGTTCGCTTTTTCCATTCTTTTTGCCTCCCATTCTTCGTAGATTTTATTGATAACTTTAGCTGAGGCCTTTTTAAGATAAGCGACGGATTGATCTATCTCACTGTCCTCTGAGAGTCTTCGTAGTTCATCTCGTTTTTTGTCTACACTCTCAATTTGCGGAGTTTCGTCGACTTGTGGTGTGTCATTTACTTCTTCCGCAATAGTAGATTCTACGTCTTGTATCTCTTAAATGAGTTCGTCAATTGTATCAAGATTTTTTGTCTTGCGCTTTGGCATGTCCTATATTATACAATATGTTTTATTTTCGCGGAATAACTACTTCGTACGAGTACGGGTGTCTTAGGAGTATCTCCAATCTTGCGTACTCGTTGTCTTTCAACTGTTTTATTATTTTCTCGATCTCCATTTTATCTACTCCGTTGAGATAATCGTCTACGATGATTCTCATATCGTTTCTGTTAGGGTTGTAGAATGTCACTAACTTTGAGATGTTCTCACGATATGGTTTACTAATTGAGGTTAGTTGTTGCGTTATGACGATTGTGGACAGGTTGTAGTGTCTAGCACTAAAGGCTAGTTTGACTAGTTCGCTTGTTCTGTTTTTTACGTCCTGCCCACTAGCACAATCGTCTAATATTACCAATGAGTTGGTACTTTTGTAAGTCTCGGCTACGTATTTAAGAATTATGTTGACTTTGTCCTGCTCACACTGAATAGGGATAAAGTCTGGGTCTTTTAGGAATTTCCATTCTATGTACGTCTTATTCCATTCGAATGTTGGACATATAAGAATGATGTAATCGAAGTGATTCATATAGTCTTTCTCTATCATATCCAAAAGGTAGTACGTTTTACCACAGGCTGTCATACCAACAATCAGCATGTTAAAAGGTGTTTTCATATAGAATACTATATGTTTAGTACTGGATTAATTGTAGATCGTTCTTGATGAGGTTTACGAGTCCGTCGGATAGCACGAATATTCTACACATAACGTTCGCTGTTGTGGCTTCTTTATTGATTTCCATCAATATTCCCGACTGAGTGTTCACAAACTTTTTTCCAGTTGCAACTCTCGCGTTGTCTTCGATAGACCTTAGGTCAACAACCAAAGCGAAACCGTCTTTGTAAAACTTTTGGATAGTCATATGCTGGTCGTAGTCTAGTTTTTGTCCGAATAGTCTTTTCGCTTCTCCCCAGAGTCTTGATTTCGGTATTCCTTGACTGTAGACCATGTTTGGCACACCTTCTATGGTGAGTTTGACTGACTCTATGTTTGGATAGACGAACTCTTCACTATCAGTTCTTGTTTTGTTTGTGAAGAGTAAAACGACAGATTTCATCGATTTTCTCGGCAGATTAATATTCTCATTCACGAGTGTGATTCCTTTATCCCTCTCCATGCACAGTCTTCATTAGTGTGATTTGTTCATATGACAGAGTTCTACCTGATGCGTATAGAGATGATACTTCATCAGTAATCTCTTGACTCTCGATAGTTTCGTACTCTAACTCAAGGTTCTCCAACGTGTAGCCAGCCACAGCTGATCCAGATTGAGCCACCATAATATCAGATGCTTTGGGGAGTGTGATTATGTACCTGAAATTGTTGTTCATGTTGTATGGTGCGTATAGACCGTGATCTTCTAGAATCTTGTCGATTTGAACCTTTTGTTTAGTGTCATGGATAGAGAACATCAGACCATCGCTAACTTTTTGTGTGTCTCCACTGGCCGCGCCACTGTCGTCCTTTGAGATTAACTTTCGAAGATTCTCGTTTGCTATACCATATTATACCATCTGATCTCGCTCACTGTTAGATTTCCAGAGGTCTTTGTACGTACTTACTGATGACGCTTTCACCACTATTGTCGTACACGGACTCACCAGCTAATTTTATCACCAGTCTCTCAAGTAGTAGTCTAGAAAGGTTGTTAAGAAACCATGATTTCACGTTCTAACTTTTAAAGTCGAATAAAAGATGGAGACTGGAGGGTACCAAACAAGTGTTACCATTCGTTTTCGGGATGTCGATGTATAACTCCTCCCCTGGATTGGCTTTGTTAGGGTTCAGCGTTACGACATGATGGGTTCTCGTGCCTTTTATAGTAGACATTACACGACGTCTATACCCTGGAAGCAATTCATTCTCGTTCGTATTCATACTATATATTGTAACGTATGCTTTATTTCCTCTGTTTTTACTGATCGTAGACGAACCAAGCTAGTGCTATTGCTAGAATTCATAAATTAGATGCTAACCAAGATATGCCTTTAGCTCCCCACTTTAGCACAGTCGCCACCATGTTTAGCAGTCCAGCCAGTAGAGGACCAGTCTTTGTGGCTAGATTAGCTATAGCTTTTCCTAGTTTTCCAAGTGCTTGGCCGCCTTTGACGATAGCACTTCTAGCACCTATTACTATGGTAGTTATTATCCCAGCTATAGAGATTGATATAGCGCTTATTCCAACTAGGTTTTCATTTGCCCATTTTTTGAACCTCTCAAATCTATGCCTCGTCGTGTTCTGGTCTCGCGTTGTTTTCTACACGGATGCTGTCTGCCTTCAAGTAAGCTGTCTCACTAACGCTCTTATAGAATTGTTCTTTTAGAGGGTCTGACTCGACGATAGACATGAGTCTATATTGGTCGCCTAGTGTATCTAGCGACTCTATCTTCACATCAGTTGAGAGTAGATACCCCCCCACCATAAGGACCAAAGGGATGCCGCCTCGTTAAAAAGTCATTAAGACGGATCACTTTTGGGTGATTAACGGATAGACTAACTTGAACCTCATTGGTGAATTTTCAGTCGGACCTCTGCGAAGACATCTCCCTCTTCTTCGCGCGTTTTCCGAGGCAGAACAAAGAGCGTTGCGTACAAAAAGTAATTAGTATTGTTTGCGTGACGAACGCGTGGCGAACGGAAGTAATTACCTCTAAGCCTCTTTCACCTTTGCGATCCCTAGCCCTAGTCTCGTGTACCTTTGGGACCCCCTCGTATACTTAGGTGGCTCTCTGTGTGTGTGTGTTAGGTCCGTTTAGGCCCTATCTGGCCTTCTTTAGCCCGATAAGGCCTTTTGGTCCGTTCGTAGGAGGGAGTTTATACGGTCATCACGCTCCCTACACGCTATTCAGCGTTCGATTGAACCTGTGTTTTCACCGCTAAGAGATGAACCCTAATAATTTTGGCCGTATTATGGCTTATCTCGCTTTAGTGTACACAATTCCTATGATGAAGAAACACTTCGGGGAAACAGTGCGAAGAACTGTTCAAGATCTCAAACATATTGAAAAATATAAATATAAACGTCTTGGTTAAATTGGATGACTCGGCTATTTTATGACGCCGTTGTCATGATGTATATTCACGTTGTTAAGGTTAACATTTGCATACATGTTCATGAATTTGGCCGAATTATCGCTAATTATCTCGCGTTAGTGTACGGGATTCCAATGGGGGGAGAAACCCTTCGGGAAACAGTGTAAAGAACTGTTCAAGATCTCAAACGTATCGACATAGTTAGTTTTGGCGTAAAGTATTCTGAAGAACCATTCGCAAAATGATCAGGAATTACAAAATAAGGCTTCCCGGCCGAGAAGAAGTATTATATCTAAGAGTTTTAAATTGGTTGAACGGCTTTACTTCATAGAGTTTTGCAGTTCGAAGAACGGTCGAAGATTTAAAATGTGTGCAAGTTATGTGCAGAATGGTGGCACGAATTCGAAATCGTACTGATTTTTAGAGCTAAACATAGAAACGAGGCAGGGTGAAACGGAGCGAGAAATCTAATTAAAATTCAAACTACGACAAACCCATTCGCATAAATTATCGAGCATGCATGGCGTTTTGCTATAGCTTTAAGGCGAGTTTAAACGAATTCCCTTCGTTTATCTACACTCTTGTTTTGTAATATATTAGGAATAAAGACATACAAACACTTTATAGGTGCAAACGGTTTATTTTTTCTAGCTATAGGAAATTACATATGCGGATATTAACAGCTAATTACACAATCGTTTTAGACACACTGTCCGGCTCTTACAGTGTC
The DNA here is from genome assembly GCA_035772405.1 of Chrysogorgia sp. JL179-B06. Taxonomy (NCBI): domain Eukaryota; kingdom Metazoa; phylum Cnidaria; class Anthozoa; order Scleralcyonacea; family Chrysogorgiidae; genus Chrysogorgia; species Chrysogorgia sp. JL179-B06. The sequence continues at coordinate 448,867 of JAYKKM010000309.1, forward strand.
CTCTAGTTTGGAGCGTTTAACTTTAACACGCTGCCGTCCTCCGTTAACAACAAGTTGCGTTTCTTTCCTTTGTGCTCGATGGATTTTACATTGAGAACTTTGACACGAAGCGTTGTATTTACAAATTAGCATCGCAGCCATTTCTTAGAGATACCGATTGTTTTTCCATTGTCAAAGATGTGTTCGCTCTTTGACTTTGTATGGGATTTAGATTTCCCCGCTTTTGTTGTTTATTAATAACAGTTTCTCCATGCCGTAATCGTGCAGCTTTTAAATAATTATTAAAGTTTGTTTCCATTTCCTCTTGTCGCTTTGTAAGATTTTCCAATGTTTTCTCCAGATTTAATTATTTACTATCGACGATAGTCTGTTCACTCTGTCGAGGTACACACATTCCAATTTTACTCCATTTTAACCACTTAGAGCGTTCTTCGATATCCATATGATGTATCTGATCGAGATGGTTTGCCAATCTAACAAGATTAGTGCTTCCACAACCAAAGACAGGACAATTTCTACGTGTACGACCCATTATCTCGAACTGTTTACACCTCCAATGACTCACACGATATGCTGTGAATTTCTATGAGCATTGCTTTTTATTAGGCCCGTTTAGGCCCTATTTGGCCCGTTTAGGCCCGATAAGGCCTTTTGGCCCGTTCGTAGGAGGGAGTTTATCACGCTCCCTTCACGCTCCCTTCGCGCTATTCAGCGCTCGATTGAACCTGAAGTTTAGAAAAGTGTTTCAAGAGGCAGATTTGGATCAAGTCTATGAAATTCTAACGTTTCGAGCGCCCCTTCTGTAAAGTGAAATATTATGAACTGAGTGATTATTTCATCTTACGTGGCTCTCTGACGAAGGGCCTTCGTCGCTCGAAAGTTACAAGTTATTTCGGCAGTGCATAAACCTTTTCTGATATTTGATTTGTATTTCTACACTGCCTACACAGCACAACACGTATTATCACTTATTTAAAAACATCTATGACTAAGTAAGTGACTTTACGAATGTTCTATAGCAAATGCAGAAGTGCTTAATAGTTTCAGTCGACAAATGTATTTTGTCAGTCCACATATATATATATATAGTCCACAAGTATACTTCGCAGCATACGTTGTTGCGATTGTTATTTCGAAATCCCGAATAACGTCATTTGCCTTTTGGAAATACGTTGTGACTATCGGTCACAAAATCGAATTTACTGGTCCAGGATTGAAAGTTTATTATGTATTCATCTGCATGAACGCTCTTCTCCACGTGCGCGTATAAATATACTAAATATTTACATATTTTGAAATAATGTTGGTTGATTAACGAGCGTTTTGCGAATGTTTTACGACGAACATGTTACCGATGGTTAATGGTGTTTGCGGGCTCAACATCGTTTTGACGAATACTATCTAGTGCGCACCGTAAAATAGCGGTGAATCTTTTTGTTTCAACGTTCTGATAAATCGCTCGGCTATGTTCGCTTTCATATCAGTGTTTGCCGTGAAAAAAAAAAAAGTATATGTTGAATTGGCGCATAAGATTTCGAAACGACGTGCTTAAATACTCTGTTCCGTGATCAGTATGAAGATATTTTGGCACGCGTCCTTCGTCCAGTATATTACGAAAAGCTCGCGTAACAACATATTCTGTTTTGTTTTTCAGGGGTCTCACCCATACGCATTTTGAAAAACATTCGATACAAAGTATGGGCGCCCGAAGACATAAAAGGACTACTTTAGACAACAATTAGGCCAACGAACACGAGAAAAGGAAACCTACAGTGTAACATTTTTTAATATAAAAAATATAATACCGACAGTAACAAGTGAATTCAGACTGCTATAATTGTTTATCCTTATTCACAAATAGAGTTATTTCCTCGTCGGAGCTAACATCCGTCAAATTTTCAAGTTCTATCGCATCAATTGTAATAACTCGCTCTTTCTTTGCGTGACAGAGATACCCCATAAGCGCCGCGACGACGACAAGAAAAACCAAAGTGACCGGAATTGCTATCCAAAGCCAATTTCCCCTCTTGGTGTGTTTCGAAGTTTTCTTACGTATAGTGATCATGCTTGTTTTCATTTTAGCAACAGCATACGGGTGGGTCGCTAGTGAAGTCAGTCCAGTTCTCATTTAAGAATAGCGTACGGATGGGTCGCCAACGATGTCAGTCCAGACGCAGTTAACGGATGGTCCGATGGACAGCTTGTTAGGATTGAAGTGCCTATGAAGAGACTCTTGGTTAGGAAGCACTTGAGCGGGTTGTTTCTCAGATCGACAAGTTTAAATTTTCGTAGGATGCGGAGCTCATCCTTCGATATCCTTTCGATGCTATTGTTGGTTAAAATTAACGCGTTGTAGCCCGTCGGCAGGTTGTACGGTATAACTGCGCGGTGACTGTTGGCGCAGTTCACCACTTTTCTCTTTTGCGAGCAGAAACATTCGTTAGGACATGCAATTGTAGTACAGGTTATGACCAAAATACATGATACCATGCAGAACATCTTTACGTATATCGCATCAAAACGCATTATGACAGATATATGTTCGGGTTTTGCAATTCGACCCTTTAAGACACCTAGCCATGTGACACCTCAACTCATTAATTGTTACCCACCGTTTGACATGACAGGATGGGCCAATGCTCTGGAAAACCTACACGCCTAGGATAAATTTTGGAGATGTTTTTAAACGGATACGGTGTTTTTGCACGTGTTGCGGTGAACGCAATGTAATTGTTCAAATGATAGAAAAAAAAAATACTACGACCCGAAACAGTAAGCTAGCTTCAGCGATAACGAAAAAACTTTTTTCGCGCGGCGAAAGCATTGTATAAAAAAAAAAAAAAAAAAAAAAAAAAAAGACAAGCTAAAACTAACAAGAAAAAGATGTTCATGAGCGGTACGCGCTCAGTAAATCTTTAACATTTTATGCTGAAATGAATCCTATATGAACCATAACAAACTCGTCGATTTACGATAATCTCTGTGAACCGTGATCGCTTAGATTCGGTTATTAGAACGATCACGAGTCAAAAGCAGGTGGGGGTCATTAAGAGTACGTATAGTTTAATATCGAGTCGGTTTTCTTTGATGTATCGCGGTCATTATATAGGCTAGTGCCCTTGAATACTAAATAGATAGGAAATGAAGGGAAAAACCAAAAAAAAACAAAAAAAAAATAGGGAAATCCTTATCCGATGCGGACAAAATGGATAAAACTTTGTTGGAAAACCATTTTGGATAGATCCCTCGAAAGTCGGGCTTTATGAATAATCAATATCGTTCGCAAGTACGAGATAATAGAATCACGGCAGACGCGCTGATCATTAATCAAAGCATGCATACATTTTGAAGGAGATGCAAAGAATCGTCGTAGAGACCGATAAATGTTTCGTTCAAATACCAAAATTTATATTTCTTTCGCAGCATTCCTTTGTTGCAATCGTAGATCTTAAGATCGCTATTATCTTGTGTCGGTGAGACTGTCGTTATCATTAATCTTTTCATGTCAAAAAAAGACAGGGTGTTTTTAAGTGAACCGATATCTAAAATGCCTAATTTGTTTCATGTTTTTAATATTATATATTATATATATATATATATATATATATATATATATATATATATATATATATATATATATATATATATATATATATATATATATATATATATATATATATATATATATATATATATATATATAAAAGTAGAGTGCTGCGTAGACAGTGTTTTGAATATATAGCAAAGTGAAAAGGTGGTAAACTGCCAATAATTTAGTGACGAGATACTGACGTTTCGAGCGGAGCCCTTCATCAGAGTAAGACGAGATGAAATGAAATAAATAGGGCTTATATATATATATATATATATATATATATATATATATATATATATATATATATATATATATATATATATATATATATATATATATATATATATGTGTGTGTGTGTGTGTGTGTGTGTGTGTGTGTGTACTTGATCATGCTTTTAAGCATTTATTTGATCGGTTGATTGATGTGACTGTGAAGCTCTCTATATACAATTAGGGAGAATCGAACGATTCGCTGTTTAGGCATAGTGACAAGATCTCGAATCTTTTGGGTCGATCCGAGATCATCCCTAATCAGAGATCATCCCTAAGTCATTAAGATTGAAACAAAGGGATAAGTTTAGTCATTAAGAAATGAAACAACTAGATATGTTATAAAAATGCGGATAGTTTTTTGTGCGACATAGCTTAATAGATTGATTTTCGCCGAGGTTACTTTTTTTTTCTTGGTGCGGACCTCTGCGAAGACACCTGATTAATCTCTATTCTGGATATAAAAGAACATTCAGTCCGGAGCGATCATTCACTTTCAGTACCGCCTCTCTACAGCAATGGAAAACATCGTTGGTGTGATAGATATGGATGGCTTCAAGATCCGAAAGCAGTTCCTATGCAAAGAGCTTGGCATGATAAAAATGAGTGAAGACACGGCGTCTTCCTTCTTTTTCGACATTGGTGTCAGATGGAGAGATCTCGACCGAAAAGACTCTATATCTTGTCATTACGTGCAGAAGTACATCCATAAACTTCCAATGGGTGTACCTCGTGGTACAAAGGCGTACCCGCTCAAAGCATTGAACGGGTTGGTTAACGAGTTTTATGCAAGTATCAAAAGGGATAAAGAGTCAGCACTTTCGTACAAGGGAGGGATCCTCAAACGCAATCTATTAAACGAATTAGAAATTCCTTCAGTGAACCTGGAAAATTACGGGTGTCCAAAAGCCGAAGCATTATTTGATGCATTGGTATGGCTGGAGCCGTGTGGAAATCACACGGAGCCTAACGCCTACCATCACTGCGCCAAAGTTGAAGTGGAGGCTTTCAGACACTGGTTAATGAACTGGTGAAGGAATTCCTAATCGCTTTAATAGATCGCACTCGTTGTACCTCCCTTGTGCAGGAAAAAGAAGAAAAAAAAAACACAAAAAAAACGGTTATTTTAAGAACCACCAATTTACTCCAAAAGAAAACAGCGAATCGTTCGATTCTCCCTAATTGTATATAGAGAGCTTCACAGTCACATCAATCAACCGATCAAATAAATGCTTAAAAGCATGATCAAGTACACACACACACACACACACACACACACACATATATGTATATATATATATATATATATATATATATATATATATATATATATAATACCCTTTTGGCATATATATATATATATATATATATATATATATATATATATATATATATATATATATATATATATATATATATATATATATATATATATATATATATATATATATATATATATATATATATATATATATATATATATAATAGGTAATATATGGCATTTCACTCGATCAAACTACATGTTGAAAGGATTTATGGTGAAGGAAAATTTCGAGTGTTGGAATACATACATTTTAAGACCAAACCGGGACCAGTTGCGAAAAATGCAACTTAGCGGCCTTCCGGTAGGAATTGAACCCGCGACTCTGCGATTGCTAGTGCAGTGCTCTGACCACTGAGCTACGGAAGCCGTTGCCGAGAGCCTAGTCACGAGTTCTGTATATATGGTGGTAATGCCGGGATAAGATTCTGGGTATATTATAGGTAATATATGGCATTTCACTCGATCAAACTACATGTTGAAAGGATTTATGGTGAAGGAAAATTTCGAGTGTTGGAATACATACATTTTAAGACCAAACCGGGACCAGTTGCGAAAAAATGCAACTTAGCGGCCTTCCGGTAGGAATTGAACCCGCGACTCTGCGATTGCTAGTGCAGTGCTCTGACCACTGAGCTACGGAAGCCGTTGCCGAGAGCCTAGTCACGAGTTCTGTATATATATATATATATATATATATATATATATATATATATATATATATATATATATATATATATATATATATATATATATATATATATATATATATATATATAAGCCCTATTTATTTCATTTCATCTCGTCTTACTCTGATGAAGGGCTCCGCTCGAAACGTCAGTATCTCGTCACTAAATTATTGGCAGTTTACCACCTTTTCACTTTGCTATATATTCAAAACACTGTCTACGCAGCACTCTACTTTTATATATATATATATATATATATATATATATATATATATATATATATATATATATATATATATATATATATATATATATATATATATATATATATATATATATATATATATATAATATTAAAAACATGAAACAAATTAGGCATTTTAGATATCGGTTCACTTAAAAACACCCTGTCTTTTTTTTGACATGAAAAGATTAATGATAACGACAGTCTCACCGACACAAGATAATAGCGATCTTAAGATCTACGATTGCAACAAAGGAATGCTGCGAAAGAAATATAAATTTTGGTATTTGAACGAAACATTTATCGGTCTCTACGACGATTCTTTGCATCTCCTTCAAAATGTATGCATGCTTTGATTAATGATCAGCGCGTCTGCCGTGATTCTATTATCTCGTACTTGCGAACGATATTGATTATTCATAAAGCCCGACTTTCGAGGGATCTATCTGCCATAGTTTAAGATCAAAATGGTTTTCCAACAAAGTTTTATCCATTTTGTCCGCATCGGATAAGGATTTCCCTATTTTTTTTTTGTTTTTTTTTGGTTTTTCCCTTCATTTCCTATCTATTTAGTATTCAAGGGCACTAGCCTATATAATGACCGCGATACATCAAAGAAAACCGACTCGATATTAAACTATACGTACTCTTAATGACCCCCACCTGCTTTTGACTCGTGATCGTTCTAATAACCGAATCTAAGCGATCACGGTTCACAGAGATTATCGTAAATCGACGAGTTTGTTATGGTTCATATAGGATTCATTTCAGCATAAAATGTTAAAGATTTACTGAGCGCGTACCGCTCATGAACATCTTTTTCTTGTTAGTTTTAGCTTGTCTTTTTTTTTTTTTTTTTTTTTTTTTTTTTTATACAATGCTTTCGCCGCGCGAAAAAAGTTTTTTCGTTATCGCTGAAGCTAGCTTACTGTTTCGGGTCGTAGTATTTTTTTTTTCTATCATTTGAACAATTACATTGCGTTCACCGCAACACGTGCAAAAACACCGTATCCGTTTAAAAACATCTCCAAAATTTATCCTAGGCGTGTAGGTTTTCCAGAGCATTGGCCCATCCTGTCATGTCAAACGGTGGGTAACAATTAATGAGTTGAGGTGTCACATGGCTAGGTGTCTTAAAGGGTCGAATTGCAAAACCCGAACATATATCTGTCATAATGCGTTTTGATGCGATATACGTAAAGATGTTCTGCATGGTATCATGTATTTTGGTCATAACCTGTACTACAATTGCATGTCCTAACGAATGTTTCTGCTCGCAAAAGAGAAAAGTGGTGAACTGCGCCAACAGTCACCGCGCAGTTATACCGTACAACCTGCCGACGGGCTACAACGCGTTAATTTTAACCAACAATAGCATCGAAAGGATATCGAAGGATGAGCTCCGCATCCTACGAAAATTTAAACTTGTCGATCTGAGAAACAACCCGCTCAAGTGCTTCCTAACCAAGAGTCTCTTCATAGGCACTTCAATCCTAACAAGCTGTCCATCGGACCATCCGTTAACTGCGTCTGGACTGACATCGTTGGCGACCCATCCGTACGCTATTCTTAAATGAGAACTGGACTGACTTCACTAGCGACCCACCCGTATGCTGTTGCTAAAATGAAAACAAGCATGATCACTATACGTAAGAAAACTTCGAAACACACCAAGAGGGGAAATTGGCTTTGGATAGCAATTCCGGTCACTTTGGTTTTTCTTGTCGTCGTCGCGGCGCTTATGGGGTATCTCTGTCACGCAAAGAAAGAGCGAGTTATTACAATTGATGCGATAGAACTTGAAAATTTGACGGATGTTAGCTCCGACGAGGAAATAACTCTATTTGTGAATAAGGATAAACAATTATAGCAGTCTGAATTCACTTGTTACTGTCGGTATTATATTTTTTATATTAAAAATGTTACACTGTAGGTTTCCTTTTCTCGTGTTCGTTGGCCTAATTGTTGTCTAAAGTAGTCCTTTTATGTCTTCGGGCGCCCATACTTTGTATCGAATGTTTTTCAAAATGCGTATGGGTGAGACCCCTGAAAAACAAAACAGAATATGTTGTTACGCGAGCTTTTCGTAATATACTGGACGAAGGACGCGTGCCAAAATATCTTCATACTGATCACGGAACAGAGTATTTAAGCACGTCGTTTCGAAATCTTATGCGCCAATTCAACATATACTTTTTTTTTTTTCACGGCAAACACTGATATGAAAGCGAACATAGCCGAGCGATTTATCAGAACGTTGAAACAAAAAGATTCACCGCTATTTTACGGTGCGCACTAGATAGTATTCGTCAAAACGATGTTGAGCCCGCAAACACCATTAACCATCGGTAACATGTTCGTCGTAAAACATTCGCAAAACGCTCGTTAATCAACCAACATTATTTCAAAATATGTAAATATTTAGTATATTTATACGCGCACGTGGAGAAGAGCGTTCATGCAGATGAATACATAATAAACTTTCAATCCTGGACCAGTAAATTCGATTTTGTGACCGATAGTCACAACGTATTTCCAAAAGGCAAATGACGTTATTCGGGATTTCGAAATAACAATCGCAACAACGTATGCTGCGAAGTATACTTGTGGACTATATATATATATATGTGGACTGACAAAATACATTTGTCGACTGAAACTATTAAGCACTTCTGCATTTGCTATAGAACATTCGTAAAGTCACTTACTTAGTCATAGATGTTTTTAAATAAGTGATAATACGTGTTGTGCTGTGTAGGCAGTTTAGAAATACAAATCAAATATCAGAAAAGGTTTATGCACTGCCGAAATAACTTGTAACTTTCGAGCGACGAAGGCCCTTCGTCAGAGAGCCACGTAAGATGAAATAATCACTCAGTTCATAATATTTCACTTTACAGAAGGGGCGCTCGAAACGTTAGAATTTCATAGACTTGATCCAAATCTGCCTCTTGAAACACTTTTCTAAACTTCAGGTTCAATCGAGCGCTGAATAGCGCGAAGGGAGCGTGAAGGGAGCGTGATAAACTCCCTCCTACGAACGGGCCAAAAGGCCTTATCGGGCCTAAACGGGCCAAATAGGGCCTAAACGGGCCTAATAAAAAGCAATGCTCATAGAAATTCACAGCATATCGTGTGAGTCATTGGAGGTGTAAACAGTTCGAGATAATGGGTCGTACACGTAGAAATTGTCCTGTCTTTGGTTGTGGAAGCACTAATCTTGTTAGATTGGCAAACCATCTCGATCAGATACATCATATGGATATCGAAGAACGCTCTAAGTGGTTAAAATGGAGTAAAATTGGAATGTGTGTACCTCGACAGAGTGAACAGACTATCGTCGATAGTAAATAATTAAATCTGGAGAAAACATTGGAAAATCTTACAAAGCGACAAGAGGAAATGGAAACAAACTTTAATAATTATTTAAAAGCTGCACGATTACGGCATGGAGAAACTGTTATTAATAAACAACAAAAGCGGGGGAAATCTAAATCCCATACAAAGTCAAAGAGCGAACACATCTTTGACAATGGAAAAACAATCGGTATCTCTAAGAAATGGCTGCGATGCTAATTTGTAAATACAACGCTTCGTGTCAAAGTTCTCAATGTAAAATCCATCGAGCACAAAGGAAAGAAACGCAACTTGTTGTTAACGGAGGACGGCAGCGTGTTTAAGTTAAACGCTCCAAACTAGAGGACACTGTAAGAGCCGGACAGTGTGTCTAAAACGATTGTGTAATTAGCTGTTAATATCCGCATATGTAATTTCCTATAGCTAGAAAAAATAAACCGTTTGCACCTATAAAGTGTTTGTATGTCTTTATTCCTAACATTATTACAAAACAAGAGTGTAGATAAACGAAGGGAATTCGTTTAAACTCGCCTTAAAGCTATAGCAAAACGCCATGCATGCTCGATAATTTATGCGAATGGGTTTGTCGTAGTTTGAATTTTAATTAGATTTCTCGCTCCGTTTCACCCTGCCTCGTTTCTATGTTTAGCTCTAAAAATCAGTACGATTTCGAATTCGTGCCACCATTCTGCACATAACTTGCACACATTTTAAATCTTCGACCGTTCTTCGAACTGCAAAACTCTATGAAGTAAAGCCGTTCAACCAATTAAAAACTCTTAGATATAATACTTCTTCTCGGCCGGGAAGCCTTATTTTGTAATTCCTGATCATTTTGCGAATGGTTATTCAGAATACTTTACGCCAAAACTAACTATGTCGATACGTTTGAGATCTTGAACAGTTCTTTACACTGTTTCCCGAAGGGTTTCTCCCCCCATTGGAATCCCGTACACTAACGCGAGATAATTAGCGATAATTCGGCCAAATTCATGAACATGTATGCAAATCTTAACCTTAACAACGTGAATATACATCATGACAACGGCGTCATAAAATAGCCGAGTCATCCAATTTAACCAAGACGTTTATATTTATATTTTTCAATATGTTTGAGATCTTGAACAGTTCTTCGCACTGTTTCCCCGAAGTGTTTCTTCATCATAGGAATTGTGTACACTAAAGCGAGATAAGCCATAATACGGCCAAAATTATTAGGGTTCATCTCTTAGCGGTGAAAACACAGGTTCAATCGAACGCTGAATAGCGTGTAGGGAGCGTGATGACCGTATAAACTCCCTCCTACGAACGGGCCAAAAGGCCTTATCGGGCTAAAGAAGGCCAGATAGGGCCTAAACGGACCTAACACACACACACAGAGAGCCACCTAAGTATACGAGGGGGTCCCAAAGGTACACGAGACTAGGGCTAGGGATCGCAAAGGTGAAAGAGGCTTAGAGGTAATTACTTCCGTTCGCCACGCGTTCGTCACGCAAACAATACTAATTACTTTTTGTACGCAACGCTCTTTGTTCTGCCTCGGAAAACGCGCGAAGAAGAGGGAGATGTCTTCGCAGAGGTCCGACTGAAAATTCACCAATGAGGTTCAAGTTAGTCTATCCGTTAATCACCCAAAAGTGATCCGTCTTAATGACTTTTTAACGAGGCGGCATCCCTTTGGTCCTTATGGTGGGGGGGGGGGGGGGGGGGTATCTACTGTTGAGCCTTTTGGGTCGAGAGAGCCAGCGAACTCCTTAATCTCTTGTTCACTAACGAAGATACCTTGTGACGTTTCTATGAGTTGCTCCACTCTTTGTTCGACTCTGTCTCGTAGCTGTTCGCTTGTGTTAGATACTATGTCTTCTGACACGTTATCTGGGATTGCGTTGTCGCCGTTAATTTCCTCAACCATCGCAGGTAAAGTGACTCTTGGCTCCTCACTAGCTCTACTTAACAGACTCTTAAAGTTCTCAACAGCTGTTCGTGACTTTCTAGCGTCGCTGTACACTATTGAGCCCTCTTTTAACACCAGGACTTTCTTATCTTCAAATTCTAACCCGTTAGGTTTACCTTTAACGTTAAACGTTATTTTCGATTTTTTTATTATACTATTCGAGGCCTCTCCGTCCCCAACGTTAATACTAACACCAAGATGGGCCAATAGAAACTGTTTCGATCTCTTGTTAATGACGCATTGTATGACCTTTTATCGTATTTTATGTTTGGGACACCATCGTGTATGGTACTCTCACTAAAGATTGACACTGTTTCCCCGTCTTTTCCGCCTACGAATGATGTCTCCGTACGTTTGATTCTGTCTTGTACTCTGCATGCTATGACTCTAGTCTCTATCTCTTGTTTCACCCTAGTGATTATGACGAGTCTATCACTATATCCTTGCTCTGTCTCACCTTCTGGGGGTGTAGTATTGTTGAGTGTCTCGAGTTCGGATTTTAACTGTTCATCCGTATATTGTTTAAACTTGTTACGTTCTTGCATTTCGATGTCATCTAATCCTCCTTCAGCCATTTATATACTACTCAATGTTTTGAATATCACTCTCTAGTATCCATGAATTATGTTTACTGTCATAGCCAAACCACTTAACCAAAGCCATCTTTTTACCCTTAACCTTTTTCCTCTTCAATATCTTCTCAACCTTATATACATCGTCTTTTTTATCAACAACTGACAACTCTTCTTCGTATAACTTACCAATTATAGGTTCCTATTCATGGTCCTCTATCTCGTACACGGTAGGGTCACCACTTATAACCTTTGACACTTTGAATAGCTCCTCAGTGAGGTTAGCCTCGTACCTCTTTTTGAATATGCTTTTGTACTTTGATATCCTAACAGTATCACACTGTAAAAAAAGCCCGAGTAAAATTACTCAATGTTTGAGTAAACATGTCGCCCAACTCAGAATATTGAGTAAATTATACTCATAAATTGAGTAAATTGTTTTCTACTCAAAATTTGAGTAAACAATTACTCAATTTTTGAGTAATTTGTGGGTTGAGTAATTTTACTCAACATGCTGAGTAAACTTTACTCACATGTGAGTAAAACTAGAATTGGGAGTACTCTAACTCATTATTTGGAGTAAATTCGAAATTTTACTCATACTTTGAGTAGGTACATAAATTACTCAAGACTGAGTAAAATCTACTCATTATAATATGAGTAAGTTTAACTCACTAAACTGAGTAAATTCTACTCAAAATAATACGAGTAGGCAATGTGTCATGATGAGCTTAATTCGCTAAATGGAGTAAATTCTATTTATAAATGCTATTCATAAGTAAGTTTAAACTGAGCAAAATTGCTATCATCAATTATACTCACTAAAGGTATGTTCACACGTTCTAATATGTCAGATGACATTGGGTCACTTGCTCACAAATACTCTATTTGTCTCTCATTGGTGCTTTTTCGACTACCCTTTTAAAGTGTACATGCATGCAAATAGTTGTGCATGCTTGCTTGCATGCATGCATGGACTGGAAATCCGCCTTACTTACATATGCGCTGTGGCATAAGAGGCCATTTCCCCTCGCATTGCCCGTCACATGAAAACTAAACATACATATCTATCTTATATGTATCTGAGTGAAGAGATGTATAGAGCGAACAGTCGTATTGGCAGTTAATATGCTTTATTTCGCCGTCAATAACTACAGTGACCGCGATCGTTGTTTCGACGTATATCAGTTTATTTAATTATTACATAAACTTACTTTATTAGCAGATTGGTCGCCAGATTGGAATTTGAATCGGGTCTCAGTCAAATAAATGTTCGGAACATGTAATAGGCTACCTTATACGGTACGCGAAAATGCTATTTTATAAGCTAAGGTGAATATATATTTATTTTTATTTTTATATTTTGACCATTTATTTCAATCGGATCAACTAAATGAGTCCTCGACCAATCAGGCGACAATGACGGTGTGCTTAATTTAGCAACACAAATGCAGCACTGTCTTCGCAGAGGTCCGCCTGCGGCTCTACCAATCAGAATACAGGAAATTTTGATCCGACACAGCATTGAAGCTCCAATCGCTTCGACAGTCGCCACATCGGCTCAGCAGCTCTAACAGTCAACTTCGCGTTTGGATTTGAATAATATTCTTTCAACGCAACCAACACTCGAAATGACAGAGGTAAAGTAATTATCACTACTAATTTAATATTATAACTATGATTTACTGGGTAGTATTGCGTCGGGTGTTCGAAGATACTTCGGGTCTCGTGTTCGAAGATGATGAGGTTTGATCCTATTTTGTTGTCGTTGCAATATACTTTGCCTCTTATTATAGTTTACAAGCGCAGCGTAAAAACCTGTTATTGTTGCACAAGCTGAATACAGACTTGATGAGAAGGTAGATAACTGTTGATCTCTATTCTGTGGAGTCTGTATTCAGCTTGTCCAATAATAACAAGTGTTTACGATGCGCTTGTAAACTAGTTATTATGATAATTTCTCATCAAGTCTGTATTCAGCTTGTCCAACAATAACAAGTTTTTACGCTGCGCTTGTAAACTAGTTATTATGATCTAAATATAATACGTGACCATGTTCCTGTGTACATGTATGCAAATTGCGGTGCCTTTAGCAACGCTTTATAGTTTATATTCCGTGTGTGAGTTCGTTCGTTCGTCGTTCGGAATCAATAGCAAGCATCTACTTCATGTAGGCAGAATTTTAACGAACCTCACAGGGCACCGCACTTTAGCACTGTGTCTGGTGTTAACTACAAACTTGATGCATAATTTTAGCTTTATCTCCATACTGTAATCAATAATACAGCACAGGCCTGTCTGTTTTTCCTTGAGGTGTTTGAATTTGCCACAAAGATCGAGTTTGCATTTGCAATTACATGTTTGAATATAATTCCTTTTTCTGAAATATTATATTTCATTAAAATGAATTATTTTATACAGCATGAGATTTGAAGTGCAGTGAATAGAAATTTTATGTAGTATGTTGTGCTACTATAGATTGTCTACCAAGATCTTCATCTGTTCTGTATCATAATTAAAATTGACCATTATAACAGCAATGTTATAGGGAAGCACGGGTGGCGTGTTCTGTTAGGGCGCTGCCACTCACCACTGAGGTTTGAAGTTAAGTGGTCAGACATGGGTAATATATACATTTAATATACCTTCGACTCGGCCATGTTTGATCTGCGCCCTTCGCAATTCAGCCACCTGCTGCAACTAAGGACGATTAGCCCTGGTATATTTTTAAAATTTCTTCTCAGTTATTTGTACTATATGCTGAGATATTTTTTATTTGAATAATTTCAGGAAGATGCTAATGTCCAAAATGTGGTTGAAAATAGCACCAATTCGTTGCCATATGTTATTGTGAAAGGCTTAAAGTGCATATAACGTCTGTGGGGATTTAACATATTTGTAATCTATGGATTCTCCTGAGATAAATGATTAAATTGTAATATTATCTTGTCAGCAGAAAATTTCATCTTCATAGACTTTTTTGCTGTTAAAGTTGGCGGAAATGACGTCATACGGGAATCTGTAAAGAGGTTTTCATATAGACATGAAATGCCCGCTATGACATCATTTCCGTCAACTTTAACAGCAAAAATGTCTGAAGATGAAATTTTCAGCTGACAAGATATATTACAATTTTTCTCAGGAGAATCGATAGATTACATATATGTTAAATTCCCACAGACGTTATATGCACTTTAATATATGAAGCCCCATCTTCTTGGCTGCAGAAACAAGTGGAAGGAGTTGTTGTTGAAGCGGCAGCAACATTCATAGCTGCTAATTACGTGTCCACGTTCCAGTACCCGCCATCTATATATCAACAACTTTGGTTTATTTCTCCAAAAGTGTGTTTTAAACATATTGGATGGGTTAAAACTTCCTTCCTCAACAATTACATTCAAAAATAAATTAGAAGAACTTTTAACATGATGCATGCACTATAAATTAATATAACTTGGTTGTTTTGTAAATTTAATTCCTGACAAATATATGATTTTTATGAAATGCCACTAACTTTTGCTTGTATTTTGTCCAATTGTTAATTTTCGCCAACAACTGTATACTCAATTGTGAGTATTTAGGTATTTTACTCAAAATGAGGAGTTACATTAGGCACATTAGTGTTGAGTAACTAGAACTCAAATTTTGAGTAGAATTTACTCAAATATGAGTAAATTGATATTTTACTCAAAATAAGGAGTTGCTGTGGGTGCATTTATCTTGAGTAACTAGAACTCAAAATTTGAGTAGAATTTACTCAAATATGAGTAAATTGATATTTTACTCAAAATAAGGAGTTGCTGTGGGTGCATTTATCTTGAGTAACTAGAACTCAAATTTTGAGTAGAATTTACTCAAGCATGAGTAAATTAATATTTTACTCAAAATAAGGAGTTGCTGTGGGTGCACATTTTACTCAATATTTTGAGTTCATTCTACTCAACTTTTTTTACAGTGCACCTACTTTGAACTTTGGTAGTGGGTAGTCACCGAAATGGTGTCCAAACAACGTCGTCCATACTTCGTTTTCGTTTTTCTTGCTCACATCTTTAGGTTTCATAAGTATAGTACTATGTTTTGTATTGTTGTAATTTTCAACGAGCTGGTCTAAAATATCAATCCATTTATATGTTCTCTTACTATAGAAGTACTTCCACATAGACGTCTTAAGTGTTCTATTAAACCGTTCCACGACTGCTGCCTTTTTATCAGAGTTCGTGCTAAAGTATTTCACGTTGTGTTTCTCCAATAGATCTCTCACACCAACGTTATAGAATTCCTACCATCATCAAACTGAGCCAACTTGGGATACTCACCAAATCTAACCTTAACCTTCTCCAGTAACTCTGTGACAGCCTTAGTCATGTTTTTTGTATCTTTCCTATAGACGGGTATGGCAAATGCGTACCTACTAAGGATCTCAATGGTTGTTAGTATCCAGTAGCCCCCCCTTACGAAAATTTCATATGTCATTTCACATGTGAAAAAAAATATTTCATATATGGAATTGGAACTTTTTCATATGTGAAATGTTCATTTCATATGTGAAATTGGAACATTTTCACATATGGAAGTGCAATTCATATGTGAAATGTCATGGTTCACAATTTCACATGTGAAACTTTCATATATGAAACATATTTTTCACATATGAAATATTTTCACATATGGAATTGGAACCTTTTCACATGTGAAACTTTAATTTCACATATGAAATACCTGATTCATATGTGAAATGACATATGAAATTTTTGTAAGGCACCATTGTTCTTGTGCTTGTATTTACCCATATCAACTAAATCCATCTGTATCTGCTCACCCAGATACTGTAGTCAACAAACGTTTGTCTAAACTTATGTTTCTTAACAACTGGTTTGTACCTAGTGTATGTGTCTTGGGGTTTTAGCCAGTCCTTTATCATTGTCCTACTAACGTTTAGGCCGTCTTCCAACGCTCTTTGGTACAGTCTTTCAGCAGATCGGTAACCAGTCGATGGGTTATAGTAAATACCTCTTAGTTATTGCTCTATATCCATATACACTACATGATGTATAAATCTAACAATACTTCACCAACGTTGACACTATTATCGTCCTGATCTGTTATGTTGAACTCTAGTTGGTTGATGAATCCTTTGTTTATTGGGATTTTTGACTCAATACCAGAGAAGTGTTGAACATAACCCTTTAGTATCTGCGTGCTAGTTATTGGTAGTGCTACGATACAATCGCTTTTGTTACCATTAAATATGTTTTTGGATCTGTCCACAATATTAGATGTTACTCGTATGTATTTCAATCCTCTGTTAACGTTCACAACATTGGGGCTGGTTTTTGTGGTATCTATTGTAGTGTTTTCGTCAAATCCCAAAAGTTGTCCAAATTTAAACAGTTCTATTTGTTGATCAGTTGTTATAGTACATGTTGAGTCATATTTGTTAGCTACTAGCTTGACGTCTCCTAACTCTTTCAAGTCGTCAGCGATCATTTTAAAGGTGTGATACCCAGGGCTGAAAACGTGGTCACTGCTGTTATAGCTTATTTTGTCGTTAACAGCGTAGGTCACATTAATGTAGTCCCAAAAGATGGTCGCCTTTTTCACTAAGAAGTGATGGTCTGAGTTAATTGCTAGAATTGACTCTTGGAAGTTTATAGTTTTTGTCGAACCACTAATCAACACTGACACTCTGATCATATAATGTACTGTATGTTATGATGGACGAGTTTAGAAGAAAGTATCCTTATGCTGATGAGAGTAGATTTTTTCTTGATGTTGATGACAACATGCATAGACATATATTCTTCGTAACGAAAACTAACAGTGGTGACGTTTCGATAGACTCGAATAGGTTTAAGAGTAACCCAGAGTATACTAAGTACATGTATCTAACGATAAACAAACCAATGATAGCTAACCAAAAAGAGATAGCTAATGCCATACGCGTGGCTAAGCTGAGTTTAGTGAAAAAGTACCCCCACGTCACTTTGAGCAAATTTGAGTTCGATCCAACTGTTTCACAAGATGGTGAGGTTAATGGTGTTGATATATATTTTAGAAACAACGACATCATAAGCACGGACATAACTAGTGATACCTTCAAAAACGACAAGAGTATGTGGATTTGGCTACACAACAACAAGTCTCCAAAAGGTCACAACGACAAGTTCCCAAAAATATGGCTCTCTGGCGAAACTATCCAACCACTATCAAAAGGTCACAAGAACCACTGGGGACTTTGGGATGGTTATCCAACGGAAAATGTGTTAAACTACCCGGTGAATAACTTTAGAATCTTTGTTAGTCAAAACTACTTTCTCTCAAAGCTACCAATCTTACAAATCACCACGTCGAAGACAAAGTCGGAGTGGGACGACAACGAGAGCTACTATACAGGGTCGTGTTTGCAACGTATTGTGCAAGTTTCTGTTGCGGAGTGTCGTTGCAACACTTGTCGCCCTCACAAGAAGTCCAGCCTGTTATCACGAGTGTAATGAGGTTCCATCTGTACTTTACCGTTAGAAGACTTCTCAGAAGGATGGAAGGTGGTGAGAGTATGGGATCTATAAGTAGAGAGTTTGATGCTGGAGAATTGTATGGTAAGACAGACAAGATTCCTAGAAAACATTACTACCAGGGTAAAGTCCTTGCTGATGGTACAACAGGTGAGGAGAGAGTCTACACGATTAACGACGTTAAGAACGACTACAAACGATACGTTCCTCTGGTGTCGAATGTTCTCACCAACATTGGGAGACAGTATCTAAATCAGTCCATAGAGGCCTTTGTTTACTCCACACTTGGTGCACAAGCGAGGACACGTGTGTCAGTAGTTGGTGGTTCTGCAGGCAGTCTAGAGACTCAAGAATAATTTCGTAAGTTGGTGGAAGATAGCGTTGTAAACTACGACGTGTCAACGTGGATTCTCAACATGAACAAGTCGATTAGAGACACTAACGTTGTTCAAAATCTCGCACTATCACCGTCTACATGGCTAATGCCAAGTAACGTGGTAATCCTCACGAACAAAATCGCTGGGTACAACAACCTGTTGAAGACTGCTACACAGAGTATGAAGTTTGGGGTAAATAGTGGATTAAACTACGAACCAACGATGGAGGCCAAGAAAGTTCACCAAGAAGGTGGAGAGCACCTTGAGACACTTGACAAACAACCAAAGGTGACGCATCGTCTGGCGACACCAAACGTGGCACACCAGGAAGATGGAGAGCACCTGGAGACACTTGATAAACCACCAAAGGTGACACACCAAGAACGTCGTCTGGAGGTGACACCAGATAGCCACGCAATAGAGTTGCGACTAGTTCTAGGGGTTTCGGCTGTGTCTGGCTATTTAGTGAGCAAATACGTGTTATAACATAATGAGTCTAAATTATGGATTTGAGGACAGAGACTACAAGAGCGACAAAATATTAAGAAGAGCGAAGAGACATCTAGACAACGATCCTAAACTAAGCGTAAGTGGTGGGAGGATGTCTGGAGACATAGACATGGCGCTCTCGACGCTCAAAAACATAGCAGACCCAATCGATGATTTGGACGCTATCAGTAAAAAAGTGTTGGAATCCGTGTATTTGTCGCGATACTTTAAAGTGCAGTCCTACAACATTCTGTTTGACTTTGACGTTACAAAGTACACCACGAATACGGATATGGCACAGTTTTACCACAGTGGGACAAATAAAGTGAAAGCCATTGGAAACACACTAGTGCAAAGTATTCAATCCTATAGTCCTATTATTGGCTCTGACAATGGTCGTTTCTTCCTATCCCCTACACTAACTCAATATCAACTCGAGGTTGGAATGCACTTTAACTGTCCACGAATGCAGTACTGTGACATATCCGTTTTTGTGGTATTGAGGTTAGCCAAGAGGTTAGCCGACGATGGTTCTTGGGACAAGTTCATCGGATACAAAGGTGGTACAACTGACAAGTTGTCATATGGCGGCGGCACTCCAGCAAAGGAGTACATGTGTACAATCCCAAATAATATCGACACCACCAAGAGGCATAAGATATCAATGCATTGGCAGATGGATAACTCACACGTTAGGGTCAACAACATAAGGTCAACTGATTCGGACTTTTCAGCTAACTACAACGAGATAGGACAACATATGGAACAATATTCGCAATACATCGACCAAAATCATTGCTCGCGCCCTATGCGTACCCGTCTTTGATAGAGTTCTACGGTATGAAGATAATCTCTGGCTACATGACGAACCGAGACGTGCTAATAGTTGGTGGGGAGATGATGGAGGAGTATAATATAAAGTAAGATATATGAGGAAGAAGTCAGTTGTTGTTTTCAATCACATATCAAAGGATATGTCAGAGGAAGAGACACTATAGCTCAAACGCTTGTAAGCATACTACCACAAACTAGAAGCCTGTTACAAATGGAAATACAAGAGGTTGAAGAAAATTAAACTATCGTTAAACATGGCTAGCATAGGGTTAACAACAGTAGGGATTGTAGCTGGATCGGTAACCGCTAACCCTCTAATCATTGCTTGTATTAGTGGTCCTGGTGTGATCGTTCAAGGCTACTTGGCTAAATCCAATCTGACGAGTAGAGTGGAGCATTGCAAGTTTGCGCACACTAGCTACAAAAAGGTACTGACACAACTAAGATCGTATCTTAGAGGTCTTCCTTACAATGAGTCAACGTTTCTCTCAGACGTTAAAATGTTGGACGATATTGTGACTGACTTATGCCCACCAATCAATGGAATGGTGAGGAGGTATAATAAAATATATGACGAGACCAACACTCCAAATAAAGGTAAGACATAAGGGGCTAGATCCCTTAGAGTGTGCAGTTACACATGGTCTATGTATAAGAACCAAGGGTGTGTGCTCTTATATTCTCATCAAAACTAGAGTCAGTCAACAAGTTCCAAGAGTAGGTGCTCACAGAAGTATTACCATCAATTAGGAGCTAGTTTTGACCAACGCCACGTTTTTGGGTGTTGGTCAGATCACGTGTTTGTGCTAAGCGGTTGCTTTCTTAATAGAACTGCCATTTTAAACACAAAAATAAAACATGTGGTATAGTATAGGTGATGAGTATCAATAAAATATTTAGAAATAACGACATGTCAGTCACTGCTATAAAAGATGGAGACAATATTTGGTTCTACGGAAAAGAGGTAGCTGAAATCTTAGGGTATAAGAGACCAGGTAAGGCTATAGCAGACCATGTGGCAGACGACGAGAAAATAAAGGTCCAAGTACCAAGGTCCCATTATGGGACCTTGGTCAAAAGTATGGTTTGGCAAATAAATGAGAGTGGTTTGTATAGACTAATATTCTCATCTAAGTTAGAGTCAGCCGAGACTTTTAGAAAATGGGTGTTCTCAGAGGTGTTACCATCTATTAGAAAGACAGGTCAGTATACGAAATGTAACCAACTATCAATCATGAATGAGACAGATTTACACTACGACATTGTGAAATATATTAGAGAGTACCATCCAATAATAACCATTCCAGGACTTGGTGAATATCAAAACACAACAACTAGAAGAAAAGATGGGTGGAGCAAGGGGTATGTAGGTGGACAACCAGATTTGATAGTTCCACAACTACATAAGAGATATAGTGGGTTTGCTATAGAGTTTAAAACACCGAAAGGTAATGGAGTTATTAGGAATAACCAGATGAAGTTATGGTTTAGAGTTCGCTCATTAAAATATACTCAGGGTCAAGAACGGCCATAATAGTAGACGATATGAGCAACTCGAATGACCAACATAAAAACAATAGTCTAATAACATACTTAGCTTATAGTGGAAGGCATCATAATATGTCACTATTTATACTGTCGCAAAAACTAAACTCTATTAGCACTGGTATTAGAGATAACACCACAAGAATAGTCTTCTTCAAAACACATAATAGAAATAGTATGAAGGTGATGAGAGACGAGTTCTTCGGACACTTGTCAGATAGTGAAACAGTTGACAAATTGGTGGAGCTCCGCAAATATAGATATATAGACATTAACCTTAACAGCGCTCCGCCAAGTTACGTCGTGAAATAATACCAACGTTATACTATAGTGATGCCAAAACGCAGAGACACAATAGATGAATTAGTCGAGGACCTACAAACCGCAGAATCAACTATCAGAGAAGAGTTGAAAGTAGATGAGCCGCAAAGTAATTCCGATACGAAGAGAGCGAACTATTGAAACTCGCTGAGGATCGAAAGGATGAGTTGCAGAAGGATGAACTATTGAAACGCGACGTGTATAACTTAGTAGAAGTGGTCACGCCTTACCTACCATTCGTTGGTCTGTTGTCAGGTGGGATAATCACAGCTAAACATGTCTACAACAACAAGAGGGTGCACGGAGTGACAATCGGTCAGACCGAACCCCCTCGCCATGATGAGCAGGGATGAATATGCGTTTGCGATTTCGACGTCTAGACGACTTAGTAATGTTATCGTTTACTATCTCATCAGTGAGGGTTGTTAAGTATTATTGCTAGAGCAAACAGACAAAACCTTCAACTCTCTGCTAGTAGTGAGAATTTTTATAATCACTATACCATACTTTGTCGCGACAAGCGCGACAAACGTGAGGTAACAGTGATACTCTTAACGATGGTCGCGGTGTTCGTGTCGGACGTATAGTAACTATCAGTGTCGTATCACAATGAGCGTAGCTGAACTTACCTCAAATTTCATGTATGACGATTAAAGTCACCTCCTATCAAACCCAACTGATGCCATCGGTGTCGATTCATATGTTGTTTAGACGAGCGTAGATTTTAAACAACCGTTAGACTTAAAGTTTAGCGACATCAAACGTTCTTCGCCTTCATTGCTATTTGTTATGCAAATTGGACGGCGTTAGCCACCCGTCACTTTGCGCTCGATGTTGCTAACAACAACATTCCATTTGGCGCTAGCAACCGCAACTTTTTGAAAAAGTTTTAAAAATGAATTTTTTTTATTTTATTTGAATTTTTGAATTTTTTTTGAATTTTTTTTTTATCGTAGTTGCTAGCGCCAAATGGAATGTTGTTGTTAGCAACATACGTACGGTTACCATTGATATGTAAATTTGTTCGTTTATATGTTGGCCGCTGGCGCTTTCGATATCCGGTGTGTGACGTCTTTTATCGCGTAGTCATGGACAGTGACAGTGAGGCGGCGTCTAATGTGTCCGTGAATATATATCAAGCGCTCGAGTTGTATTCTCAAAGGATAGGCTGGAGACTCTTCTTCTTAAAGAAAAGAGAGCAAGGAGAGTTGCGATAAAAAAGAGGAGGAAGAAAATTGACGTAAACTTGGCGACTGTGGAAGCGGAGATCATCGACCACGACAGACGAATAGCAATATTTGAAGAACAAGTTAGAGAGAATCCATCTGACTCAGATTAATCATCAGCATGTGTGGTGGGTTTCTTCAGTGACATTATGATTAAAAACAATCGTCTTGTGTGAAGAGTCTTTTATTTGAACGACTACCTAGATAGAAGCGTTATGTGTGATGAGTAACACCTGTCGGTGTGTGAGTTAGTCTGTTTATTTACCGTCGTTCGAGCTTTCAACAACCAATGTGTTACTGTCCTTTTTTAAAGTAATGATCGCATACATGTTTTGATGTTGTAATTCCACCTGAAAATAAACCTAAAAAGGGTAGATAAGGCATTACGTCTTTCTGTAATAACTTATCCTTTTGTAGCTCATTGTTTAATTCGTCTGAGTTTTCGATAGCGTCTAATCCACCGAGTACATCAGAGAACTTACTGATAATCACGTTGGTGATGAAAGCGTTCGCTTTATCTAACCGCTTTTGTTCGTACTCACAATATATTTTATGAATAACTTTTGACGGCGCTTTTTTATTGAAGAAATCGTAAACTCATTGTTTCGGCCTATTTCAAGCTACATTTATGACACCATCGCTATGCCCAGCTCCATGCGTACAAAAAGGGAGACGTTATGAAGTCATAAAACTATTGTCTCAACCTATTCCAAGACAAAAACATAGTGTTTATTCAACGATTGGGCACTTAGTGCATGGAAAAAAATGAATGCACCGCATACGTCCAAAATTTCAATTACTCTAACCATACTTTGGAGGGGCTGTTTGCCATTAGTTGGTATAGTAGTAGTATAGGACATGGCGGTTTAGATTCCCACTTACATGGCGGTTTAGATTCCCACGAAGTGTGAATCTCTGAGCACACCCCCTTCGGAAATTCACTACATTACGGTTTTGGTGTGCCCCCGGAGGGGGGTGTGCCAGAACCGTCATGTGGTGAATTCCTGAAGGGGGTGTGCCAGAACCGCCATGTCCTATACTACTAGTGTACTAATATATTAATGACAACATTGTATTACAAATAAATAAAGTTTTCATCACGTAAAATGTTGCTGTATCAGAGCTTGACGCACTGCGTTCCCCAATCGTCGTTCACCCGCTGCTGCATCATGATGCTTCGTTCTCGACGGGCATATTGTGGGACAAAATTAAGCAACACAGCTATTGCAATTATTATCGGTAATGTGGTTTCCAATTTTGTACGAAGCGTTTGCGATAGACATGGAAACATCCTTTTCCATACGCCAAACATCCGCTCAACTGCACTGCAAAAAATAAAATTCTTGTTTTAATGACATGATAATTTATCTTGTCAAGATTATCCTAATAAGATTATTTTTCTTAAATTAAGAAAAAAAATCTTGTCTAAACAAGAAAAGAAATCTTAGCAAGATTTTTCTACTTTTTGTCCCGTACAGATGATAATTTATCTTGGTAAGAAAACTTATCTTAAATGAAGAAAATTAATCTTGCAAGACAAGTAAAAAAATCTTACCAAGATTGTTTTTACCTTTTGTCCCAAATAGATATTTTTTTCTTGGTAAGAAAATTAATCTTAAATTAAGGGGGAAACATTATCAAAACAAGAAAAATAATCTTACAAAAAGTTTGTTTTACTCTGTCCAATACAGACAAGTTTCACTTTAAATAATTTATCTTGAAATATACACTACCAAGAAGAAAATATATTTTAAAATAAGTCTTGCCCAATATTGAATTCTCAACTTAAATAATTTGTAATATTGGGCTCAGATGAATCCAATAAGAAATAATATTTTCTGCATGCACATAATTGTTGTTAAACATACAAATCGCCATCTCTTCCAATAAGGTCAATTGAGAACTATATACAGTAGTTTATGCTAAAACAGACAAAATCTATTGTTCATTGTACTCGACATCTAACTCCTTCAGTGCCTTGGAAATTTCCTCTTGGCAAAACGGGTGAAACATGTTATCTGCCAAAACATTTGCTTGCAACAAAGACAAGGAGATCAGCCAGTTTGCAGGGCAGTCCAAATCCATTATGTAAAAGGTTCCGCGAAAGGCCGCAACAGATTTCAAAACCTCAGTTCCATCAAATGATAGGAAAATTTCTTTCCCTAATTTAAGGACAATTGCCCAAGAGCATAACCTTGATGACAAGCCCAGGAGCATAACCTTGTCGTCTTTGTTGCCACTGGTCTGGCTGCTCATATCCTAAAGGTTAAGTAATAATTTTGCAAGAGCATCCAGATACACTGCAAACAATCCTTTAAGTTGAAATTTGGAACCCACTGGGAAGCCATGTGGGAAAACACATATTCCTAGCATTCGGTCAAAACGTTGTGCCACCCGACTACTCGCTATTGTGATGGCAAAATATGTCTCGAAATATGGTCAAAATAAAATCTTAACACCAATAGTAAATGATCTTCAGAAATTGGCAGATTGATATTAATTCACCATATAAATGAAGCCAGCGGTATAGTGTACTATCTAGTATGGGACCTCATGTCCTTTTGTAGTTGCACCTGCCTTTGCGCAATTTTTTTTAAATAAAAAATAAATGTAAATGAAAGACTAGTGAAATTGTTTGGTGCTATAGTGAGTTGCTTGGGTGACACAGAAGTTCAACATATCTGTGGAGTGAATTTAAAGTGAAGGTTGGTTGGGCTCTTCAGAAATATCACAATCGCTGATGCACCTTCAAGAACATGCAAGTAAACTTAGGGGACAGTTGCTCAATAAGCAGTGTACATAACTGCGGTTAATTGCAAGCAATAAATGTTTTGATTGAATTGAACAACACTTGTTTGTTTTGTCATCATTCATTGTTAAAAAGCATCCATCGATTGTGTTCAAACAAACCAGCTTGGGCCAGACAGGACACAATTAATGACTCAAGAGACTGCCATTTTGATAATTGTTTTAACGCATCCCTTTACGTACAGACTAAACTACACCATTTGTAGACTTTTGTATATATGGAAACAATGCAACATATAGTGACAAAAGCCCTGGAGATGAAAAGACCATAAACTGAAAATGGTACCTGTATTTAGTATTTATACAACCTGATGCAGACACAAGAGTATGTTTGGTAGAATGTTAAAGTTTGCAAGAGCATGAGTTGCATGAACTAAGCTGAGTGTTTATCTAAGTATGGCATACTTTCAAATTCCCACAAATTCACTAGAGTGTTTGCAGCAGGTTATATAGAGTGCTCAGGCCATTTTCTATTTCTTTTATAGAACAATGCTAAGAAAATTGTCTGAAAATGCAAATGCGATACCATATAGCCATGTTTATGTATCAGTCAAATCCAAGCATGCCCATCCCCCGGGCATTTGACATTTTTCCCCCGGGCATTTGACATTTTTTCCCCCGGGCATTCAAAAATTCTGCTAATTCCCTGCAGTGGGGATGAAATGCAAGGTGCAAATGCCCCGCGGTGGACCAAAAATATGTGGCAATTACCCAGCCCGGGGAAAACATGAAAGCAACAACAGCAATATTCAGTGTTTTCAAATATCAAATTATTATATAAATACTATTTACAAGGTAGGTGTTCCCTGGTGAAAATCCTTGCAAGGATCCTCAAGGATCCATGCCAGGATCCTTGCTAGGATCCTTAAGGATATTTGTCCAGGATCCTTAAGGATCCTTGAGGATCCTCAAGGATCCTTGAGGATCCTTGAGGATCCTGGAAGGATCCTTAAGGATCCTCAAGGATCCTTAAGGATCCTTGGGCAGTCCTTAAGGATCCTTGGGATATCCTTGAGGATCCTTGAGAAATCCTCGAGCTTCCTTGAGGATCCTTGAACAATCCTTAAGGATCCTTGGATAATCCTTAAGGATCCTTGAAAAGTCATTGAGGATCCTTGAATAATCCTTAAGGATCCTTGAAAAGTCCTTGAGGATCCTTGAATAATCCTTAAGGATCCTTGGATAACCCTTAAGTATCCTTGAATAATCCTTAAAGATCCTTGAAAACTGAATTAAATTTTAAAACAAGAATTTGTACACATACAAATTAACCCAGTTTTCTTTAAAAAGTGTTACAACAATGTAAAAGCCAAATATCTACTCAAAGTAATTCACACGATGATGACCAAGCCATTTTGTCAAAGGCAATTGTTTATAACATTAGCAAAAGAAAGCTAAAATAAGAACAAGTGGCTATTACAAAGTTTATATAAAGTATTTGTCAAGTTGACACCAATTTTTAGCAATATTCATGCCGTGATAACTAATGGCAACCAATTTAAATATTCTTTTATGTGCATATAAATTAGCCTTTCTGGCCTTGTACAGAAGCAAAGATTCTTCTGAATTACAGACATACAAGCAAGGCCAGAAAGGCCAATGCACATAAAATAATATTTAAATTGGTCATCATTATGAAAGAGATCTATAGAGTTGTGCCTGTCACTGATTTATTTTTTTTACTTAATATACTCCTCTAAATGTTGAATTGGTGTTGACTTGTCATCAAAACATAATAGTGCAACGTGGTCAGGCCAATCTTGTGTGTTGCTGGGTAGTCAACATCCAACAGGTAGAAGACACCAAGAAAGGTAAGGATAAGTTCACACAGCTTCGATGGGTCAACATTTCACACTATCTTCTTGCCAACCAATAGTAGCACTTCATTCTTTGTGACAAGAATGCCTGGCAAATCTCCTTTCCTCTGCCAATCTTCAGGGTCATCACATGATCCTAAAGCAAGAAACATATGCTCAAAACTTTATATAAAACGTTAGACCTCCTACACACAAT
The DNA here is from genome assembly GCA_035772405.1 of Chrysogorgia sp. JL179-B06. Taxonomy (NCBI): domain Eukaryota; kingdom Metazoa; phylum Cnidaria; class Anthozoa; order Scleralcyonacea; family Chrysogorgiidae; genus Chrysogorgia; species Chrysogorgia sp. JL179-B06. Next base: position 476,994 of record JAYKKM010000309.1, read on the forward strand.
GTTAGCAGTTGCCAAATCTTTACAGTACACTGTATGTATGTCTGTATACACCGTATGTATGTATATGTGTATGTATGTATGTATGTCTGTCTGTCTGTCTGTATCTATCTATCTGTATACATAGCATTAGCATTCTCCCAATTTATTTAATACCACTGCACTTTTCAAGACACCAACTTAATGTCATTAGTGCATTACCCAGAATTATAACTACTTAAACATGATAATTTATACAACTAAACATGTATATAAATTCTGAATCCTGGTTAGTGATCGAACATGTAATATTCTGATTGTTGGTGAGATGCTCTAACAATTAAGCTACTAAGACTCAGATGGATATGGTGATTAACCAGCCATCCTTTGGATGGACATCATTGATTTTCAAATTATTTAAAAATCATTCAGATTTTTGAAGGTACTGTATGTATATTATGCTCTTTAACAAGCATAATAAAAATGTATTAGTAGATAAACTAAAAATTCTTACCAAAATAAGCTCAATAATTTTTTCCGGCTCAGCTCTTCTCTTAGTTTGTTTAACAAAATTGAAACTTCATCTATATTTTAAAAAGCAAGAAACAACCTATTATTTAAATACAGATAACAGTTAATAATAAAGTAAAGACTATAACCAAAGTTAATGAATTAACATTAATGTTACTTTATTACAAGTCTTTTATTAAACTATCTTGTTGTGCAAAAGATATACAGTGGTGATTATTATTATATTCCATATAGTTATATTATATTCCATATAGTGACATTGCATATATGCATGAGTGCATATATATTGATTCACTTGGCACTTTGTTTGAGCCACATGCATTTTAATTCCATAAAAAATCAAAAATCTATAACTAATTGACAACCGGTATGCAATATCACATGAAGAAATATTTTGAATAATCCCAAATGTTTGAAGGTAAATTTATATATTATACAAATTATGATAACACCACTTCTAAAACCAAACCAAATATCATTTACATTATCATGCCATTTTTGCCATTCAGCCAGTCTCTGAACTTTCTAAGGATTCAAGAAAAGGGCATTTCAGCAAGTATTTAAATCCTTAGAAATGATCATCATTATAAACAAATAAAAGATTATGTAAAGGGGGTTATTCCCGATAAATGTTTGTATAACATACCACTTTGTTTCCTGAGGCTCAGAGACCAGATATTTGGCTTTTGATTATCCACATTTCCAATGAAAAATAACTCTTCCCCGTCTAAGACAAATTTTTAGATAAGATACGTTTAGAACAACTATTTGATTTCTTGTTTATAGCTGCTTCAAACTTTCAGATACGTTTAGTACAGTAGCTATATATTAATATACGAAATGTGTATTTGTATGGTTAGATTTCCGGTCGAGTTCGATAAAATTTAATTTGCCTTTTCTGCATAGTTTTTTTGGTTAGGATTAGTATTTAGGTTAGTATTTTGGTGGTATTATGGTTAGCATTTCATTGAATTCTAAGAGACTACCGTACGAATAGCAAATAAATGTTGGCTCGGTTGGCGTACGGTTACCGTACAAATATATAAATATTAGGAGATCAGAGTCAGACTTACCTTTGAACTTTGCTGAAAGCCTGAAATCGCATTACTGCCGTATTTACTCCCGCAGCTAGTATTTTGTAATACCGACGAATTTACCAAACAAAGAATCCAATATTGGCAAGACACAAAGCAGTTATAAGTGTTCTGCGACCACGAGAGAATTCAAATATGGCGCACGCTAGGACCTCTGGGGATGTCCATATATGGAATAATTTCCCCAACCTCCTACCCAGGCTTTTAATTTCCCTTGTACGGATAGATTTTGCAATTTGCAGGCTCTACCTGATAATTCCTGAGTCCTGACAAGGTTATGAAAATACATTCGCGTCCACAGCCTTTCATTTATATATCTATATAATATAGTATCAGCATAAAGTCAAGTTGAGCGAGCCAGTGTATCTTGCCGGTTTATAAAGCGACTCGAATGAAACAAAGACGACTCCGCGTCGCGCTTTGATTCCATGAAGTTATACATGAACTATATTACACTGAAATTCTCGTTGGGGTCAACTATAAACGGCTCGTTTCATTTCAATTCAGAATGATTATATTTAAATTGACTCTTGTTTCAATTAAAATTGATTGTGGGTAATTATTCTTGATAAGAAATTCATTGTTTCATAATCCTGCAAGGAAACTAAAATTCCTGCAGGATCCTATTGAGGGATCTTATAAATCAGTCCTTAATATAACAGTTATTAGATTTAAAATCCTGAAAATTTCCTTGAAGGATTTTTCCTTGCAGGATCCTTTCCTTTCAGGATCTGGCTAGGATCCTCGTCAGGAGACTGTCCTTAAGGATCCTGAAAATTTCCTTGAAGGAAATTTTCCTTGCAGGATCCTTTCCTTGCAGGATCCTTTTCTTTCAAGGATCCTTTTCTTGCAAGGATCCGGCAAGGATCCTTGAAAATTCCTTGAGGATCCTGTCCTTAACAAGATCCTGAAAATTTCCTTGAAGGATATTTTCCTTGCAGGATCCTTGCAGTATCCTGACAGGATCCTTAAAAATTCCTTGAGGATTGTTTGTCTAGCAAGGATTCTGTAAACATTCTGAAAAATCCTTAAGGATCCTGGAAATTCCTTAAGGATTCTGTCCTTACAGGATCCTTACAAGATCTTTGAGGATCCTTGAGGATCCTTGAGGATCCTGTAAGGATTTTCACCAGGGTTAACCCTTTACCTCCTAGGTATGTCACTCTGCTAAATTTGTCTACTGTAGGCTGCCTTTTGCTGCCCAAAGGGAACGAGGCTCAGATTACTGTACAGTATTATCTAATGCCCGACCCCGAGCAAAGGTTTGGGTTCAAATTCCCCAGGCTGCAGTGTCCTAGGGGGGTGTGCACAGTTGGATTTGACTGATACATTTACATTTACATAACCTCATGCATGCTTGCATCTGAAACCAGCTGCAGAGCTGGATATATATGGCAAATTATTTTACAAAAACTTAATACAATAACTCAGAACATTCACTTACTTCTGAAACCAATGCAGAGCTAGGTAAATAAGTAAAATAACCATCAACAGGCAATGGCAGCTGGACTGGAGCAGTGCTATTTGTGGCATGTGAGAAAACTAAGGTCAATCAGGTAAATTGAGGCACACAGATCTGAAAAATCAATAATAAAATACTCATTACTTCAATTGTTATTTCACTAGAAAACTATTATTTCAAACCTGTTGTGAAGAGTCGCAGCCGCCATCTTGAAAGCTCGCAACATCAATACGCAACTTATGGAAATTAAAACCATCAAACGCACAAGTAACATACTCTCTCATATAAACATACAACTTACAAGGGAGAATCTTAACAGGTTCTTACGACGTTAAGTAGAGGGAAATCAGCGATGACCATACAAAAGCAAAGCAAATTCAAAGGTTTTATCGTGACATATTATTACCTCGTCTTCCTTGACATCGGTAAAGATTCAAACAGCTCAGAACAAAATATCTTAACGATAAATGAAAACGCGTGTTAATACAATAAATCTATACAAATACAAAGCCAGGCAGATTACAGAATGCTATATCTATTGAATCCTAGCTTCTTTCGCAGACGAACGTCTTAATGACTTCAAACAACGACTGCGAAGGAAGGTTGCCAGGAAGCAAAACGTGAACCAGCAGTTGAATACATTATCAATTATTGTTCCATATAAATCTAACTAACGTAATTACCGTTGATATAGAATCCATCTTTTAGTTTCTTCGTAAATAAAATCGCCAAAACGTCGAATAATTCTTTAAAAAACCAAACAGCTCCTCTGTCAAAGTCAAACCAGTCAAACTCTCGCGCCTTGTTATAATCATGGATAGTAAATAGACTGGATAGGAAACTGGTTGACGTTAGCGTGGAAACCTAGTTGAAATTCGTGATGTCACGAGTACACAGATTTTACTGAGTTTCTCTTCGACTTCTCCATATTTTCGAATTCAAGTAGCTATATTGAGATTCCAAAATGTTTCATCGTCTTACAAACCTGCCTAAGCCACGACCAAATGATCGAGGTAAATGTTGTTCGTCTTTGTTTCAGCTGTTTTCGTTTTGTGGTGAAGAAACTGGCGTCGCAAAACTACCGTTGTTTTAGTTGAAATTTGCGACGCGTTTTTCACCGTCTAAAGTTGGATCTTTTCGCCTAAAATGAGTAATGGTAGTCGGATATTCCATCGTAAAGTGGCATTGTGATATTTTTTGGTAGTTTGACTATCATTTTTAGCTGTATTATTGCTAAACGTTGCGATTTATGGTGATTTTGTGACATCACGATTTGCAACTAGGTTTTCACGCGACCAACTGGTGCCTAAACCAATCAGCACGCTGGAAACGTCGCACGTGATCTTTGTTATAATGAAGCTCTAACACGTGACCGACGTCATACAAGACAAATGTCTACCAACGGTACTCCCCCAAGTAGATAGAGTGACAAATTATTTTTCTCATTTTAATAATTAATTTAATAATAATTTCTTGTTTTGAGAAATCAACGAAAGAGCCGAAAAATATTTATTTTCAAATGAAGAAAAGTAATTTGGGAACATGCATTATATGTTATAATAACTCTAATATATCCTAAGAATTTTTTTCTTATTTAACAGGCGGGGGGCTGGGTAACAATCCTAAAATTGCATGGTTATTATATAGTTTCTCCATTTGATAAATATGCGAACAATTCGGATGGACGAAAAACTCTCGGTTTGGTATTTTCCTGATCTAAATGATGCAACTTAATTTTTTAAACACGTAAGGGATAAAGCCCCCCCCCCAGCCTCCCCCTCTTCCGCCAGCCCTTTTTCAGGAAAATATTTCTTGATTTAAGAAACAAGGCCAAAAACCACCTGAGATAACATAGTAAAACAGCTCTCGTGTTCTGTATTGGCTCTTGTTTGGACTAAAAAATCACCTATCTTAAAAAGACAACTAATTGTTATCCAAGGGGTTTGGCCAGAATAGTTCCCGTGATAACAAAACAGCTCTTGTATTCTGTTTTGGCCCCTGTTGATACCAAAACAGCGCATATTTGAAAGAGTCAAAACGGCTGCTAGGGCCAAATTAAACTGTTCTATTAACATTACTGTGAGTATTATCCCTTTTTTACAGTTAATATATTTACTCTTAAATAAAGATTTACAATTGTGAAACAAGATTTCATTCAAAGAAGACATCTGTAGAAGATAATTTTTCTGAAATCAAGATCTTAAAACAAGAAAAACTATTACAACTTGTTTCCAATGAAGATAATTGTTCTTTAAGATTTAAAATCTGTATATATATATCTGGCTTTTCTTAGATTTTAAAGCAAGATTTTAAATATAATGGAACAAGAAAATTTTCCCCGATTTCTTCTTTTCTAATCATTATCTTTTTTCTTGAAACAAGAAATAAAATCTTGGAACTAGATATAAATCTTAAAGTAAGAAAATCGGTCATTTCTTAAGTTCTAATCCGGATTTTTTTTCTCGAAACAAGAAATAAAATCTTGAACATAGATATAAAATCTTAAAACAAGAAAATTGGTCATTTCTTAATTTCTAACTCATGATCGTTTTTCTTGAAACAAGAATTTAGAAATAAAATCTTGAACCTAGATATAAAATCTCACAACAAGAAAATTGGTCATTTCTTTGATTTCTAATCAAGATCTTTTTTCTTGAAACAAGAAATAAAATCTTGTAACTGGATATAAAATCTTAAAACGAGAAAATTGGTCATTTCTTGATTTCTAATCAAGATCTTTTTCTTGAAACAAGAAATAGAATCTTGAATCAAGATATAAAATCTTAAATCAAGATATAAAATCTTAAAATAAGTATAAATATCTTGCCTAGTTTTTCATTTTTTGCAGTGTGTATTCCGTGTCCGTATTTGAGAACAATTGTACTTGTGTTCGGGTCGAGTTTACGGTTCAATAATTGGTGTCATTAAATATTGTCTGCAAGGGTAACCACTTTCACCCAGTAACACACCTGAGATATCACCACGTCACGTTCAAACCTTGCACACAGCCGACTGTTATCAAAAACTCGTGCATCGTGGACACTGCCTGGCCAACGGGCAACAATATTTTGGATTTCCAGATTTGGTCCACAAACTACTTGAACATTGAAAGAAAAGAATCCCTTTCTATTTCGGAAAAGTTCTGCACTGTCACCCCCTGGACATATAATTTTGATATGAGTACAGTCGATGGCACCTACAACACTGGAAATTCTCCGATTCTCAAAAAATCATGTATGGTGTCATGTAGTAATTCGCCTTCAGGAAACGCAATGTAATTGTTTTTCAAACGTGCAATTGTCTCTGGTACGCGCTTGATTGTCCTACTCGCTGATGGCTGAGAAATATCTGTGAGGTCTCCACGTGCTAGCTGGAACGTATCGGTTCCATAAAAACGCAGGGCCAATAACTGTTGTACATCTGCTGGTATCGGTTTTCCTCGGTAATTATGTGCAGCAATTGCTGGATTTATATATATATATATATTTATATATATATATATATATATATATATATATATATATATATATTATATATAATATATATATATATATATATATATATATATATATATATATATATATATATATATATATATATATATATATATATATATATATATATATATATATATATATATATATATATATATATTTGAAATCGGCAGCACTTGCCCTTACTAAAAACTATGCAACATCAGTACAATCAGTAGTATTTTCCCATCTCTGTGGAAAGAAGCCAGAGTTACACCAAAGCATAAGAGTGACTCGTTGTCTGATAGAACGAATTTCAGGCCCCATTCTATACTTTCTATTGTTTCAAAAATACTAGAAAGACATGTATACAATAACACGTACAATTTTTTGCAATGTCATAAACTCCTGACAAAACATCAGCATGGTTTCAGAACGAATCACTCCTGTGAAACCTTGCTGCTCTGTTTACAAGAATCCTTACTCAACTCGATTGAGAAGGGAGAAATCAATAGTTTAACATTACTCGATTTCTCAAAAGCGTTTGATGTATTAGACCATAAAATACTACTAAAAAAACTTATAATTAAAAAATTATATCACTTTGATTCAGCGACAATCGACTGGTTCAGCTCATATCTCTCAAACCGAACTCAAAAAGTTAAATTTAAAACTTCACTCTCGGATGCATTACCGGTTAGGTATGGTGTCCCTCAAGGTTCAATCTTAGGACCGCTTCTATTAATAATATTCATTAACGATCTCCAACTTTTCCAAAATGATACAACACCGTTTATTTTCGCTGACGACACATCACTGCTAGCTTCCAGTCTATCAATAGAAGATTTAAACCTGAAACTAACAAATGATCTTAACCAAGTATCGAATTGGGTAAATGCAAATCTCATGTCCTTAAATTGCAAAAAAAGCAAAAGCATGAAAATCCATTCTAAATGTAAATCTATCACCTCTGAAAAACTTATTACTACAATAAACAACGAAATAATTGATGAAGTAAAAACATTTAAAATGCTTGGAGTACATTTTGATACGGTTCTGTAATGGGACGAACAGATAGCAAATATATCTCAAACTATAAATAAACGACTTTTTCTACTTAAACGGATACGAAAAAATTTACCTCATTACTCTCGTATCTTGTTCTATAAGTCGTTAATCTTCCCACACCTACTATATTGCTGTTCGGTTTTGGGATGTGCTTCAAACGAAAAGTTGCACGATCTCTTAAAATTACAAAAAAGGTCTGCACGTGTTATACTGGAAGCAACAATTGATGATTCGTCGGTCGAACTTTTCAAAAAACTTAATTGGATTCCAATACATAACTTCATTAAATTAAGAAAATTAATCTTGGTATTCAGTGTATTAAAATACAAAGCTCCATCGAACTTGTTCGACCTATTTCAATTTGTTAAAGAAACACATAGCGTAAACACAAGACTGTCATTAACAGATTTGAAAATTCCTAAAGTCACAACTGAGTATGGAAAAACAAAGATTTCGTACAGTGGAGCCATGTTGTTTAACTCTCTGCCAGATTATTTAAAAAACACTGAAAGCACCACCATATCTACATTTAAAAATGAATTAAAAAAAAATATTTTAAAACAAAATAATGATGTACTCCACTTAGAGGAATTTGCATGCACATCCTGTAAATATAGACTAACTTGCAATTGTATTACACATTAACTAATTGATACTAATCTATATTTATACAGTTGAAGGCCATCTGGCGGAATACACTCATGTAAAGATGTTTATACATTCACTAAATAAAGTTTTAATAATAATAATAATAATATTTGTAACTTCAATTAATTCTGAGTGTCGGTCAAGGGACGTGTATCTTTCACTCATACTTCACTCAATATCTCGACTTCGATTGAGTGTGAGTGTCGATTTTGAATGGTTAAAGTGAGTGTGCTCTAATACTAAGCAAGTGTGAGTGGCGACTCATTGAGTGACGAGTTTCGCTGATTTAGTTTGAGTGGGCACTCATTGAGGGTGCATGTGAGTGATGTCTTAGAATACAGGTAATAGTTTCTAAATAAAACTTCTTAAATAGTTAGTGTCAACCGTCGTGCATTGCGCGTTTGTCTTTATGTTTCCGTACGATAACGAAGTGTTTGACATGCTTCATTCAAAATTTGACGTAGTATTGCTCTGCAAATTAGCCAAGTCTTCTCAATTAAGAATGATAAATAAAACTTTATGCGGCGGTAATTAATCCGTTTCTTTCTTTAAGTTTTATACTTGTTACTATTGTACTATCTCTTAAATTTTAGAGTTTTGAATTTTAGAATAATTATGATTTTCTATAGACATGCACGTAATTAGTTACGCTATTCAGTTTTACTGCTATGTATCTACGTTTTTTGAATAAAACAATATATCTATCTATATACCATTAATGAAAATCGTCAATTGAACGTCGATAAATTGAAATTAACGATACTACTCTATCACTGACAAGAACTTCATATGATCCGAAAGCTATACTTAATAATTGTCGTTCTTAATAATGGAGCATATCATCCTGATTGGTTCGCAAGCTTTTAGAAACCAACAGTAAGGCCCGTCACAAAACGAAATCGGCCAAGCGTCAACGCCTTTCTAGAAGACGAGAAACCGTTTAAAGAACCACTAAAATCAAATGTTTGGTTTTCGTACTCTTATATATTAGTAAAGATCGTGTCCTTCTTATTTCACTTCTCAAATTTGAAGTCACCCTTTTCGACTGCTTTTATACAAGATCGCCCTTTGATCACGTTGTAAGCAATACATTATTGGCGTTGTAATAGCATTATAACCAAAATGAAGTAAGTTATTGGATTGTAATATGTTATTGGATTGCAAGCGCGTGCGTGTATAACAGCCAATTACTAGTCCCATATGCTTAATCTCTCTCACTACTCTACTAATTTAGGACCTCAAATAGGGGAGTGGATGTGGTTGGAGCTAGGGAATATGAAAACGCGGCCAGGAGGTCAGGGTCAGAAAACTCGCTAGCTGGGTACAATCCAATAACTTACTGGTTACATTGCTATTACAACGCCAATAATTTATTGCTTGCAACACGAGCAACGGTTGACCAGATTATATCGCCGGCAGTAATCAAGCATGTTCCGTAAGTGACGTCGATGAATCAAAGCTAAAAACCACATGGCTCATCATCATATTAATATAAATGCTTGTTATGGAAACGGACAACCTTGCAAAAGGTCTTATAACTCGATAATTACGGAAAACCACTATTCATTCATTCATTGTGTGCTCCAGTCCCAACAGGAACTGGTGAAATATAAAAAACCACTATAAATAACCCATACGGCACCAATTTCGTCTCTAACGTCATATATTATTTTGAAATTGCGGGCTCGTTATGAGCACGTTTTGCGCAATGGCGGACAAAGTTTAGTGGAGTTTGGAGCTTGAATTACTTGTTAATCAATTTATATATTTTAAATTTTTTTTTTTTACTTATGTAGATTTTATTGAACGCTTACAAGGTTGCATTAAACCGTATAAGAACTGGCTTATTGACAGAACTTCATTAGTCCGCAAATAGGAGATTGGTCTCGTTCTATTTTTACTTGTAGTCCTCAACTTCTGTACGGTCAATACAAGCGGATAAAATACTCGACAGATATTCTACGTGCAGACCATTAAGCTCGACTAATGACATATGTTATTTCGGATAGACGGAATAGACATAATAATCTGTATTCATATCGCACGACCCCTTACTTACCTGATTAAATTAGTGATTACACTTTGGAAGTTCGATGGAAGTTCTTTGATCTATATGTGGATTTTATTGAACGCTTCAAGATTCACATTCATGACAAGCCTGTACATCTGTCCAACGAAATGAGATACACATCATTAGAAATTCCGAATTAGCTATTGGTAGTCTTGGATTCGAGGAATTATGTATGCCCAACTGCGCTAAATGCCCGTAAAGAACAGTTCGCTGAAGTGTTAAAACGTGTCAGAGAAGAGTTCGATACAGATTTCGGAGACATCCAGAAAACGAAATTGCAGTGTAAGTTCCAACAGACTAAAGGCATCCATTCGTGGCAGAAGGAATACAGGAAACCACTGGAATGCTACGTAAGTTCCGAAGAGTATCGGGTAGTGGAATTCACCGCATCCGCCAACTGTTCCATCGACAAAAGGGTACAGCATGCCAAAGATCAGCGGCTGTGATGTTCTTGCTTAAAGAAGGGTCATGTGAAGCGACTGGTCAGACATCGCTATCTTTCGGCCTGTTCGTTACAAATCAGCGAAAGGAAGGACTAGAGAAGGAAACGTTCTCGTTGATTATGGCGCTGCAACGAGTGTGATCAGAAGAGCCTTCGAAGGTTTTCCGATTACAGGGATAACGTAAAAGAATCGATATAGCTGTTGCTGGTGGAGAAAGGGTCGCTGAAAGGCGGGGAATGCGAATGAATCGTTCCCAGTAGAAGCGCATGAAATCGACAAAACCATTTTAATGTGCCCACTGTTGACCGTCCTTTGCTTAAATTGTTTACTCATCTTCGTGACATCGAGTTCTCTTACCAAGCTGGCCCAATAGAAATCATCATCGGAGTTCAATACAGCCATTTTCACGCGGAAAGTGAGATTCGACAAGGTCTATCGGCATTCGAACCAGTTCGCAAACGAACAAGACTCCGATGGCATATCATTGGTCCTGATAACACGTGAGCTTCACTAATATGTTCAATGAACTTTGTAAACAAGATCGACATAGAAAAATTCTACGATTTCGAAACAATCGGAATACGAGTGCTAGAATGTTCCTGTCCAACGAGTACAATGTCACAAGAACACAAACTAGATCTCAAGGATAGTGCAAAGTTTCATATCATATAACTATATGTTCAGTTGTAATGTACCGCACAGTATGTGATAGTACTTTACAGCAATGATCAACAGTGCTTCATTAATAAATAGCTAAAAATTTGGAGGTTCAAAATCAACAGGTTTTAAGCTTCAAAAGCGGTTGCTAACATATTATGTTACTTGCTTATAAAGAAGGAACGTGGCAAGGAAATTGATGAACATGTACACGTAGTTAGGACAACGACACGTGAAGTTGTGAACTTGTTATATTTCAAATTATTTATTTAGTCTATTAATTGGGCATGTAATACTTGTACAAAATAATAGGAACTCCTGATATGGATATAACACATTTCTGGTAATTTCATGTTCAATTAACTTTTAGTCAAGTCATCATTAGCATTTATTGAATTGTTTAACAGTTCATCCAGCACAGTAGCACCAACTAGCACAGCTGAAGTTTTAGTCATTTGTAGCTGCTAGGACTTGCAAAATGTTATTAAGTTTGCTGATCAGTAATCAGATATACCACAGTTCATATAATTAGCCATTTTGAGTGATCCATGTTGATTTCTTGGTCTTTTTCGGTAGTTTATGAATGAAATGATTAACATGATTTATCCCCAAAAGTTTATTGAGGCAAAATCCACAAGTTTGCCAGTTGATTGACCAGTACAGCATGAACAATACATATATCCATGTTGTTTTTCTTTGGATTGTTTATAATCTGCATTCTGCAATGGGTATCTGTATACAGAGAGTATGCACACAGTATATATACTGTATACCATAATATGGGCATAACAAGTAACTTGGTTTTCACAAAATGACTTGATTAGTTGACAATTCCAACTGCATGGGACTTGTTAATTATGTCCTCTTTATGTACAGGTACAAGCTTGAATTTATTTGTTCAATATTTATCAACTGGGCCATTCTGTCTTTTTAACTGCAATGATAATTAATTAATTTATCAGTCAATATTTAAATTATTTTGATGTAATAAATCAGATTATGTAGCTTAGAAAAGTGGGAAAGTGATTTCAATTCAAAAGGGATGATAATTTAAAGGAGACTTACCTATGGCACACATTGTGGATGCAGCCACGAAGGGGGAACCAGGTAGTTCTACCTCTGGTCCCCTATCCAATAGGAATTTGTTTACCCCCTGGGGCAGGGGTCTTTGATATCTACTTCAGTTCGTAAATTATTTCAACTGTAGTAAATCTAATTATTTGTACTCCATTGAGATCTATAATAATTGAATTAACTTATTGCATTGTGATATTCAGGTTATTACTTTTTATTTTGTAATTATGGATATTATATGTTGTAATTAAACTTTTAAATATTAATACTAACTGGATGAATCATATCAAAGATACACAGATATGTTTATGATCACTAAAATATGATTCTAGAACACCACTACAGTAAATTCTTTCAGGAATATTTGTGTAAATATGATCGATTTGTGTTTTATAAACAGTTGTCATCTGGTTAAGAAGCTGCATATAATGTTCTTGCTCACTTAAATATTTACAAAGAGTCTTTTTCTCAGAGGAATTTTCCATAAAATTGATATTGAAATCACCAAGCATAACAACAGGAGTATTACAATGACTTAAAATGTTATCATGAAGATATTTCAATGCATCAATTAATTTTGAGGTGTTTACTTTTGATTTTGATCGATAAATTCCAACAATGTGTAAACTATGAACTTTATCAACTTTATCAACTTATGAGGCTTATCAACTTTAATTACTGTTATTTCCACATCATTATAGTTACACCTCAATGGTTCAGACACACATTGTACATTATTTTTTATATAAACAGCAGTTCCATATGGTTTTCTTGTAGTACTTTGTGGCAGAAAATCGTTTCGGAAAAGCTGAAAATCAGGGGAATTATACAATTCATTACTGTCGTTGGTGCACAAAGCAGTTTCTACAAAAATATTCACATCAGCTGCTTTCACATTGTAATCACTTGCAACACCAGCTATATGCAGATGTAATGATCTCACATTATGGAATAATATTTTGAAACTAGTTGTATCAGCAATATCTAATTTGTAGAGAAAAGGAATGTGACTATTTAATGAAGAGGTTGTTCTTAATCTTGACATTTCCTCTTGTACTTTCTTGCTAACAGCTATTTTATTTTCATGCAAATTAAGGATATGTAAGCCAGATATGCTTCTTAATCTACTAAGAGCAACATAATGCATGTGTTCTCATTTACAAGATGGTAAGTCAACAACTGCTTCATTTAGAGTATCACCTTGACAACGATGAATAGTTTTGGCAGCAGCTGGTCTTAAAGGAAACTGTCTATGAAGAACTTGCATTTGATGTTTTCTAAACTGTCTTGTGATTTCCAAGATTGGAACCCAGTTTTTCTCAATAGTGTGGTTGTAAAGGTGTGAGTATTATCTACGATAATCATTTCCAATGTTATCTTCTTAAAAAGTGACCCAAATAATGCTTGCTCTTAATGAGCCTGGTACTCCATAATCAATTTTTTCAATTATACACTCAGCGCCATTAGTCATTCCATTGGCAACAGACACATTTGTTGTAAGATCATACTTTGCCCCTTGAAGTATGGCACAGACCATAAACAAACCCATGGTTTTTGTGGGATCATTTGGAATTTGTTTCTTCAATCTTTCTTTCAAATCATCAGTAAATCCCCAAGTATGATATCTATTGCTTTAACTTCAACTTTTTGATTTAAAGATTTATTAATAATTTCAAGATTATGTTTGGTTTACAGCCACGTTAGTACTAAACAAGTGAGTAGCAGTAATAGGATAATGAGGATGTGCTGGATTTAATTTCAAATTTCTCTCTTTCAAAATTTCATTGTCATTTTGGGTATGTTTCCCTTCCCTAATTCGATTTAAAATGTCTGCAAACTCTTTATCTTTCTGTCTCATAATCTGTGATAACTCAAACATCTGAAAATATTGCTGCCAAATGTTTGTTAAATAATGCTGCCTAATGCATTATAGCCATCGTTTGAGTTCTCAAATATCCAGTGGTCAAAGACTGGTTTTAACTGAAACAAGTCACCAACAGTTATTACACTAAGCCCACCAAATGGTTCATTGGTACCCATTATCTGTTGTAATCGCAAGTTGAGAAACTGTTTTCTGTTCTGTTCTATAACATGTTTAAGTAGTTCAAATTGTTCCTGGTATGTTTCTACTTTTTGCAAGAGATCTTTGTTTTCATCTCTCCAATGAGTATAAGCATTATTTGTTCCCTACAATAATTTTCAGGGTCTTTGTTCTTATTAAATCTCACTGACCGTATGATTTTTGGTATTCGTCTCTTAACAAGTACCATTCCTCCTTTCAATTCATACCGATTTTTCTCACAAATTTCCTCTTCATTATCAGACAGCTGATGATCATCATCAACATTGTCATTACAATTATTTTCTAAAAGATAATCATCACATGAGTTCACTACTTTAGCTTTCTGTGTTGTACTTGGCTGTTTAAGCTCTTTCTTGCAATTATACCATGCAACAAAATCTGCCAAGCACACATTTTCTAAATGTTTTGGTCTTCTCTGATACCGTTTAATCATGTTATTTGATTCTGTATCAACATAATTACTTGGGAGTTCCTTAATCTTCTCCATGTCTTTAAGTAAAAATGTTCTTTCATCTGGGTGAGAAGTATTTATAAATTGAACTTCACGTGATGATCTTCTTAAAGGCATTTGCATAACTAAATATACAGCCTCCTGTGCACTTACTTCAACAGCATTTAGAAATTTATTGCAAATATGTCTGATTCTATTCATAATATTTCTATTGCCTTCTTTCGCTTCTTCACAAGCTTTTCGCAATAACTTACTCATTCCTCTTTGACCTTTTGTAATATATGAAAGAATATAAACAGCACAAGCATAAGGGTCTAATATATACTGAATGTCCATATTTGCCCGCCAAGCTTTCAGTAAATTTGCATTGTAAGAATTTATTCTAATCTCAGTTGGGGATCGTTTAAGTGGTAGAGTATCACGTTTAAGAGAAAGCCTAATGCCTTTAGATATTGTTTTTCATATAAATCTAACTTTTCAAGAAATTCAGTAAAGCTGAGTGATTCATCTGGTTTCAGGTAATCTAATAAACTATGGATTATTACTAAATCTTTCTTTAATGCAACCGCAATCTAAATCAATTTCGGATAGAGGTTGCAAAATCATTGTTCTTGGCATTGGAGGTAAAGGAAAATTAAACCTACAGATTTTGTTACCCTTTTTCTTACATGTTTTAGAGTGCCTACAGTACCGCTCAGAAGTAACCTAACAAAATCCGCGGTTAACCTAGGATGATCCGCGGACGATCCTCGGGTCATCCGCGGTTGAACCGCTGGTCATCCGCGGATCATCCTAGGTTGACCCGAGGATCGACCGAGGACCATCCGCGGATCATCCTAGGTTCGACCTCAACCGCTGCTGTGCGGTTCGTATGGCGTCATTTCACGAGTGTAGTGTCGGAAGAAGTCGGTTATTTCCAAAGTTTAGCGTCCTTCCTTCGCACGTTGTCTGCACTTCTTCGATTGGCGTTTGTCGTAGCTTGGCAAGTTCGTTTTCAAATACCGTTGCCGTGTTTAAATTGATAATGGGAAAGCTATCTCGATACGTGAGGGAAAGAATCGTCTCACTGTCGTCCTCTTGGGTAAAAAAGTCGCTTATTTCCGAAGTTTAGCGTCCTTTTCCTTTGCGCGTTGTGTTAATCGTTATAAGCAGTTATGTGTGTTCGACAATCGACAGTTTCAAGCTTTAATATCTAGCAACAATGGGAAAGCTATCTCGATACGCGAGGGAACGAATAATTTCACTTTCTTCTTCTGGAGTGCAGGTCACTAAAATTACAGATCTGCTTCAACAGGAAGGAATTAAAACTTCGAGATCTGCTTTAAACTTGTTTCTTTCCCGATAAGAATGAGATAAAAAAAGTCATACAGTCATACTCTAGAAATACCACCATTCGCGACAAACATATTTTTGTCTAAATATGTGAAGCTTGTGCCGCGGATAAATTATATTACTAGATGGTGATATAAACGCCGTGACTCCGTCTGTGGGTCCGTTCATGCGAAGCATTCCAAGCTCTGTTTGACAATCACTCTCAGGGAAACATGAAGAGAAATGTTTTGATAAAAATGTATTCATGAAATTTTCTATTCCGAGACTCGCTATTGCCACAGACGACAAAAAGGACACTTGCCTGCTTCGCTACTGGCACTGTTGACATGCTTCTGCCATCATGCATTTGGCCTGCTTTGCCACTGGCACTGTTGACACGTAGCCTGGTTTGCCACGCTTGAAACAAAACTGAAGCACTTTGAGTGACCGCGCGCTTCGATTGCTCAATATCAATTTTCAGGTAAAGTGATAAAGTTGGGCTATATGTCGACGCAGAATGCAAAAGTGGTTAATGAAGTTGTTAATGGTTACCATCTTCTAGCAGTACTATAGCAGTTTAGCCTGACAAAATAAATCGGACGCTCGTTGATTTGTTTACTTGTCCGGTCACTCACGGGTCACTCCGGTGGTACTCTCTTTGAAAAGTTGTACTCCCTCATGATTTTATAGTATATATTGCATGGAGGTATTAGTTATTAGATAATTACTCACAGTTTTAAGTCTTTACAATGAGAGCGCCTGCCAGTCTCCAGGCATGCTCTTCTCACCGTGGCGAAAGCGCCACGTGCCGAATTAAACGGAAATTGACAAAATTGACATGTCTAAAACTCTGGCTTAACTTGAGGTTTTTTACGTTATCTTATAGTTCACATAAGAGCAATCAGTTACATACATGAGAAGCATGTCGGATAGCAATGCCAATGATATACAGTAGTTCATCAAACAATATTTTTTAACGTAGTACGGATTTGGAGTTTTGAAACTTGTCAATGGACCGTATTATATGCACGTGATAAGATCGACCGCAATATTATTAAGTTCGACCGCTTTGGTCGGACATATGCTTATTCAAACGTCGAATTTGTCACTTATCTAGGTTCGACACATGATAAGTTCGACACATGATAAGTTCGACGTTTGAAACGGGATGAGTATAATATAATATACCCGATGAGTTTAAGAAACATGCGACAGCAAAACATGCCGTTGGGTCAATAAACGGCTCGAAACACAACAGTTATAACATAATCGTAAATCGTATCAAGATGCCCGTTAAATTTTCTTCTCCTAAAATGCTTTCACGCAATAATAGTTATTTGGTAAGACTATTTCGGGAAAAATTATTGTTAACGTTATTTGATAAATTCCAACATAACAGGCTTTCAGTTTGTGCATTTGTACCAACGTCGTCGTCGTTGTTAGGAGTTCAACCACGAAATCGTTATACATTGTATGCAGAATACAGAGACTAATATAAGAAAGACTTCAAAACTGCTCCAATGATTACCAGTTAATAATTCCCTTTGTTTTGAACTTGATACGGCAAGTTATTTGACGTCCGCGTCATGTCTTTCTGCTGCCGGCTTTTGGTCGGATGAACTCGGAACCCGAAGCGTTTAGTCGACCGTTGCGGTTAGATGTGTAGACCGCAACCTAACCGCTACCTCACCGCTTCCTCACCGCTACCTCACCGCAACCTCACCGCAACCTCACCGCATCTCCACCGCTACCTCACCGCAACCGCAGTGTTAGGTTACTTCTGAGCGGTACTGTATGTCTCTGTAAATTTACTAGATCTCCTAAATCGTTAGAGTCAGCTTTACATGTGGTATAGCTATCTACAAATTTAGCAATGTCATCGATAGAATCAATACCATGCTCAGGAGCATCTTTTATCCAGAATAAACCATGTATATGTGGTGATCCACGTTGTTGGAATTCAACTCGATAGAAAAAATCAACTACTTCCCCAATTGGATTAAGTGAGCTTTCGATAAAATTGCGAAGAAACAATTGTACCATGTGTTCAAATTTATTGCACATGTTACTGGATCTTTCTGTATTAAATCTGACCTTTTCTGCCAAGTCATTTCTTTTATCTCATTATCAGTATATTCTTTCTTATCAACAAGACGACCAAGGATTTTAAGCAAATGCAGCCATCTAGTTTCTGCAGCTGAGAATGAACAAAACCAGGTTGGTTTACCGAGTTGACGAATCATTGCAAATAAGTCTTTTTTACATTTTTCAAAATAAGGAGGTGAGCCTCGCAAATTTCTAAGAACTCTGAATCCTTCATCTAAATTAATAAGCTTATTAACAGAATTTTCAGATTTTAAATCTCCAGCTGTGTATGTTTTACCTTTGGTTTTACATTTACGCAATGACAATGTTGCACTTCCTTGAATTTGTTTTATCTGTAGCTTTTTTAATTTGTAAAAAATGTTTGGCACACTCTGTGCAACTCTTCGATCTTTACTACGTAACTCCCACTTACAAATTGCACTATAGTGAACTGGTACAAGTCTTTCACTGTTATCAGATCGACGTTTCCCACAGTATATACTAGGAAAAGAAAGAAACTCTGAATCTTTGTCAATAAATATACCAAGTGGTCTATTTCCGTCGCCTGGTGCAAAACTGATTATCTTATCACCATGTTGTGTCATGTCAGGTTCTTGTAATAAAGTATCCATCACACCTGATGAACGTTCAATTTCTTCACACCATTCATCATCTGTATCATTGTCAATCAACTCATCAGTTTTGCAGTTTTGTGTTGCTATATTATTTTCTTTTTCTTGAATTTTTTGTATACTATCTGATTTTTCTGAATTTGTTTTGTTAATGAACTCTGACCACTCTTCCTTATTGCTATTTAGGTTGGGTAGCCAACTATCCGATACTCGCATTCCCTCATTTGTAAACAAACCACTTGTGTTCACTAAATATCGAGCTGCTTCTAGAACTTTAGCTGGTCTAATATTCTGAAATTGATAATGATGTTTGTAACTAAGACGCCTTTTAAGCTTGATTGGTATTGTTTGTGATTCATTTATTGGTCTTGGTAGAATACTAACTGTTGAATTAACATCAGCTGGTACATTAACAATATTGCCATGGATACTTAGCTGACCTACACTAGGTAATTCTCGCAGTTGCATGAAGGGAATTCTTGGTGAGATTAGTCTTTCCTCAAGGGATGTTAAATTTTGTAAAGCAATTGGCTTATTTGGAAAAGACATTTTGTTAGCCTTCGCACAACTTGAGAGCTTGCCAAACAAATCCATTCTGTGTCATCAATACTTTTAACACCGGTAACACATAAGTTAAGTATTTCTTTGGAACATAATTTGTACATAGTAGGATTGCATTTTGTGACAGATGACTTATACCATAATTGATCGCAACAAGTACAAATATATTCTGGGCCAATACTGATATTACTATGGAATAATGCTATACTGTCAGACATAGTCAATTGAGACCTGGTTTTAGCATCAACCTTGCCATGTTCATTATCAATATCATCATGGTTATTATTTAACCTATTACATCTTAGCACATCTGAATCATTTGTATTCGCTGATAATTTTCTTTTGAGGTACTTATTGAGATTTTTTAACTCTTTCAGGATTTAATTGCCTATATGTTACATGTGCTTTTCCCATGGATTATTTTACTTTCTCAGGGTTTGATTGTTTATATTTAGTAGCTGCTTTTCTCATGGATTCGTTTACTTTCTCAGGGTTTGATCGTTTATATTTAGTATCTGCTTTTCTCACGGATTCTTTTACTTTCTCAGGGTTTGATCGTTTATATTTAGTATTTGCTTTTCTCACGGATTCTTTCACTTTCTCAGGGTTTGATCGTTTATATTTAGTATTTGCTTTTCTCATGGATTATTTTACTTTCTCAGGGTTTGATTGTATATATTTAGAAACTGCTTTTTTCATCGATTATTTTACTTTCTCGGGGTTTGATTGTATATATTTAGTGACTGCTTTTTTCATGGATTCTTTAACTTTCTCAGGGTTTGATCGTTTATATGTCGCATTTGATTTTTTAGAAGTTTCTTTAACTTTATCAGGATTTGATTGTCTATATGCTGTACTTGATTTTCTACAAGATTCTTTAACTTTATCAGGGTTTACTTGTTTGTATGTTGCATTAGCTTTTTGCAAAGATTCCTTAACTTTATCAGAATTTAGAAGTTTAAATTTCTTATTATAGGTCTTTTTTCTTTCATTTTCCTTATTTTTATATTGATCATCCATTCTCCTTTTCCGCATGTATTCTCTCATGTAATCGCTCCTGGTTTTATTGGATTGAGGTTTATCATGAGTATCACAACTTATGGGGTCACTAGAAACAACAGATGCTTGACCATTTTTTGTGTTGTTATTCAGGTGTGCTTGTTTATCAATTTCAGTCACATTTTCCTGTTGTATGAAGTGTGCACTGGTTCACAGGGCTTGTGGAAACATAATGCATTTCATCTAAATGCCCAACATTAATAGGTCTTGTATTTCCTGAAGAATACACAGGATGTACAATTGTAGTCTCAGAAAAATTAAGGACAGTTTCAGTGATATGAATTGTTAAATTATGAGAATTTGCAACTGCCTGTATGATGATATGGTCAGCCCATGTTCCTTGCCTAGACATATTTTGTAAATAATGCAACCATGACTGTTCAGTATTACTTTCCATAAATTGTTCTGGACAGATTATTAAATGCTGAATTGCAAGAGCTTGTATTCGCAAGTGGCTAGCTTCTGTACCATAAATATGGTGGCTTACACTACGGAGAAAGCAATTACTATCCCCGATTACATTTACTGGTATTAAGACTATTTGGGATAGTCTATTTGTTAATAAAGACATTGAGGAATTTGAATTCGGGATTGTGTTCATAGGCCCTGGATTTAGTTCAATGTCACCGCACATTATCAGGAAATGTCTGCAAGATATTTTACCCTTTTATTATGACACTTACTAGAAACAGTTTTGGCTCTATCCCGTATTGAGATGTGCTTTCTCGTTCTTAACTTTTGTGAGTTAACTCGTACTTTGTGATTTCCGGTTATGTTTTGAGATATAGTTTTAATATTTTCTTTAATAAATTATACTTGGCTATCTTCCACAACATCGACGGAAACGCATTGAGATGATGATAAATATCTTTTCTGTGTGTTGTAGAAAGCAAATTATGCAACGCTGACGATTTAGGGATTAGACGTTTTATTGACAATTTTATTTTACGTCTGCAGTGTTTATGTTTTCTCATCACATTAACTATTCTCTTCGTTGGGATTCTAGATGGTTCTCGGTCACGTCTTCTGATATGTGAAACCATTGTTTTCCATTGTTCTCGTCGGAAATTGTATAAATACTGTATGGACGTTTGCTCTCTGTTGACATCAGTACAAGTATTGTTATAGTTGCTGGTAGTATAGGTTGGATTATCGTTAATATTTTCTTCATTTGTTTCATAGCATTGATAGTTATCAAGATCAATATTAGTTTCAGAAGTAATTCTCTTTGTATTTCTTTGATATATGCTCAAATTTTGCTTGGTAAATTCACAATCATCCACCGTTGTGGTCGACCCGTGAATTGGGTCTGTGGCGATGTATTCTAACATCTCCTCGCCTTTTTCATCTGAAATGCTAACCTGGCGAGTCAAGGTTGTAGCGATAACACACTGGCTATCTCCTCGTCTTTCGTTTCGATTACATAAAGCTCTCTGACGAGTAAAGAGATTGTCGACGACACGTGGGCCGTCTCCTCGTCTTTCGCTTCGATTACATAAAGCTCTCTGACGAGTAAAGAGATTGTCGACGACACGTGGGCCGTCTCAACGCCTTTCGCTTCGACTTTAAGTGCCCTGGCGAGTCAAGGGATCGTTACTAGTTAAAGTACCACAGAAGCTAGCCATTTTTATCACTGCGAACTCAAGAAAGGCCAACATGAAAGTGAAACTAAATCTGAATCTCATTACCTTATATGGATATTGGAATAGAGTAAACAAATCAATCATGGTGATCAAATTTGACATTTGCGACGTTTGCAAGATTTTTCATAATTTCGATTTATCTAGGGATTCTACATAAATTAATCTATTTTAAAAAGAACGAAGTAACTGTACTGTATAGCGTTTTTAACACCAAACTGAACGTAAGCTATGAAACAGTGTGTTTAAACTAACTATGGTTTTAAACCACTGATCTCAAACAAACACAAATATGCAATGCGCTTACCTGAAGGTTGACTCATGACTCAATGTGGCAGAAATATCCTGAATTTCAGACCTTTATTTTATATCCAGGGCTCCAGGCTCGTCTTGCTCTGAATACATCCACGACAATGCTCGTCTTCCCCTAACAGACAATGAATCCTTTATCCGTCTTCCCGTAACAGACAATGAATCCTTTCTCCTATACACCATATTTAATACTGCCGTAAGTCCACAAAATATCCGTTTCGACAAGAAATATATCGCTCGCTCCTTGTCCACCATATGTAAATTGTATTTCGATACAATAAAAATTTCAGCTCGCGCGTGCGCAGTAGCATGTTAACATAAAAACCCGGGGGACACATCTGACATAATATGAAATATTCAAGAAACGAAATCAAACTGAATTACAATTTGACACGTAAAAGAACCATCGATAACTCACTTAACAGTCTGCTCTCGTTGTTCAGGAACTTCACATTCACTTTTCAACTGACATTAGTAAATTGAAGCACCAAAATACTACAAAATAATAAGGTCGCCACAACCCCCGGAACTCAAGATGTTAACACTATCGTCGCTGACTCTATATATATATATATATATATATATAGATATATATATATATATATATATATATATATCGTGTGAATTTTCGCCCCTCGTCACAATACTGCAAAGTTTTTCAACTTTGCACTAAAAAGGGATGGAGCTGTTCGAATCTTCTTGCCGAAAGGAAGGAGTAATATTTTCCCAAACAACTACCCATTGGCAAAACGACGATCGTTCGAAAGAAGCTTGGTAATATATCGTGCAAAAGTACATATATATGCATGACGAGGCGATTCAAGAATACGAGAAGGAAGGCTGGGAACGTCCGCTGACAAACTAATAATTACAGACCATGTCTAGTCTTCTATCTACCTCGTCACCGCATATATCCACCAGAAAGGAAAAGCACTCACAAATGAGTATCGTTGAAATCATTCCTTTGGAAACGTGTTGGTAGTCCTGCTTTTCTTCCGGCAAGAACTGATTGGTTTCGCTGGTGACATCTCCAAGATGCTCTTGCAGATTCTGTCTTCCAGGTCAAGATAGTCAAATTCGGCACCTCTATGGAGAAACATAAAGACGATGGAAGAACCAACTACCTATGCCCTTTAATATGTCATCTTTTGTGACAAGAGAAGGCCGATATGTCGAACTCTGGCATGCTAAAGATTGCTGAGGAGAACAAGACGAAGACCCCTGATGCATCTAAGATCATCGTGCGTGAGAGATACCTTGATGACCTCGTTCATTCCTGCTCGACGACGAAGGAAGCGTCGTAGAGGATTGGGGACGTTAAAGAAATTATGAACACATGGAACCTGTACGCCAACAAATGCGAGAAAGAAAGCAAACAACTACCGATCCCAAATGTACTTGATGCAACGAACAGTGTACATTTCCAAGTCAACAACCGGCAAAAAAGGTGAAGTCAGTTCGGACGCAGAAAAAGGTGTCGGAATCTTTTATGTCCGTTGGAATCCGCAAATTTACGTAATAAACCTCGAAACGGAACTTTACATAAAAAGAGCTGTTCTATCAACTATCTCGAGGTTGTTCGATGTACTCGTTGTTCGATGATAAAAGCGATAATTGCATTAAAAAGAGATTTGGAACATGAAGAAATTTGGATGGGATGACCCGTTGCTGAAAGAAATGCAACAATCGCGGAAATCGAGGCCCTCGTTCTTCCGAATAACTACTACACGTATTTCCTGACACCAGCATTTATCCGGATTGAGCAGGAGCCTACCTCCTCTGGCCTTCTCCGCATGGGAGTGAAGTTCGCCTTATATCCGCGAAAGCAAGAGTAGCGCCTCTTTGGCAGACAACTATCCCAAGACTAGAGCAAATGGATGCAGTCATAGCGACCAGACTTTCCAGTCTACGATCTACAAATAATTGAAGATCAATTAGTCCGAAGAAACTAAGCTATGGTTAAAATCAATGATTGTTCTCCATTGGCTCCGTTCGGAGTCTTCATCCAAATAAGCGTTTGTAGGCGTGAGATTAGCAGAAATCCAAACAACTTGGGAACCTATACCAAAATTCCGATTTGTACCGACTACTCTTAATCCAGGTGATGATCTTTGCCGTGGTATTCTGGTCAGTGATATGGATGGATGTTGGATGCATAGACCTGCATTCCTAAAGAAACCAAAGGATGAATGGCCAGCGGAAATGCGCGAAGTAACGACTCAAGATCGGACCCCGAGCTGAAAGGGAACAAGACTATAGTAACTTTCACTATGTTAAAAAACTGCTATGGTTTACCCGTCTACGTATTCTAGCTTGTCAAGATTATACATGGTTACATAATATTGCCTGCGCTTCATATTGAATGCGAGGTCGCGAGTCCACCTAGCTGTAGCACCACTCCAAGAGGAGGCAGAATCGAGATAAATCGGTATAACAATGTAAAATTCGATACATGGACAATCGTTAATTGTAAATCCTCAGAAATTGTTTCTGTGTAACTGACAGGCACAGATAACATAACTTTCTGATTGCTGTTGAAAACTGCTCTAAACATTGAGCTAAGATATTCGGATGTAGAGCGAAGGTTACAATAATAATAATTAATAATAACTAGAAATACGTGTACGCAACAACCCCTCGCCCGCTTACTGTTTGAGGCTTTAATATTGCCAAACTGAACAGATTTTCAAACTGTTTATTTTTTGGGTGCAATTTGTGGGTAGTGTACTGAACAGAACCCAAGTGGGAAAGTCTGCCAACATAATTGTCTCGCAGGCAGGGTTGGAAACCAATTGTGTAACTATTGATTATTGAATTTAACAATTAATTTTAATAATTATTAATTTAAATAATAATTTTATTAATTATATATTACATAATTAAAGTTAATTATGTCAGTTATGCTTTTAATAATAAATTTCAACATGCATGTTTACAGTACCGTAACAGTGGCATACTCATAATTTTAATTTACTCAAAGTACAATTGTATTCACGAGACTGCATAACTTTGTACATACATGTACCCTACTGTAATAATGTAATCTGCATATTCCTTATTACCTAATTGTCAGTATAAGCAGATACATGTACCCTACTGTAATAATGTAATCTGCATGTTCCTTATTGTCTAATTGTCAATATAAGCAGATACATGTACCCTACTGTAATAATGTAATCTGCATGTTCCTTATTGTCTAATTGTTAGTAGCAGCTGATACCAAAAGATTGCATACCTAAATTTATCCTAGACCAAATTGATAAGTCTGATAAACCTTTTATTCTTTTAGAAGACTTCTGTTTCTTAACTTTTATTAATATTATATAATTATGCACATTCATGTACCAGTATTTCAATGGTATTCAAGTACCGGTAACACAATTTCAAAAATTGAAATGACAAAAGCCCATAATATACAACAAAGAACGATATTGCTTAATCTAATTATTTCACCAATATATATATATATATTAATTCAGGATGAAATTCCTTTCAGCTGCTTCTTGTCAGTGGGGTGATACCACTTGTTTAAATCTAACATGTTCGCCTGACACAGTGAGTGTTAACCTACCCAATTATACATTATACAGTATTTATCCTTCAAAAGCTGTGTAAAAAATACGTTGAAAGCCTAGGACTGGCACTGTCCAGGCCTACTATCCAGGACAAAGGTGAATTTAAACAGACACACTAAGCCATTGGTCAGAAGGGCATATGCCATAATATCAGATGAGCGTATAAATGCTGATTATTATAGCCAGTATGGTGTATGTTTACACTATTAAAGTGAGTAAAATGTAAGCCAGGCCCAAGGTGGCATCCAGCCAGGTTGGTCCTGGTTAGTCCTATAGACTTGCAGTATAAATACAGCTATAATCTGTACTTTTTTACATCCTTACCACCAGTACTGGTACTCACTATATAGGCTAATTATCAAGTATTGCAATTATTCCATTGTGGATGAGGTTGCAAAGTGACCGAGTGAAACAATGGTGATGGATAATTTAAATAAAAGTATAAAATCTGCCATTCAAAATTTGTATTAACATTTGTTATTCTGCAATATTTTAATAAAGCACATAATTTATTGTATATCTTACGTAAAATCTAATCCTTTATTGCCATCACATGATTCTTCGTATGACCTGGCTGATGCTTTTAGTTGTCATTTT
Organism: Chrysogorgia sp. JL179-B06; assembly: GCA_035772405.1. Lineage (NCBI taxonomy): Eukaryota > Metazoa > Cnidaria > Anthozoa > Scleralcyonacea > Chrysogorgiidae > Chrysogorgia > Chrysogorgia sp. JL179-B06. The sequence goes on from JAYKKM010000309.1 coordinate 503,797, forward strand.
TCAAATAAGATTCAGTTACTTCGAGATAAACTTACAAGTACACAGGAGTCAGTTAAAAAGCTATCTATAGCAGTTGCCTCTCCTTGTTGTAAAAGCTCTCTCAGTGACTTTACTGCTGTATCTGAAAGCTTTGTCTGTAACACTATCAAACAGTCCTGTGCCTTAGATACTGTACCTACACATCTGCTAAAGGAATCTCTTGACATGTTAGCTGCCCCAATTACTGACATTATCAATTAAACCTACTAGTGATAAAGAGCTATTCCCTAACTATAGACCTATTACTAACGTGGCTTTCTTGTCAAAAGTATTAGAGCGGATTGCTGCCAGACAGACAACAGACTATCTTATTGAAAATAACCTCCTTGCAAAAATGCAATCTGCTTATAGACTCTTTCATAGCACGGAGACAGCAGTTCTGCGTGTTTTCATTGACATCCTTAATGCACTTGATGAAAATCAGGAAGTAGTGTTGGTACTGTTGGATTTATCATCTGCGTTCGACACCATTGACCACACCGTTCTATTGGAGAGACTTCAGCATCGTTATGGGTTTAGTGGAACTGTACTAGCCTGGTATCACTCATACCTTTCTGATCGGGTACAGTCAGTTATGGTGAAGAATACGCATTCCTCAAACAAACCATTGCAATATGGTGTACCTCAGGGTTCTGTACTGGGTCCACTTCTCTTTTCACTTTCTTTGCGCCATTGGAAGATGTGATAAAAGCCCATGACCTTGATTGCATAATGTACGCTAATGCAGATGTATATACCTATAAAATCTCCACGTGATCGACCTGCTGCTCTAGCTAAACTTGAGTTATGTATACCAACTGGTGTACTATGAATGGTCTTATATGCAATCCGAGTAAAACCGAGATTGTCCATCTATCATCACGTTTTATGCATTGTGAACCAATGCCAGAAATATGTGTCAATGATGAGAAAATCCAACCGGCTCCGGTTGCACGTGATCTCGGTGTTGCTGTAGATAGACATCTAACATTAAATACTCATGTAAATAACATCTGTAAATCGTTCACTTTTGCTATCAGAAATATCGGCAAGATCAGGAAATATTTGAGTAAAAAGGAGTGTGAGAAGTTGGTGCATGCATTCATAACATCAAAACTTGATAGCTGTAATAGCATCCTATATGGCTTACCAGAAGCTGAAATGAGCAAGTTACAGCGAATTCAAAATACAGCTGCAAGACTTGTAACGGGGGTTAAAAAATCAGAGCATATCTCCCCTGTGCTTCGTAATCTTCACTGGTTGCCGGTGAGATCAAGGATTGTATTTAAGATACTAATAATTACTTTCAAGGCTTAATTTTGCATGGCCAGGCACCTGTTTATATTACTGATTTGCTAAATAAATATCAACCTACTTGTGCTTTGAGATCATCAGCGGAACGTAATCTGCTACTTGAGCCAAAATCCAAAACGGTGACTCATGGAGACAGAGCGTTCTCGGTTTCGGCACCAAAACTGTGGAATTCATTACCACAGGAAATTAGAAGCTTTGATATGTTGGGTAATTTTAAGTCTGCAGTTAAGACTATTTTTTTTTTAAATTAATAGTTTTTTGTTTTTTTTGTTCATAGTGGTAATATGTGTAGTGGGCTTTATCTTATAGTGAAACTGTGATAGGTTTTATAAGTGAATTTAAGAAAATATTGTTGTAAGAGCATTGAGACTATTTATGTATAATGCTCCTAATACGTCTATTATTATTATTATTATGTAAGGACTATTCAATTTCGAGAAGCTTTCGAGAAGATTTCAAAAGCTGTGTAAATATATAAATTGCAAGCCTAGGACTGGCATTGTCTAGGCCTAATACAGGACAAAGGTGTTCACACAAACACACTAAGCAATTGGCCAGACCAGCATGCCATCAGATGAGCGTATAAACACTGATTGTTATAACCAGTGTGGTGCATGTTTAGACTATTAAAGTGAGTAAAATGTAAGCCAGGCCCAAGGTGGCATCCAGCCAGGTTGGTCCTGGTTAGTCCTATAGACTTGCAGTATAAATACAGCTATAATCTGTACTTTTTTACATCCTTACCACCAGTACTGGTACTCACTATATAGGCTAATTATCAAGTATTGCAATTATTCCATTGTGGATGAGGTTGCAAAGTGACCGAGTGAAACAATGGTGATGGATAATTTAAATAAAAGTATAAAATCTGCCATTCAAAATTTGTATTAACATTTGTTATTCTGCAATAGTATAATAAAGCACATAATTTATTGGTATATCTTTATTCAATTTCGAGCGAAAGCCCTTCAAAGAGTGATTTCGTTATGTCTGATTGGCGCTTTCTCGATATATCAACAAACCGAAATTCAAATAATCGCTAACCCTAATCCTAATGCAAATCCTAACCCTAAAACTGACTTGGGTTGATGTTATAATAATTTTAAATTTCGGTTGCCATGACGACATGCCAAAAGTGAAATGTTCCGACCACAATATATTTTGAAGTACTAACTCTAAGAACTCATTATACATATCTAATGAAAGCTTGATTAACAGCCTCTGACATACCTACAAAAATATTTTTGTAACTGATAGCTAACAGGTTGAAAAAAGCGACGACGCTTGGATTGACAAACTCCGACTAAATATTTTAGATAATTCAGACGACGATATATTTTGAACTACTAACTCTAGAAAATCATGCTATACATCAAATAAAAGCCTGAATAACAAACTCGGACATGTTTGCAAAACTATCTTTGTAACTAATTAACAGATTTAAAAAACCGAAAACGGGTTTACCTTTATTTTTGACGCCACGTATAAAACTTGATTTACGAACTTGAGATGTCAAGATGTCAATTCCGACGACGATATATTGCATTTTCACAGCCTTTTCAACTCAAATCTTCATTCAGCGTATAACCCGACAAAACACCTACTTTTCTTTTACGGTCAATTTAAATATTTATAATTCAAATACAGATATTTACCATATTATCTAGTTACCAGGGCCAAATTTTCCGATGCCGCGCATAGGCCGTTGATCTAGATCTAGGAACGGCTTGGATCTCGCGTGATAAGGGACTAAACGCCGGTAGATATTAGCACCATCGCCCTCAGGCCTTCGGCCTTCGGCCGGCGCTTCGCGCCGGGCGAGGGGATTAGTTTTTTTGGTCATATTTTTTTGGTCGAGTTATGGACCCAACAGGCTTTGCGAAACTGAGGCACTGCCTCGTACCCAGGCGTGCGCGCACTGAGGTTGGAAGTGTTCGAAGTTATGTGGCTGCGAAGTATCTTGTTGCATCATAGATCCCGACAACTTTTTCGTGACTATAAAGCGAAGTGTTTTTGCCAGGGATTGCTTGGAAGTTTTCGAAGTTATGTGGCTGGGAAGTATCTTGTTGCATCATAGATCCCAACAGCTTTTTCGTCACAGCCCAGTGCAAACTCGAAATCAATCTCTCAAACAAGCTACAATTTCCACGATAATCGAAGAAAAAGAGGCACGAAGAACGTTGTCGTTGATGAAGCCGACTTGATAGGTTATATGAATGCTGTATTGAAATCAGACGGTAATTGAAATACGTTAAATGTATTGAGGTAACTGCAATATTTGTCATTTGTTTTATTTTTGCTTGTATTGTTTATTGTGTTTTGTTGTTGCAAATATCATGCAAAATAAAGTCGATGTGATCATTAACCGTTATGCGATTCAACAGTTTATAGTTTGTAGTTATTTAGTATAACTGTCCATGCACAGTCACAGGTTTTGCCTAATAAATCATCAAACAACTCTGTTTCAGTATTTCACAATGCAAAAAGTTCCCAGTTATCTTTAGTAGTTTATATTGCTGATAAATGACTCAAAGTCAGATACTCTTGTTATCATTATAATTTCATCAAATCTTAATCTATATAATATGTGTAAGTTATGTAATATATTGGCTTGGTAAATGAATGTATATTATATATACATTTTATTAGTTGTCTATATTTTGTAAATAATATTTAGACACATAGCTTTGGTTTTGATTGAACTGTCGTCATTGTTGAGTTGGCAAAATGAATTAAATACACCGTTGACCTATAGCTATGTATCGACTGTTCATATCGAATGCAGATGCTTAATACAAATGAACATCTCGTATCTGACACCCAGAACAAATCCAATCCAGATCAATTCCGGCCAATCGATGAAGTGTTTGTTATTGTTCGCTGGTTTTCCAGTGACATCTAGTGCAGCCATGTATTTTCATTGTCCCTCACCCAACACAAATTGTTGTTGTTTGCCAACTGCATGTTAGTTGATCTGCACAGCCAGACACATAATTGTACACACCTTTAAAAGTGATTTTTGTCCTTGATTACATGGAGGCAAGCTGGCTCGGTATCTGAGTGTCTCAGTAGCCATGTCATCACAGTAATTTGTCAATTATCCAATACTAATTCAGGACCATGGTAATTATTTATAGGGTTTACTGGGTTGGAGAGAGAGAGCTATTAATTCAAATATTTCCTCGACCCACTATCCGGGAATAAAATGTTTGAAGCCTGTCCAAACAAGCATAATTGGTGAATTTAATAAGGTTGATCATGGGCACATCCGATGAAATATATGCATGTTGTTTTGAAAGTTGCATGACTGGTGCATTTTCACACTGATGAGACCTTTTCAGAACTTTTAAAATGCTGTTTCACACATGAACAGAAAGAATGTAAGAAGAAAATTTATGCTTTTGTTTTTTCTGTCTCACTAAAAACACAAACACTTTGTTTTTATGTGTGCTTGTGCTCATCTTATTGTGTTTTACACTTTTTTATTATACACTTTTAATTTATATTGTGTGTTACACTTGATGAACAAAAAAATGTCATAGCCCGTAGAAATGAGGGCAAAATATTTCATTACCCAGGGTGAATTTTACCCAACCCAGTATATAAATAATGACCGGTCCCTAAATGAGGCGAGCATGCTCAAATTATAAATGCGCTAAAATTATAAATATGTTTCTGGTTCAAAATGTTGGTTTTGGGAAGAAATAATGTTTCTTCAAGCTGTTTAGCTTGTTACACCATAGTCTTCAATATGCCAAAGAGTTAAAGTATAGCCTGCCCTAGCTTGCACAGGCTAACCTGAAGTAGGCCGAGTTAACGCCTAGCGGGCGTCTTGTTATACTAGAAATACGTATACGCAACAACCCCTCGCCCAATTGCTTTTTGAAACTTACAGTACAGTACTTATTTTAGTTCTAAATTACTTGAATTAGATAATTATAGCCACTTCATTTGCCAAACTACAGTAAATAAATTTTCAGTGGACAATATCTCTCAGAGTATTGTCTGAATTTAATTGTTTCATAGGACATCAAAATAAATACATGCAGCCCAATTAAACTTTTTAATTTTTGAGCGCAGCAACAGTATAGTGGGGGGTCTACTGCTGTTTCTACCATCAATCACTAAGAAAGAAATTACTTTTATCACAATATTGATGACTCACGAAATAATCAATGCAGTATTTTGTATAAGACACCAAAGGCTGTTGTAGGAAGAAAGTGCATCTCTATCATACAATGAGTGTCGACCTTTAAAAAAATCAAATTCGTTCAAATGTCTACGGATGGCATGCATATAGTGCAAATATATAGGTGTTCATTCATTACTCCAATTGTTGGTGTGGATAGATTATTTTCAATAAGTTGATAATTATACCCACATTGGACTACTGTGATGTGGAGCTGGCAGGAATATGGATAACTAAATATTGATGGTCATAATCAGGGGTCTCTATGCATGTCAGGGAAACTGATCTTTCCTAAGTCGGGACTTCAAACTGATTGGTTACTAGAAATCCCAAGTTTTGTACCTCTTGTATTAGAAGCAAGTTACATTGTGTGATGCTAGTTAGGAAATTCCATGGCATTTTAACATCATATCTACCAGTAAATAGCTATTTTCCATGTTTCAATTAATCTGTTCATACATGTCATAGCACCATTATCTATTGCCTTAATTGACAATATGTGAAGGATATACAACTTTTGAGTTAAAATTAGTTTTTGTAACATTGTACTGTACATTTGTGAATATGTGTTGAAATGTGTAACAACTGTAATTTGTTAGAAAACAAGACCCCCATATATTGATACCAGTTTTAGCATTGAAGGGGCTATACTGTATAAATACTATTGTATTATTATTATTATTATTATTATTATTATTATTACTACTGCTAATAATGCCTAATGCAGATTGCCGATACCATATTTGCCATGTAACAAAGCATATATATGGCATTGTGTACTATAGTATCTAAATTATATCACCGTGCACATATATATTATAACCTATATTCAGAATGCCATGGCTAGTCTGCTTGTCGACAATGATCTAGCTAACACACATAGTAGTGTCAACATACCCAATGTGAACATAATAATAATAAGCTGTATTTTACATTAAGGACAGAATAAGTTGTGACCCACTAGGTCAGTTAAGTACTGTAGGTCTAACATGTTCCATAATGGATCGAGTACTGTAATTAAACACAGATTATATATGGAATACATGCCAGTATACAAAACATGGACGTCAAGATCATATCGTCAGAAACATATAAAGGTTACCATGATGCACTGGTTCTAATGATATATGTACTGCCTATGCACAGCAGTTACTATATATTTCAGTAATGACTAATCATTGCATGGTGTGTTAATATATACACTGCTTTTATATCAATAGAATCAGTGCATCAATGTAAAGTGCACTCACCATCTGAGTCTTGGTAGCTCAATGGTCAGAACATCTCACTGGAAATCAGAAAGTTATCCCTGTCCGGGACACAGAATAATTTTTCTGAGGATATGAGCTCGCTTGACAATTATCCATGTACTGTATCGTCTGTTTCCCCCCGAGCTCTCCCTTATTCACTACAGCAGTGTATATATTAATTAGTATTAACACTGACAATTATACATAGTAATGCTTGTTCATTGCTACAAAACTGTAGGCCTGCAGGCCCAGGTCATATAAACACAGCAATAGTATGCATGTTTTTTCACTCTAAACTACTGTATTATATATAGGCTAATTATCAAGCATATAGTATTTATAATTTTAATCAAATAATAAACATACTGTACATGCAATTCCAAAATTTGTACTACCACTTACTATTCTGCAGTATTATAAAGAACAAATGGTGTATATTTTAAACAGCCTAGGACTGGCCATTGTGCCATCTTGTGCCAGAACAATGGCCAGCCATTGTGCTGCCACAAAGTGCCATTCTTCTGGCACAAGATGGCACAATGGCCAGTCCAAGCCTGATGTTACACTGCATGGATTTAATTCCAACTGTCAAAATATTATACATATATGTTTTGAAAATTCAAAACATTACACACCTTCAAATTTTCCCATATCTCTCTGTTAACTATTTCAAAATGTGTCTATTAGATTTCGGAGCTTGGAGCAAATACACAATACAGTGTACAATTATTTAAATTACATTAAAATTAGCGAGTCAAGTCAAAAAGTTTAATAAACGATAAAGTGAAGCACTGAACTGACGCTATTCGTACGGTAGCCGTACGACACTATAGTCTCTTAGAATTCAACGAAATGCAGGTAAATATCACCAAAATCCTAAACCTAACCCTAATCCTAATCAAATTGCTAACCCTAACCAAAAAAAACTATGCAGAAAAGGCAAATTAATTGCTCAACACAGACCGGTGAGTCGGTCACAAATCACATTGTACATAATTATAATAGTCCTTTTACCTTTTACTTGTGTCTGTCTTTGATTATCTTGTCCTTCAACACTACGGTTTCGGCTTGAAATCAGCTGATAATCCAGGGCCAAATTTCCGATGCCGCGCATGAGGACGGTTGATCATACATACATACATATATATATATATATATATATATATATATATATATATATATATATATATATATATATATATATATATATATATATATATATATATATATATATATATATATATATATATATATATATATATATATATATATATATATATATATTATATATATATATATATATATATATTATATATATATATATATATATATATATATATATATATATATATATATATATATATATGTATATATATATATGTATATATATATATATATGTATATGTATATGTATATATATACCTATAAATCCGATCCGAGATTAGGATTCGCTTGCATCTCGCGTGATAAGGGACTAAACGCCGGTCGATATTGTCACCCTCGCCCTCAGGCCTTCGACCTTCGCGCCGGTTGAGGGGATAATAATAATAATAATAATAATAATAATGATGATAATAATAATAATAATGGAAACTTTATTCATTTATGATTAACGTATACTACAGTGATAAACCTCACTTTTACAGGTAGTTTACCAATGTCTACTTGAATTAATAATAATAATAATAATAATAATAATAATGATTACAGTTCTTGGCGTTGCCATGTATTTTTCAAAGCCTCGATACGTTTACAAGGTGACAAGTGGAACTATACAATAAGTTAAATACAACAAACTAAGAATTATTCCGTACTACATGAATTAAAAAGATGAGTTTTTAAACATGATCAGTTAAATTTAGTAACTGACTTTGAATTTATAATATTGGAAGGAAGAGCATCCAAAGTCTACGGGCAGCTATCGAGAATGCGCGGTCCCCATAGGTTACATAAGTAGACTTGGGGACCGTAATAAGTTACTTTGAGTTTGAGCGCAAGTTACAAACTGGAGTATAACTAGTAACAATGATTTTTAAACGACCATTAATTTTCTTACAAGTAATAACAGGAGTTTAAAAGAGATACGTTCCCTTATCGGTACCAGTGTGAAGAGCACAATACAGGTATTATGTGTTATGTGCGTTTGGCTCGAATGACTAGCCTGTATGGTGTGCTGTTTCGATACATTCAAGTACTCGTCATGCAACTGTCACTATAAATCGCTGTAAAGTTTATCAATTTGTTGTTGAGAGCTTTTGGCCTGATAGGATCGGGAAACACCTGCGACGTTGCTAATTTTGATGGGTGTATTTATGTGTCATTGGGTTGTTTCATCATTCATAGAAAATTGTTTATATATAATATTTAAAAACAAAACAAGATAGTTACACTTAATAAATGAGAATTCGAGTAAAATTCAAGTAGGTAAAATAATTATGCGGTTGAGGTTGTTTATACTACCATCCGCATCAAAGTAGTTTTAACTACAAAATTGTAGTCCATACGCGAATGGCAACTTTAAGTTTAACAAAAATTAGAATAGTGAAAATAACTGAGGGAAAATGTACAGTCGACTCCAGATAACTCGAACCTTTTTCTATTTCCCTTAAAGGTTCGAGTTAACAAGAGTCGAATGTATTATTTTATACTACAGTCAATCAGAGTCATAGTAGTCCCCTTGCCTGGCGCGAAGGCCGAAGGCCTGAGGGCGAGGGTGCTAATATCGACCGGCGTTTAGTCCCTCATCACACGGATTCCAGGCGTAATGTAGAGTCACTTTCAGTTTCCTTGTTATATATATATATATATATATATATATATATATATATATATATATATTGATGCTGATCCATGGGTTTCAGGATGCATGACGAATGCCATTTGTAGACTGTGTTTAGGCAGGTGATCGGCCTCTGGTTAGCACTGGAGAATTCGCCCGGTTTGGGGTTAAGTGTGGTTTTTCCTCCTGTGAACCACCAAGGATAGTCATGATCTTCCTGGAATATTGTTGTGAAGCTCCTCATTACGCCTTCGTGTAGAGGCTGTGCCTTTTCCCACCAGAAGTTTGCGATGCGGTCGGGACCTGGTGCGCTCCAATTCCGTTTCTTGAGGATTACATTGGTTATTTGGTTAATGTTCGGTTCATAGTTCTCTTGGGGTGGAGCTGGTACGTTATCATTTATGGCCGCTCTGACCTCTTCTAGCCACTCGATCTCCATGTTTCCATTTCCCTCGCTTTCCCATAGTGTTTTCCAGAAGCTACTTGCTGCATTGATATTCTCAAACTTATTTTGGTTTTGCTCATCCTCTTTCTGATTTACTTCGTATTTCGGCATCTCGATGTCGTCATCTTTCTCCACTATTTTCTTCATGCTTGAGTAAACTTTACCCGGGTCTACCTGGAAGTATTTATTTAAGTCCCTCGATTCCTTCTGTTTTCTCTTTCTCGTATAGTCTCTTTTTAGCTTTCTGAGATTTGATTTTTTTTTCTCCATATAATTTACTAGATTCGCAGCCGAAATCTTCTTACATTCTTTTTCCAAAAATGTTCTATTCTTTCTGCCCTTTTTGGTGGTTTTCCTATTTTCTTGAATTCTTTCAAGTTCTGATTTCGCAATTGATATATTCTTTCTTATTTCCTTTGCCCTCTGCTCGTATGCTTCTTTAATTTTCTCACCAACCTTCCGGTTATATTGATGTTATATTGATGTACTGATTCTATTGATATAACAGCAGTGTATATATTAACACCCAATCATTAGTCATTACTGAAATATATAGTAACTGCTGTGCATAGGCAGTACATATATCATTAGAACCAGTGCATCATTGTAACGTCTCTCAATCTGAATCTCGATGGCTCAATGTTTAGAGGCCGTCACAGGCAATAAGGTTATAATTTTTTCAACCAGGAATATTATGTTTCTGACGATATGATCTTGACGTCCATGTTTTGTATACTGGCATGTATTCCATATATAATCTGTGTTTACATTACTCCATCTATAGTACTATAGTACACAATGCCATATATATGCTTTGTTACATGGCAAATATGGTATCTGCAATCTGCATTAGGCATTATTATTAGTAGTATTATTGTCAATGCATTATTATTAGTAGTATTAATAATAATAATAATAATAATAATAATAATAATAATGGAAACTTTATTAAATTTAAATTTAGATTTTACATATACAATTGTAAATCTCGCTTTTTCAGGTAATTTACAATCGGCTACTTGAATCGATAATATCAATACATAACTATATAAAAAACACATAACAGTATACAGCACAACATTAAAATGTAAGTAAGTCGGGATTTGTCCATTCCTTGTTTCGGCAGCAGAATATGTAATATGTGGTTCTGATTGCAATCGTCGTCATTCTTTTTACGCAATATTTTTGGTGAAGTTTGTCAAAACCAAGATCGTTGAGCATTTTTATGAATGTAGAGCATTCTTTCGCAAAGACACCAAGAGAGCTCATTGATAAATTAACAAATTTTACAGATCTAAATGATTTACTTTGCTCCTCAATTAATTCTAAATATTTATCTTTTTTACGTTCAACATTTTTTTGGAGATTTGATTCGAAACCAGCAGTTAGTTCAACAATATAGAGACATTCATTTGTAGTCGTCAAAAGTAGATCTGGACGGTATGTGTCGCCGGTTATTATTGATGGACTTTTGTATCCAGGAAGATCAACATAGAGATTTGAACCGTTGACCGTCAGTAAGTTCGTCGCAAGAAAGTTTAAGATCGAGTCATGTCTCCATGTAAATCTTTCCAGATATGATTGACAACCTGCTACAACGTGTAAAAGTGTTTCTGGGGCTAGACAAAGGGAACAATCTGAAGTTGATGATATACCCCATCTTGCAAGGTTTTGGCGTGTGGGAAGCGAGTTATTCATATAGCGTATAGTGAAGTTAAAAATGTTCTTCGGTAGATTAGATTGAGACGCACACCATAACTTCGTAAGCTGGGAGAGGGAGAACTTTGTGATATTAGAGAAGAAAGAGCCTTGACAGGTTAAATGATTTTGAAGTCTATTCTCTTGTTCAGAACGAAAGTCCTTAAGAACTTGCTTGGTTGAGTTATAGACGTCATACTGGATATTTCTGCTGTTACTAGTCGACTTCCAGAGTTCATTGATCGCTTGGTTTGGAGATGTTTTTAGAGCTATTCGGAGAACTGTTTGGCATTGGGTGAATTTCACAGATGGAGGACAAATACTAAGGCCAAATTTGTTTCGGGTTAGGTAAACAGTACTTAGTGTTCCTGATATTGGTATTTCAAGCCATTTACGAATATAACTGTTCACTATAGAGTCAACATTTTCTGAGATCCAAGTTTTAGATATAGTAGAAACGGTGAAATGCCAGGATATTTTGGATAAGACATAGCGAGTATAAAGAAGGATTTTATTTTTTGGATGTAGTGGCTTCGAGTCAATATCAGTCATAAGTTCGTCAATGAGAGAGGTAAGTTCAGTTTTGTGTTGTTGATCGGACATCTTGAAGTCAAAGTATCTTCCTAAGTATCGGAAATATTCTCCAATTTTGGTTGTTGGAATTAGTTGCTTATCAATAAGGAGTTTCGGTAGATACTGGATTGATTTTGTAACAGCTTTTTTGATGCCAAAGGTACTGCACTTGTCAACCCGAATAATCATGTTGGACCATTGGCACCAAATAGAGAAACGGTTTAAAAGGTGTTGATTTTCTGACTCTTGACTAGTTATCACGGCAGCGTCATCAGCGAACTGAAACCAGTGAATTGGATTTATTAACTGGAAGGAGAAACCAAATTGACGATATTTCTCAGCTTTTATATGTTGAATAAAAGTGTTGAAACACATATTAAATAGAAGTGGACTGAGACAATCGCCTTGCAGTACGCCACGGCCAACAGGTATGAACGGAGTACGGAATTCAGGTGTGATTATTGAGGTCGTAAAATCTTGATATAAACTTTTTATAACTAATTTTATGTGATCAGGGATATGGTGGTAGTCAAGAACAGATTGAATTAGGTTGTGGTGAACTTCGCCAAAAGCATTTTTGAGGTCAAGTAGAGTGATGACAACAGAGCGTTGTTTGATCCGAGCTTTGTTAATAATGTTAGCCATTTGTGCTGAGTGTTCTAAGGTGCCAGACAGATTAGGTGTGAAGCCTTTTTGTATGTTATGTTCTATAAAGTTATTAGCGGTGAGGAATGAATACATTGCGTTGCGTAGACAAGAGGTAAATACCTTCAAGGGTATGCTTTCCAGTGTGATTGGTCGGAAATTGGATGGCACATCAGCTTCGCCTTTTTTATGGATTAGTATTGTGCAGGCAGTTTTCCATTCAGAGGGGATGCTCCCGGACAACCAAACAGCACGTATAAGGTCAGTCAAATAAGTTCTAAGAAAAGGACAGCGTTTAAAACATATAATAGAGAGTTGATCAAGAGGACACGGTGAACCAGACGCTTTCATTTTACGGATTATATTCGTAACTCGTTGGTATGATGGCGGGTCAAGGTCAAATTGCGTTTCTGGCTCAGATAACTTAGGAATCCAACTAGGAATGTTGAACAGTTTATTGGGATGGATTGTAGCTAGGGTTTTCGTGAAGTAAGAAAGGCATTCTGTCATGTTGAAGGATGGAAATATGACGTCTTTCTTGTCTAGTATGTTTTTAACATAACCCCAGAAGTTTTTTGCCAATGTATTTATCATGGTTGATTGATTGTCCGCTGTCTAGACTAGGTTCGCTTGACTGGTTGTTGTTATTTGCACGAAGCTTATCACGCAATGTATGCGACACATATTTGATTTCTTTGGGATCGCCACTTGCAAATTTGAGAGTTTTTAGAGCTTTCTTTAGATCTTTAACTGTATAGTCCTTATACTTATTCACTAGAGAATTGTCGGGCACCGATTTAGCATAACCAAAGTTCTGTGCAAAATATTTGTATATGATGTCATTTAATAGCTTGATATTTGAATCTAACTCTTGTGATGCGATTGGCTCATTTGATTGAAGAGCAAATTTAAAATACTCGTTGGCCGTTGACCATCCAGAAGTACTTTTAGGAAGTTTAATACCAGTTTTTAAATTCGGAAAATTTTCTTCATCAATTGTAGATGGCGTGTTAACTGGTAATTGATCATTTTCAGTGATATCTGCGGTGTTGTCATTAATATGTTCGTCCAGGTCTTCACACAGTTCACGGTTTAATCCATGTACAACTGTACAACTGCGCTGATGCATCTTAAGACCACGCGCACCTTTACATATTTTACCACAGCAACACTTTATTACGATACGGCTTGAGATGACAACGTTGGGAGAATTCATGGTGGGGGTTTGTCTTGCTGTATTATCGGAAGAATGGTCTTGTTCTGCTTGATGAACTCGCTGTTTACATCGCCATGAATGTCGACCAAGCGTAACAAAATCTTTATTACAGAATGAACACACGACGCCAATCAGTAACATACCAATAAGACTTGGACGAATCATGATTAAAACACTTATAGACTTGGTAGATACAAAATTTTAAAAATTCAATGTGATTCAAGTAAGAAATTTACGATGAAACTATAAACATGTACAGAGCGCGTCTGAACGGCTCTGCTCGATGCTAATAATAATAATAATAATAATAATAATAATAATATGGCGGCAAGTAGGTAAAGCGGCGTTTGAGGAGCTCCGATATAATCCGATTTCGCTGAGATTACCGAACGCAAGCCAAGCTACAAGCGCCAAGGAAAACTGAGAAAGTACTTGAAGATACTTTGCACATCGTCAGATAAGACATAAAGGTGACCTGAAGCGAAGATTACATCTCATCACATTTATTTTATTTTATTCGACCTCTCGAATATGGCCAGTCAGGAAGAAGCCGAGCAATCACAAGCGTCAATAACAAACAAACTAGGAAGACTGAGATGGACAGATGAGATGAACAATGACCTTTTGGAATGTAAACGTAAAGCGAAGCAACTCAATGAATCTGAAAACCCGCCATGCAATGATAACGGCAGGAAGAAGGGATATATGAAAGTCATGAAAGAAATATGGGACGAACTCGGTTATGCAGATATGGCTCTGACTATCCAAAATCTTAGAGATCAGGCGGCAAGGCTGGAGAAAACCATGGGAAACGTCCGGGAAACGATAGCTGAAAGCGTTGGTAATAGAGTAATGGAATTATCGTTGGCAAATACAGAAAATACAGAGTCTACAGAAAGAAAACTCTGAATCTCATTACACACCTGTAAGCATGGAAGATCCCGAGGGACCAATCCAGGTGACAGTTAACAAAGAAGTGGAGAGTATCCTAAGAATAGCGCACCCGATATTTACATCGGAAGCTCAGTCGCAAGGGGACTTTATCAATCGAGCGTATGACACGAGAACAAAGAAAAGACCAAGCGATAATGACATTTCGAATATCAACAAAGCCATTGATGAGCTCTTAAATCAAAATCACACTGATCCAGCAAAAACCCGTTCGGATGGCTATGGCTAGCAAATAGCATTCTGTACGCCGTGGTAATAGCTTTTCTATTATACAAAGGATGGAAGAAACAAGGAAATACACAAACGCATCCTGGATGGAAGGTTGGTGAGAAAATTAAAGAAGCATACGAGCAGAGGGCAAAGGAAATAAGAAAGAATATATCAATTGCGAAATCAGAACTTGAAAGAATTCAAGAAAATAGGAAAACCACCAAAAAGGGCAGAAAGAATAGAACATTTTTGGAAAAAGAATGTAAGAAGATTTCGGCTGCGAATCTAGTAAATTATATGGAGAAAAAAAAATCAAATCTCAGAAAGCTAAAAAGACACTATACGAGAAAGAGAAAACAGAAGGAATCGAGGGACTTAAATAAATACTTCCAGGTAGACCCGGGTAAAGTTTACTCAAGCATGAAGAAAATAGTGGAGAAAGATGACGACATCGAGATGCCGAAATACGAAGTAAATCAGAAAGAGGATGAGCAAAACCAAAATAAGTTTGAGAATATCAATGCAGCAAGTAGCTTCTGGAAAACACTATGGGAAAGCGAGGGAAATGGAAACATGGAGATCGAGTGGCTAGAAGAGGTCAGAGCGGCCATAAATGATAACGTACCAGCTCCACCCCAAGAGAACTATGAACCGAACATTAACCAAATAACCAATGTAATCCTCAAGAAACGGAATTGGAGCGCACCAGGTCCCGACCGCATCGCAAACTTCTGGTGGGAAAAGGCACAGCCTCTACACGAAGGCGTAATGAGGAGCTTCACAACAATATTCCAGGAAGATCATGACTATCCTTGGTGGTTCACAGGAGGAAAAACCACACTTAACCCCAAACCGGGCGAATTCTCCAGTGCTAACCAGAGGCCGATCACCTGCCTAAACACAGTCTACAAATGGCATTCGTCATGCATCCTGAAACCCATGGATCAGCATCTTGATAGTTATGGTTTGATGCTAGGAGAGCAGAGAGGAGCGAAGGAAAAATGCAGCGGAACGATTGACAACCTCCTTATAGACAGAATGGTATGTCAGGACAGCAGACGAAGTAAACGTAACCTCAGTATGGCATGGACAGATGTCAAGAAGGCCTATGATTCGATTGATCATAAATGGTTGAGCGAAATGATGGTACTCCATAGATTTCCGCAATGGATTGGAAGAGTGATCCAGAAACTGAGTTCAAGCTGGAACACAAGAATAAAAGCTAATACAAGACAAGGTGACGAAATCTCGGAACTGACACGATTCAATAAAGCAAACTAGAAAGAGTGCTGAGATCAACGAAGTCATGGATGGCAGATGTTGGCCTCGAATGGAATGAGAGAAAATGCTCCGTAGTACACGTTAAAAGAGGATATATGGATACGAAGACGTCAGCGATGGAAGTAGGAGACTCGGACAGGATTAACAGTCTAAAAGATGGATCCTATTATAAGTTCCTAGGGGTGATGGAAACCGTGAAACAGGAGGACGCTGTAGTTCTACAGAGTGCAGCCAAAGCCTACTTACAAAGATTATCGGTGATATGGTCCAGTCCATTATCAGATTTCAACAAAGTTATAACATCCAACCAGTTTGCACTTCCCATCCTAAGTTATCTAATGTGGACCCAGGTATGGCCATTAGCAGAACTGCAGAGATTGGACAGGGAAACTCGCAAGGTTCTAGTGGAGAATGGCGCGAAGCAACCTCTGGGATCAACGGCGCTTATTTATCTCTCAAGAAAGAGTGGAGGAAGAGGCTTAAAATCGGTAGAAAGTGAATATAAACTGACAAAGATCAAGGCAGCGGTTAAACTTTACACCAATACAGACCAAACAATGACTATGGTTAGGGACTTCGAGAAGAAAGCTACGAAATCAGGAGGTCAGTCATTAACCAAAGATGCTACCAAGTACGCAGAAGAGCTAAAACTTACGCTGAAGCTAGAATACCCAGATCCGAAAGGTTACACGGAGAATAACGAAGAGATTATTGCCAGAAAGATTGGAAACTGGGCAAAAACCGCTCAACAAAGAGAATGTTTTGAAGAAATGAAAGATGAGAGATGGCAAGGGAAGCTGCTCAAGAAACGATGGTTGGATGATGACCTAAATAATGAATGCTTCGCATGGATGTCTAAATGGAGAACAGCGCCGTCGCACACAATAGCAGCAGTGCACGAACTTTACCAGCAACTACTTCCAACAAAGATATACCATCAGAAGAAAACAAGGACGAACATCAGTCCAGATGTGCTGTGCCGACTATGTGGCAAAACTCCAGAGAGTTTACCTTACATCCTGGCAGGCTGTAGTGCTCTGGCGCAAACAAAATATCTAGCCAGACATAATAATGCTCTGAAGATCCTGTATTTTGAGTTGTTAAGAGATCGGGATCTGGTTACAACAGTCCCGCCCTGGTCTTCGTGCGATGCCCAAACCACTGTATGAGAATGGTAGAGCGAAAGCCCTTTGGGACATACCTCTCTATGCCGAAAATACAGAAGTAAGAGCCAATAGAATAGACGCTAGGATCGTTGACAATGTGGAAAAGAAGGTCATGGTGATAGAAATGAGCTGCCAATGGCTAGATAATCGCCAGTCTAACGATGCTGAGAAGACCCAGAAATATGGCCCCCTAAGATGGGAACTGAAGAAGCAATTCCCAAGCTACCAAGTTACCCAGCACAACATCATTATGGGTGTTCTCGGAGGTTTTTCGAAGGATGTTAACCAAACAGCAAAAAGCTAGTCCCTCCATAGAAGCGAAGACACATTAAGACGGATGCAGAAGTCTGTGATCAGCAGTAGCTTGAACATTGCGCGCTCATTTAAGATTTTAGTTGACTAACAATTTACTAAAGTGGCTGCGTCAATTAGTTAGATCGTTTTTATAATCGAACAGTATAAATTTTTGATTGAACTGACTTATTTTAAATTTTTATAGTTGCCTAGAGTATTTTATCTTATTTTGTTTTTTTACTTTTAGAGATTGTAAGATAGATTTTTACGCAATAGTTAGCTACGTTCGCGCCTAACTGTGGCTTTTAATTTTACTGAGCATTCAGAAGTTGTACACTGCCATAATAATAATAATAATAATACAATAATAATACAATAATATTTATACAGGATAGCCCCTTCAATGCTAACACTGATATCAATATAAGTGGGTCTTGTTTTCTAGCAAATTACAGTTGTTACAAATGTCAACACATATTCATCAATGTACAGTTCGATGTTACAAAAACTAATTTTAACTCAAAAGTTGTATATCCTTCACATATATTTGGCAATAGATAATGGTGCTATAACATGTATGAACAGATTAATTGAAACATGGAAAATAGCTCTTTAGTAGTAGATATGATGTTAAAATGCCATGGAATTTCCTAACTAGCATTACACAATGTAACTTGCTTCTAATACAAGAGGTACAAAACTTGGGATTTCTATTAACCAATCAATTTCAAGTCCCGACTTAGGAAAGATCAGTTTCCCTGACATGCCTAGAGACCTCTGATTATGACCATCAATATTTAGTTATCCATATTCCTGCCAGCTCCACATCACAGTAGTCGAATGTGGGTAGAATTAGCAACTTACTGTTACTAAATACTGCATTGATTATTTCGTGAGTCATCAATATTATGATAAAAGTAATTTCTTTCTTAGTGATTGATGGTAGAAAGAGCAGTAGACCCCCACTATTCTGTTGCTGCACTCAAAAATTAAAAAGTTTGGACTGCATGTATTTATTTTGATGTCCTATGAAACAATTAAATTCAGACAATACAAAGCTGAGAGATATTGTCCACTGAAAATGTATTTAGTTTGGCAAATGAAGTGGCTATTGTCTAATTCAAGTAATTTAGAACCAAAAGAAGTACTTTACTGTAAGTTTCAAACAGCAATTGGGCGAGGGGTTGTTGCGTATATGTATTTCTAGTTTTACTACGAAATTGTAGTAAAAACAACTATCTCCGAATTACGTACATTCCAGATCGACAGGTTAAAATAACTAAACTTCTGTCGTTGTTTTTACTACTGATGATAACACTGTAGAATGACCTGTGTAAAGGACAGAAAAATCGTTATAACAACATAAAGTTCGATAGAACATGGACGATCTTCAAATTTAAATTCTCAGAAAAAGTTTTTGAGTCCCTTTTGATTGCCGGTGAGACACTATATAACCATTGTGCACCGAGACTCATATGGATGGGGAAGGTTACAACGACGATTTATCTACTGCCTATACGGCAGTCATTATATATCAACATAAAGTTCACTAATTGGAGGATGCGAGCTATTGACGTGGTGTGAACATCAGCCGTTGTTTTTGCGATCTAATACGAATTTAAAATTCATGAGGTTCACAAACCTTTTAGTCAGGAAAATAATGGTAAAGTTGTATTTTTCGCTTAGAAATTTAAAATAACTTTCACCAGATTCCATAATTACAATAATGATGATTATGATGATTATGATTATTATAATGATATGATTATTAATTATGATTATAGTTATGAATTATGATTTTGAATTATGAGTATGAATTATGATTATTTATGAGTTATGGATTATGAATTGTGATTATGAATTATGATTATGAATTATGATTATAAATTGTGATTATATATTGTGATTATACATTATGAATTATGATTGTGAATTATGATTATAAGTTATGATTACGAATTATGATCATGAATTGTAATTATGAATGTGATTATGAAGTGTGATTATGAGTTATAATTATGAATTGTATTATGATTATGAGTTATGGATTATGAATTGTGATTATGAATTGTGATTATGAATTGTGATTATGAATTGTGATTATGAATTGTGATTATTAATTGTGATTACGAATTATGATTATTTATGACTTATATGGATTATGAATTGTGATTATGAATTATGATTTGGAATTGTGATTATAAATTGTGAATATTAATTGTGATTATGAATTGTGATTATAAATTGTGATTATAAATTGTGATTATACATTGTGATTATACATTGTGATTATGAATTGCGATTAAAAATTATGATTATGAATTCTGATTATGAATTAGGATTACGAATTGTGATTATACATTACGAATATGAATTCTGGTATGTTGAGTGTGGAGTTTGAGTATGGAGTAGTTTAGTTTTGCTTATAAGATTTATCACTCTTTTAGTTGAAATGGAATACCTGTTGGAGTATGGAATATGGAGTATGGAATATGGAGTATGGAGTATGGAGTATGGAGTATGGATTATGGAGTGTGGAGTGTGGAGTGTGGAGTGTGGAGTGTGGAGTGTGGAGTGTGGAGTGTGGAGTGTGGAGTGTGGAGTGTGGAGTGTGGAGTGTGGAGTATGGAGTTGAAGTATGGGGTATGGGGTATGGAGTATGGAGTATGGAGTATGGAGTATGGAGTATGGAGTATGGAGTATGGAGCTATGGAGTATGGAGAATGGAGAATGGAGTATGATATAGTAAGTGAGTAAGTTGGCCGGTCGTAGCCGGAGGCGACCCGTAGGCTCCTCTTTCATTAGCTGCTACCCAAAGGTAGGGGTGGGCGCCACTCCAATCCATGGAATTAACCACTTACCCAAGACAGAGCTGGTCCCAATTTTATTTAAGGCTCTTGGCGAAAGCCCGACCTCCAATTAGCACTGCTCATTGGATTATGGCAACACTAATTTTCAGTATTACGGGACCAGGGGCGGATTTAGTATTAGTCAAATAAGTCAGATGACTAAGGTGAAAAATTCTCAAAGAGAAAAGAAGAGAACTTAAAATTTTCATAAAACAATTATAACATTTTTCCAGGAATATGATTAATGGACCGCGTCGCGGTACGATAGCGATGAACGACCTTCAATCCTCGCAAAAGCGGCAAAGCTTTCCTTCAAAATATTAATTATTTTGTATAATTATTTATAACTGCACAACTCGTCAGGCATTCAACCTGGATGCGTTAAATTTAGGGCCCGTAATTTCGCTTATCAGGAAAACACACCTGCAGATCAGTCAAGATGGCTTGCGCTGATTGGTTTAGAGTGATTTTGCCGAACTTGCCCCGTCTTAGCCATTCCGATTGGTCAAAAAGGCCCGCAAAACACCTGCAGATCAGTCAAAACAAGGCAAATGGGTCGAAAAAGCCTGCAGATACACCCACAGATCAGTCAAAATAGCGTGTACTGATTGGTTTAGCACTTTCTGCCCTTACTCCCTGACTTAGTACCTGATCGAAGTACGTCAAGTCTGTTCTGTTCGATCATGGCTTCCACAAGCGTGATCGAATGCGCGGTTTCTGCTTTAGAAAGCAACGACGACGTTTTATTGCTGCAAATGTGCAGTGATTTGTGGGCAAAGGTACATTTTCCCATGATTGGGCGCAGTAGTGCACAGGGATTTCGGAGCAGAGTCATACATTCCTCTGTTATGCTATAGCTGACAAGTCAAACTAAAGGAGTCTTGCATTGCTCTAAAATCTAAGGTGAGTGAATAATCTATTATTTTAGCGTTCTCATTCAATATTACTTTTACTAGTCTACTACGATCGTCTATGTACCGTGAATTATTTAAATTAGACGGAAAGTCAACTTATTTATTGTAATTTTGACTTGGTATCACACGTATGAATAGTTCATAATAATTAATATAATTTTAATTAGTAAAGTTGATTTCGAACATTTTAATAACAGTGATACCACTTATTATTCTATAAGAAATCTGCTGTTTGGTTTTTTTGTTTCTATGTTTCCTTTCCATATCAATTGACTTGGAATGAATAATTATTTTGTGTTATGTCTGAATTATATAGATCTGAAGCCTCTGATAATTGCTTATATATACAGCTACATGTGTAGCTGTTTCTTTGGCAATGGTAGGTGATAATTCTCTTACTGTGGATCTTCGAGCTTTAACTTCGATTTATTCTGCCTCTGTCTGTGTCTCACAAAGCATTTGATTCTGGTCTCTCATACTACCAGGGTTATTTTCAGTTCACAAGCTACATCTACAACCAGTTAGAGGTACTGGTTTGACACTTCCAAAATGCGAGTATGATGTTGCTTCTTATAGTTATAGGGAGAGAGTCAAAGGTATGAGCAACTTGCAAATTGAGATGCTGATTAAGAATGTTTTTAGACTTGATAAGTCATACCCTACTCAAAAAACCAATGGGAGGAGTTTTCTTTATAAATGGCTTGAATTACAGTACATCCATGGTTATGTTATTCTTTTAGTGTAAATGGTGCTTTTTGTCATTCCTGTGTTTTGTTTGGCAATAAGTTACTAAGGAAAGCTCATTGAATTCAAAAATTATTTGCTGAACCAGTTAAATATTGGAATGATGCCACTTGTTATTTTAAGTATCATACCGGCACCAAAGGTACTGTAGTTCTAAAGAATGCTTGCATGAAAATACATCAGCTATTTTCACATCTATTATCACATCTACAGTATTCTTAGTCAATTGTCAGGAAAAAGCCAACCAATTGCGGTGACAATGAGTGAAATTAATCAGCACACTAATTTCTTCTTTTCAGTTTATAGTACTCTAGAATATTCTTGATATGACCCTTCCTGTTACTCAGTTACTGCGAGGAAAGAATAATGATATTTTAGATGGTTTAGAATTGATTCAGGCCCTTAAGAATTTAGCTATGACAGCACAAAATCAGATTAATCATTATCATGCTCAGTCGTAATAATCAGGCTGTTTCTTTAGCTTCAACAGTTGACATTGAGGAATCAGTATGCCAAGAGTAGCTTATAGTCAAACCACTTGAGGTAATCCTGGCTCCTGCTACTACAGTAATGCTTCTGAGTATTACAAGCGTACCATTACAATTCCTGAGTTGGAATTGTGGCAGACATTGGGTTGCCTATACAGGTTCACATCCCAGTAGTGTTGCTACTTTTGATTCTTTGCATGTTGCGAACATTAAAGTTAGCTACTCTTCCTGTCACTTCCTGTGTGTGAGCAATCTTTTAGCCATGCTTAGGAATTAAAAAACTACACAAGAAGCACCATGGTTGAAGATTACTTTTTTATGGCTTAGCATTGATGGAAATTCATCAAGAAATAAAGCATTCTGTTCAGAAAGTCATTGACAAATTTGCAGCTGACAACAGAATAATTGAATTGATTTGATGACATTTAACACACATTTTAATAATTTAATTCAATATTTGACTATTTAATTAATTAACTAATTACTGGATAGATGTTCTGTAAAACCTAGGCTACTGCAGAGATACTGTATATAACCTTCATATGATTCATTTTATACATCTACAGTCTGGAAGCCATTTGCAATTATCTTTCCCAATAAATAAATAGACTTACATTTAAGTTGTCTGTGTCTTTAATTGAAATTTAAAATTAATTACAAAATAATAGTTAAAAAGTAATGTATCAAGAGTTATTTAGATGTTAGATCAATTGAAGGTTAAGTTGGCCAGGATAATGTAGAGAGTTGAGCATCTCTATGTCCATGAACTGTTCCATTATGGTCATCAATAAAAGCTTCTTTTAAACCAGACATTGTCTGCTTGGGTAGAGGTGTAAAAGGCAAGTATCTGGCACCTTAAAACCAGACAGCTCAAAGGTGAAAGTTACTTGGGTTAGGGTGGGTTGGTGTGGGTGGTGGCTCATTCATTTGGGATTAAATTGGCCAGGATAATGTAGAGGATTGAGCTCCTCTATGGCTCTATGTCCATGAAATGTTCCATTATGGTCACTAATCAAAGCTTCTATCCTGACAATGTCTGCTTGGGTTGAGGTGCAAAAGGCAGGTATCTGGCGCCTGAAAGCCAGACAGCTCTGGGTAGGTAGGAGAAGGAAAACTCTGATTTCAAACCTTTGGACCTGTCCATGTCGGATTCACTGACTGCAACAATGTGTTACTGTGTTTGACGCGTTTCCTAGGCATGGTGATGAGCTCTGATATAGAGCGAAACAGCCAACATTTTTATGATAATCAAAGTTCGAATTGGACAAAAAAATTTCAGAAAAATAATAAAATGTTTCATAAAAAAACAGGTTTGAAAACATTAAATAAATTCTCAAAAGTGCTGTCAGATCGTGGGAAATGCCATTTCAGAGACCCAAATTCAAAAAAATTCCGGGGGGATGCCCCCGTACCCGCTAGATATGTACACCCCGCCATTTTGACTAAGGTATTAAATTTACTAGATCCGCCCCTGGGGACCGATATATGAACAAGGTGGTAACCCATCCAGTTAGATAGTGCTTAACTTTGGAAAGTCAAGCAGCGATATGATGAGTATGAGTATGAGTATGAGTATGAGTATGAGTATGAGTATGAGTATGAGTATGAGTATGAGTATGAGTATGAGTATGAGTATGAGTATGAGTATGAGTATGAGTATGAGTATGAGTATGAGTATGAGTATGAGTATGAGTATGAGTATGAGTATGAGTATGAGTATGAGTATGAGTATGAGTATGAGTATGAGTATGAGTATGAGTATGAGTATGGGTATGAGTATGAGTATGAGTATGAGTATGGGTATGAATATGAGTATGAGTATGAGTATGAGTATGAGTATGCGTATGAGTATGAGTATGAGTATGAGTATGAGTATGAGTATGAGTATGAGTATGAGTATGAGTATGAGTATGAGTATGAGTATGAGTATGAGTATGAGTATGAGTATGAGTATGAGTATGAGTATGAGTATGAGTATGAGTATGGGTATGAGTATGAGTATGAGTATGAGTATGAGTATGAGTATGAGTATGAGTATGAGTATGAGTATGAGTATGAGTATGAGTATGAGTATGAGTATGAGTATGAGTATGAGTATGAGTATGAGTATGAGTATGAGTATGAGTATGAGTATGAGTATGAGTATGAGTATGGGTATGAGTATGAGTATGAGTATGAGTATGGGTATGAATATGAGTATGAGTATGAGTATGAGTATGAGTATGAGTATGCGTATGAGTATGAGTATGAGCATGAGTATGAGTATGAGTATGAGTATGAGTATGAGTATGAGTATGAGTATGAGTATGAGTATGAGTATGAGTATGAGTATGAGTATGAGTATGAGTATGAGTATGAGTATGAGTATGAGTATGAGTATGAGTATGAGTATGAGTATGAGTATGAGTATGAGTATGAGTATGAGTATGAGTATGAGTATGAGTATGAGTATGAGTATGAGTATGAGTATGAGTATGAGTATGAGTATGGGTATGAGTATGATTATGACTATTATGATTTTGATAACTATAATGTATAGTATTTCAGCTACTAAGAAAACAACTGTTTCCCCTTAATGGGCACGTGACCGACGCTTGACAAACACGGAAATATCGAAATGTATATATTTCGAATTCATAACATGACCAAACAGAATCTGTAAATGGTGTACGTGTGGTAGAAAGTATTTATCAAGTATGTCCAAGTAAATGTTTTGTAAATTTCATGAAAATGATCATAATTGGATGTATTTATTGTATTTAATGCAGTAACCTTTATATTAAGTATCTAATCAAAATAAATCATAGTAATTATAGTTAAATATATTTTGTTTTAATTTCTAGTAATGAAAAAAACTACTGAAGTTACATTACAATCAGCGTAGTGATAACAATCCAATCCAAAACATCAATTCATAGTGGTTCTTAACTAGTTATCCTGTAGTAATATCAAATAATTAATATACACACTTTTGCAAGTTTTGATCATCAACCATTTGCAAAAAATCCGATCAGAGACTCCAGTTTAATACTAATTTATAAATTTTTAACACGGATATGACACTTTTGAGGTACTTACAGCACCATAAAATTTATCATATTAGTAAGCAGGCTCTCAGGAATTATAGATATTTTGTTGTTTCCCAAATTTCTGGAAAGAAAAAAAAAAGGTTTGCAAAACGTTAATTTTCTGATCTATAGTTTTTATTGAAATGTCAGGGACGTCGTGTCATTTTAGTTGAAGTGGTCAACAACTTCGATCGCGCACGCTTATCATTGCTCTCACGTCCTTTTCGAGGTGAGACTTACCCGATCAGATTTTCAGTGTTAAATGGATTTTAATGTATCCTTAGAAATGAAAGTTGACATGTAAATTGATGAGGACATGCACGTGGAGTAACATTACGTGTCATATTGATGAAATGCTACAATCCTGGACAAAATTATGTGGACAACGCAAAACATACAACGTTAATAAGCTGCTTTCTTTTTATTGCCCAATTTGTGCCCAAATTAAACGTTCCTTCCCCTTTCCCCACGTCAATGTTGTGTTATTCACGATAAACAAAAACAAATGCTCGGTTTGTGCGCGTGTAGATTCACCAACATTGCCTAGGGGGAGGGGAGACCGTGTTTTGTCGGTTCCGAGTAAAATGCTTTTAATAATGCAAAAGCACGCGCAGTGTCCACATGAATTTTGTCCAGGATTGTCTGAAAAGTGATTTGAAAACAAAATCGTTATTTTATGGGCTATTTAATTTTAAAATCAAGCTGATACACGTATATATCCAATATAACGAAGAAAAAGCCGCGTTATTCAACATAATTTAAATAAATCATACGGACGGTGCATTTTATTCCGCAATCAACAGTTGAGAAAAGTACATGCTTGACCATTGGAAGGAAGACGTCTTCACTTAATGGTAGTTGTTGAATTTCGGAAGCGGGTCATTTCAATAAATGGCCTTTTTTGCTAACTTTGTAAAAAAAACATTTGAATTTGTGCTTTAAAGCCGGACCTACAAACCATCTCAAACCATACCACGGATTCCTGATTTAAATCTTATAGAAAATATTTTTCATTTTGTATAAAAACAATGGAGGACGATGCATTAAATTAACATATTACTAATGAATCATTTGAAGATTTTCAAGACATATTCGTTCGTTGTTTAGATAGTTTATATGTTGAGACAATCTATGGCAAAATCTTTATAAAGCATGCGCAGACGTATATTATTACTTATTGGATTCCTCTGAGCGCAATATTACCAAATATTTAAGTCGATAATTCAATATTGGGCGAGACCGAAGGTCGAGCCTAATATTGCAAATCGAGACTTAAATATTTTGTAATATTGGGCGAAGATGAATCCAAAGGTGTTTTATTATATCGAACAAAATATCTTAACATAAAGATGTTTCTTCGCACGTAAACAGTCAAAAGGTTGCTGGTCGTCAAAAAGAATAATAAAAAAATTCGAAAAAACACATCACGTTCCGCGAGAAAGTACTTCAACCAATACAATTTCGATTTACATAAAAGGCACGTGAGTGACGTTGCTTTGCACGTGAACAGCCCGTGTAAACAGTCCAAAGGTTGTTGCCCAATTATTATGTATAGCTGCCCGACATCGTAAAATATCGGGCTGCCACGTGATGCTAATAGAGACAGTTGATTGGTGGATTATATGTGATGGTAAAATAATGAAAAGATAATAGGAGGTCAGGCAATAAGACTAAAATACAAAAAAATAAAATAAAATTGGTATATTTTAAATTGTACAGGAAATAGCTTTGTATTTGTGACTTAGCCTTTCGTTAAATGTAATACTAACGGCGAAAGAAAGAAATAAATAATAAAATAAATAATACAATTGGTAAATGTAATCCAGTGTATATAAATAAAGCGAAATAAGCCACGTATATGGCTAAAGATAACGGCAAAAGCGGCTGATACGGTCAACAGCAAGCACTCTTTAGAGATAGAGGATTTTATTTGGCTTGCATACCTTTATTTATATTCATCTATTTAGCATGCGCAGATATGCAAATCGTCTCACACGGTACACAGTTGTGCAACGTCAAATTAAAATAAAATATGTATGTTTCTTTTATACTATCGGTGCACAGCCGTGTACCGTCTGATTTCCCATATATCCGTGCAGTCGAATAGAATTCGAATAAGACGTCGAATACAATTCGTCTATATTAGCACTATGAGTAGTTCATTCGATTTGAAATAAGATCCTAAAGACTCTTACAAATCACAAGATATAATGAACCTTTCCAATTAAACATAAACATGTTTACAAACAGTTTGGTAGTTGTAATCTGACAAAAATACGTAATTTGCATAAAATCATTTTTCAGACAATCCTGGACAAAATTATGTGGACAACGCAAAACATACAACGTTAATAACCTGCTTTCTTTTTATTGCCCAATTTGTGCCCAAATTAAACGTTCCTTCCCCTTTCCCCACGTCAATGTTGTGTTATTCAAGATAAACAAAAACAAATGCTCGGTTTGTGCGCGTGTAGATTCACCAACATTGCCTAGGGGGAGGGGAGAGCGTGTTTTGTCGGTTCCGAGTAAAATGCTTTTAATAATGCAAAAGCACGCGCAGTGTCCACATGAATTTTGTCCAGGATTGTCTGAAAAGTGATTTGAAAACAAAATCGTTATTTTATGAGCTATTTAATTTTAAAATCAAGCTGATACACGTATATATCCAATATAACGAAGAAAAAGCCGCGTTATTCAACATAATTTAAATAAATCATACGGACGGTGCATTTTATTCCGCAATCACCAGTTGAGAAAAGTACATGCTTGACCATTGGAAGGAAGACGTCTTCACTTAATGGTGGTTGTTGAATTTGGGAAGCGGGTCATTTCAATAAATGGCCTTTTTTGTTAACTTTGTAAAAAAACATTTGAATTTGTGCTTTAAAACCGGACCTACAAACCATCTCAAACCATACCACGGACTCCTGATTTAAATCTTATAGAAAATATTGTTCATTTTGTATAAAAACAATGTAGTAGTAATATATATATATATATATATATATATATATATATATATATATATATATATATATATATATATATATATATATATATATATATATATATATATCAATGTGTTTGGGATTGGACCGAGCTCTAAGCCAATCAGAATCAAGAATTGATTTGAATGGACCAATCAGAGCACAGCCAGTCCCAAATTTCCAGGAGGGTGTTCTAGTTTTAAGGTGTGGTCACCCTGTTAAGAGCGACCAGCCATCAAATCAGGGGGGGATATGAAGCTGGTCGTATACAAGAGGTTTTTTGTGAATTTTGTATATATTTATCTCATGAAACCTGGTGTTGTTGTAAGACCAGTTTTTGGTTTATCCTTGAGTTTGACGACCAGAGAGAGAGAGGAAGGTCAATCAAGGTGATCGTAGTCAATTTCATGAGATAGATATTTAAAATTAAAAAAACAACTTTATAAACGACCATCATACCTCACCCAATGTGATTTATACTTACACGTGTCATCCAAAAAAACGTCCATATTTTTAGTGGAAGAGTTGTACGATGTTGAAATAAAAATAATCAAATTTTGGTTTATAGAATTAATCATAGAAATATCCGCCATGGAGCTCTTACCTCGACGCCATCTTATGGCCGAATGACTGATATTCTTTAGTTACGGTATTTTAAAAAAAAATGATAAAATTTGTAGAGGGTAATATCTCCAAAAATTATTTGGTGTTTTTCAAATAGATGAAATATATTTTTAAAAAAAATAAAATGTACTTTAACACACAATAAAATACTTTTTTTGAAAAACAAAATTCTCTTTTTATTGTTTTTATTTAATCTAAATACATTTCTTTATTAATGGAACTAAGCATGGAATCATCAGTTATCATAATTGTTGTTATATAATTATGCTGACAAAGAATTCCCCCATCTACCACTTCTAAATATAATTTATACCCGGATAGCTTACCCGAGGGAAAGTATATACAGTGTCGTAAAATATATTTTTGATTTGGGAAATTCTGTCGAAGAGTATTAATATCAGAGCGGGTATATCCTTTTTTTTTAATGTTGTTTCTATCAAATACTTTTTCCTCCTTTACTTCGGCATCAGCAGTCCCCAAAAATGCATTCAAACTATCATCATTATCAGAATCACCATTATCCTGAATAGGTTTGACGGGTTTAAAGTCCTCGAAATTAAACACTTTCGACGTATACGTATCCGTATCCCGTACACGTACACCGTACGCGTATCCTTCTCCTTTATCGTTGTAATCCCATATGAGAGGGGAACCATTCAGGGGTATGAGGTTGGGTTCTCCATAGGAAGCTTCATTCGTTATTTCTTCTTTCGTAGCCATTTTTTCTTAAACTAAGTTTGTAGAGGGACAATGTTTTATAAGCACGTAGTGTATAAATGAAAAAGAAAAGTTTCAGCTTATTTATATGAAAGTTTTTTGAGAAAATTTTTTTTCATTTCTACAAAACCTGGGGTATAAAAAACGATATCATAAAAAAAATGGTCAGTTATTTTGTTGAAGATGGGGTATATACCCTCGCATAAGATTTGGTCATTTCAAATGCGTAATCAAGAAAATGCTGAAAAATTGATAGAGGCAGCGAAATTAATTCATACTCCACAGAATTGTCTTAAATTAAATGAAATATCGTTTTTTGAATGTAGTCGTGAAATTGTAAAAGATAAAGAATTGGGATTTCTTCAAGGGGTTGTTTATCTCAAAGAAGCAAGAGATGATATTTTTGATTGGCTTCCATATGGGGGAGAAATCATTCGTTCTT
The DNA here is from genome assembly GCA_035772405.1 of Chrysogorgia sp. JL179-B06. Lineage (NCBI taxonomy): Eukaryota > Metazoa > Cnidaria > Anthozoa > Scleralcyonacea > Chrysogorgiidae > Chrysogorgia > Chrysogorgia sp. JL179-B06. The sequence goes on from JAYKKM010000309.1 coordinate 534,659, forward strand.
ATGCTGATGATTTCTACCATTTTAAAGGTAGAATATATGATCCGTCCACGTTATATCGATATGGAAAACGTCAGGGTAAAATGGGAAAATTATGGAATAGTGAAAGAATCTATAAATTAGCTAATTATAAGAACCAGTATCGACAAAAACAAAAGGAAAAAAGAAAAACATTTTTAGAGTAAAGAAAGAAATTCATGTAAAAAAAATAACAATGATTCACATGTTTTATTATAAAAATAAATTTATACAAGAGAAGGAATTATTATGTCTTTGTCAGTTTTTATAAACTTAACATTTTTATGCAAAAGATGAGGAATATCTTCCTCTGATAATATTTTTATTGTTTTTCCAGATTCTCCATGATTGATAACTTTCAGGGTTACTTCATACGGGTGTTGTTTCACACCATATTTTTTTATTACAGAACATTGTTTTGTTTCAATTATGGTAACAGGTTTGCAATCCTCTACAAAATATATATATTCAGGATATTCTTTAACTCTTTCCCTACGGGCGCAGTTAAAATGGGTCGTTGATGACCCGCAAAGTCGTCAATCGAAAAACACGGCACACGGTAACGCAAGATTAAAAATTGAAATTCGACAAGCGCCAGGAACATGAAATCCACGCACACGCCAAGTTTGATTTGATTTCATAAACAACTCTGCGATTGGTGGCATTTTGAGTTTTCAAGATGCTACGCGGGCGTGCAAGATGGCCTTTTCTGGAAAAATGTAAATTTTTCAACCTGATTTATGATAATTAATGCTAATTTATATTAACATAATGTGTTTTGTTCGGGAAATTTAAAAGAACAAGTAAAAGCCGGTTTATTGGTCTTCCAGAAATTGTATAGCTTTCGCAACAGTTATGGTTATTTCAAGAGATATCAATAGAACAACGTGGTCGTTCAATTTTTGATGTTTTTCAGCCGTATGGAAAGAGTTAATAAGCAATAATAGGTAAATTGAAAATAATCGAAGAAAAAGCGTGAAAGGAAAAGCAGTTTATTATCTGTTGAATTGAAAATAATCAATGTAAATACAGTTTAACAAAGCAAAAAAATGGTCAGTGACAAAAAATGAACCCCCTTCTCTCCTCCCCCCTACCCCCCTCAATGAGAGGAATTATGTAAGGGTTACCCGAAGCAGAGTCTCTGCAGAGATCCCACCCACACCGGTCCACCCGCACGGGAGCTCATACTTTTAAATATATATGCAAGCTATCTATACACTACAAAGACAATAGGTTCTGTGCATGTGGGTCAAAAAGATCAAAATTCACCGTGTTTAGAAATGTAGGAAATAATTCACCAAATTGGCTTAAAATTTGATATGTGTGTTGTTTAGCCGACTTACAACGATGATGAAAAATTCAGGCGAAAATATAAAATTGATCGATACGAAAAAATATCGGCCATTCTATATTAACTCTTTCCCTACGGGCGCAGTTAAAATGGGTCGTTGATGACCCGCAAAGTCGTCAATCGAAAAACACGGCACACGGTAACGCAAGATTAAAAATTGAAATTCGACAAGCGCCAGGAACATGAAATCCACGCACACGCCAAGTTTGATTTGATTTCATAAACAACTCTGCGATTGGTGGCATTTTGAGTTTTCAAGATGCTACGCGGGCGTGCAAGATGGCCTTTTCTGGAAAAATGTAAATTTTTCAACCTGATTTATGATAATTAATGCTAATTTATATTAACATAATGTGTTTTGTTCGGGAAATTTAAAAGAACAAGTAAAAGCCGGTTTATTGGGCTTCCAGAAAATGTATAGCTTTCGCAACAGTTATGGTTATTTCAAGAGATATCAATAGAACAACGTGGTCGTTCAATTTTTGATGTTTTTCAGCCGTATGGAAAGAGTTAAGAAGAGATTCACATGATAAATAGCGCTGAAAAGTATTTTTAGATGTGTCAAAAAAAGTTATACTATTTGTACATATACTACAATAAAGTAATACGGACATTGTTTTATTTCAGTAATGATAAAGTTTTTTAGTTTAAACATCTTATATAATATTATATATTTGTCTCAGAAAAGATATAAAAAAAAAATCAAAAACAGAACAGTATAAATAGACGGTTTTTCTTTAATTTTTTTAAACCATTGCTTGTCGTACTTCAGTTAACATAAAAATGAAGTGTAGGAGGAGTTGTATAAAAAAAGCGAAAACGAAAAATAAAAAAAGAATACGAAAACGACGACGTTCTAAAAAAATTCAAAAAGGAGGATGGAAAAAAGGTCATCCGAATTATAATCATAAGTTTTATGAATTTTGGAAATGGTAGACGATGTATTTAAAACAAATTTTATTAATCCAGATAAGTTTTTTTCCATCTTTGTATTCTATCATCACATTCACATAGATCAACTATTCTACTATAGATAAGTCGTGAGTAATTCTGTTTACAAGGATAACAATAATGATGGTTTACAAAGCATTCTTTACATCTGTAATGCATGAAAAAATGATAGAAGGAATTCACTTCACAACAACAGAAACTGCAATAGACCATCTTGACAATATTTTTTTGGACGTTTTGTGAAAATTTTATAGTTTGACAACCTACTTTTATAGATTTTGCAAAACTATATAAACAGGATATCAAATATATTTTTTATATTATTTTTTCAACATGTGGCTGCGTTCAATGATTGATTTTGGAGAATGTGAATCTCATGATTATCTTACATTTTATTATCATGCTGAACCCATACAATTAGTAAACTACGAAGCCGTGATTCCCTCGTGTTTAAGATATGGATATTATTTATATCTGAAAGATTGGCAAGGACCTCGATATTTCAAATTGTTGATAGCGGACTCGTTTGGAGCTCCGGAGGATAATTTACAGAACCTCTTATCATCATTGAAGGGAAAATATATAAATATTAATAATAATAATGTAAAATTAGCAAACTCAACACCTTTATTAAACATTAAACCCTACAATTTCATTGACCATAGGGGTAGAGGGAAACAAATATTTTATTCGTTGTAATGTTTTTAAAATAAAAAACCTTGAAAGTTAGAAACAGAATATCGAGTTTTTATTTTTGTGTAAAAATTTTTACAAGAAAAAATAAATATGTTTACAAATTAATTTGTTGTGGAATTATTGAGTTACCATTTATTAGTTTAATTGTTTTATACAAGAGATGATCACTTTTAGTATCAAGAATTGTTTTTAGGGTTATTCCCTTCTCTTCAAGTAATCCCTGTTTAATAATTTTCAGAGTTAGTTCGTAGACTTGAGGTGGAGAACAAAATGGAGGATTACATTCTTTACATAGTATAGCAGATTTACAATCCTCTACCAAATATGTATAGTTAGGAAAATGTTTTTGAAGAAAATGACATGAATAATAACGAGGAGGATAGTCATAATATGCTACACCCCTATAATTGACACAGGTCACGAGATCTTGTTCTTGATTCATCTTGTTATCAATATGATTAAATCAAATATGTAATCTTATATATATAATAAATAAAAAACACGAATTTTTTAAAAAAAATGTTTTTATTGAGTATATGCTACAGCTTTCATGAAATTATTAGAATCTATTATTATTTTAATTTCTTTTTGTAAAAGAGCAGAAGCATCATAGTCAACAATTGTTGTTATGTTTTCACCCAGACATGAACAATTCCATTCATCATTTTCATATTCATGTTTCTTTTTAACTGCCAGAGCTAGGTAATATGTTTGAGGCGTTGAGGGTATATCTTCCAAGGGTATATCTTCAATACATTCGCATAATACCGTAGGTTGACATTTCTTTACAACATAGGTAAAGTGGTGTAATTCTTTTGCTAGAAAACGACTTGGATAATAGTTACTTTCATCTTCAATTTTGTAGGGGTTAAAGTCATCAGCAATTATTCTTTGATAACTTCTACCGTTATGTTCATCACAATCACGATACTGTACATGTGAATTCGACATCATTCACAAATAACGTGCCATATGGGGGTAACGCGTTTATATATAATTTTTTATAAAAAAAAATATAAAAAGAAAAATTAAAATTAAAAAAGACAGATATTCTAAAATAAAAAAAATAAAAAAGGAATTTTAGTAGGATATAAATAAAAATGTAATAAAATGGTTTTTACAAAAATATCATGGAAACCGTGGATGCACGATATAATAGATTATTATATTCAAAATATCCCTGTGGACAATGTCTTAACGGAAATATGTGTGTGGAAGTGTGTGCGAATTATATACCGTGGAAATTTCCAAAACAAAAAAAACGTTGTTGTAGATTAAAGAGATGGTTGTTAAAGAAGATATGGTGTTAAAAGATTTAAAGAAGAAAATCCCATAAAAAAAATAAGAAACAGTATAAATAAGAGTAAAAAAAATAATTGTTTATATATTTGTTAGACAATGGAACGTATTGGAAAAGCAGATGAACGATTTGAAAGATTATATTATAACAAACATCCATGTGGAAGATGTATTAACAAACATCCATGCGCGATTCATCCAGATGAATTAAAACTTTCAAGACTAAACAGTTTTAAACGTCGGGTGTTAAACAAGTTAAATATACGGTGGAAATATACAGTGAATGTTTCAGTGGAAATAGGTTACGACGAATAGAAGAAAAGACGTCGAAGTTTTTTTAAAAAGATTTAAATGGCTGTACGAGAGCGTGATTTTGATGAAATTCTTTACCCCAACATTCAATATTTATTACATGCTGAATTGTTTGAGATAGAAAAAACACGCGATTCAACGTTTTATTTTTTGGAATGGAGGGAGCATCCCTATCAGTTTAGATGTGCTGATTATGATTATAAATATTTCAACATTTATGTGGAAGATAAAAATGAACAATCTATATTTCGGAAACGATATGGTGGAAAAAGATATTATAGATTTTTAATAACAGGTTTTAGCTGGACTATGTCATTTTATGATCAGTTAGTGGGAAAACATGTAGTATTTATTGATAGAGAACAGAGATTACCCACGTTAATTTCGACTCTTGATTATTTTGAGATAAATAATATCCCATGTTATTCAAAAACGTTTTTGTATGGTAAATGTAAGGATTCAAGATTTAGATTAGTAAATTATCATTTTCGTGAAAATTTTGATGGTCAAGAGCTTTATTTAGTTCTTATTAAAGATGAAAATATATTATCTTTACTTAATGTGATTTATGGTAGCAGTAATGGAAATTATATTGTAACATTAATAAATAAAATACATTTTGATAAATCTATGTTGCAACTACATGTATATTTAAATTGTTGTGCGGAATTATGTAATAATTTTAATGAATTAAATATTTGAAATAAAACAGTTCAATAAATCGAGAAAAGCGTTTTTTACTTAAAAAAATAAATTTATATACACTTCTTGATCTATGAAATTATGTATACCACAATCTCCTGCCGCATATGTTGTTATATATTGTTTATAATTAAGCTTTTTATTTTTTACATACTCCATAACTTCCAAATTTATATATAATCGATTCATAGGAAAGCATGGATTTAGGATTTGTTCACATTTACGTAAAATAAATTATTTCTGAAGATCATACTGTTTGGGTTTTGACATGTTGCTTGCATGAGATTCAACTGAAGAATGAACCCGAAGATAAAAGGGTTTTTATTTTATTTAGCTTAATGAATTTGAAAAGCTATATAAAGGGTAAGACATTTTTCAAAATCACAGCAATATGATTGAAACAATTTTAAGAGTTGTTCTTTATTTTCAATATTTTAACCAAGGAGAAATTGGATATTTATTTTGGTTATGTGGATTATTTGATTATTATCGTGGTAAATATGTCACATGTCCCATGATGAAATGTAAAAACAACATTCGCCCCCAAAGGACGAAGTAAGTTATATTGTCAATATGAAAAAATCAAAGGAACCCGTGGAATGGAATCCTATTTTATCCTAGAAGATCGTTTCTCTTATATGATCCCGAATTTACAGGCAAGTCAAAGAAAATATTCCTTAAAGAGAACACTCTTTCAACGTACTTTATTAATTGAATAAGACACGATATGCTGTAGTTTTTTATCATTCCCCGATTGTTTTAACGAATTATTTATTGTATTACCCCTTGAAAACCACTCAGATTTATTTCAATGTTTAAGAACCAAAGATAAGTATCATTATACATATTTTCTACAAAATCTAACCTTTGAAAGAAAATACATATCTTATACCCTGGGTTTTGGAAAAGAAAGTTTAGTAAGCAAATTTAAGCACATACAGCGCGAGAAAGGTGATTTAAATCTTTTTTTAAATATTTATTTGTTAATGGTAGCACCTAGTATTTTCAATTCTTATGTTTATTGTAGTTCAACTAAAAATATTATCATGGTCACTTCATATTTTATATTTTATTGTCGTGAACATAACCCTATAGGAAGATTTCTCAAAAGACCAAAAAAGGTCTTTCTGAAAAAAATATTAGATATGATTTTTGGAATTTTATATATTATATAAAAATGGGTAAAGTATCCTTTGATAAATGTCGGTATAAAAATTGTACGCGTCAAAGTTATTTTTTTGAGTTTGATCCCCTGAAATTAAGTATTTTAAACAAATGTAATTATGATTTAAATGAAAATCACCCCCTACTATTACATCCTGTCGATGTTACACGAATAAAAAATTATGGGGGACATACGGGAGAATTTAAGTATAATGACAAAGTATTTGCACATGTAATAATGGTTGAAGATGAAGTAAAAGATTTATTTACTATGATAAGAAAATATATACAAACAACATTGAATTATAATTTAATTTCAAAAAATCCTATATATGAAGACGAACTGACTGAACCGAATGTTAATTGGGATATTTTTTATAAACGTATTAGTGAACAAACGTGTATGTAGAAAAAAAAATGGAATTAAAAGACTGTATAAAATTTAAAGTGTTTGCGTATGATGTTATACGAATGGAAGAAGACGAAGAAAATGAAAAAGTATTTTGGATGAGATGTGGGAGATTTTGTTTTGCCCTTCGAAAATTTTATATGGAAAAAAATGAAAAATGGAAAATAAGTGAATGTTGTAAAACTATTCATGAAATATCTATGGCCCATTTAACGAATGCTGGACATTACAGTAAAAAAAAAGATTTGTTGGATTTCATGAGGGGCTTGATCCTTTATATATTCAACAATATATGGAACATTTAGATGAATTTTACGTAAAAAACTATCAAAGAAAAAATATATCAGTTTTGATTGATTATATTTTTGAAACCATTCATCCTTTTTCCGATGGAAATGGAAGAATAGGGAAAGCACTTGTTGCATTTCTAGAAAATAAAATAGAATGTAAAATAAAAACAAAAAAACAACATAGATATAAAACGTTGGTTATTAGTGTAATAAAATTTTTTTCATTTTGATGGAATACAATTTTTTTTTAATTGTGCGGAGGGTATAAAATAAGCACTGTCCCTACAGTGATTCATCATTTACCCTTCACTCGGGAACAGATTCAGAGATGGTGGAACTTTATGAGACAACGACATGACCATTTTTATTAAATGCAATCGTATACAGATTTGTCTGTAAAAATAATTGCACAAAAAAAAATCAACGGTAATGGTAATAGCGCTGTTGAAGTGAAAAAAGATCATATTCCTTCATTGTTGAATGTTCTTAATAAGATTAGCATTCAAGAGAAATCGGTGCAGATATTTTTTGAAGTGGTAAGATTTGAAAATTGGAAAAAGCAAACATGGCGTTTGGTTGTTCGTACAGATGCGTGGGGTGGTTTGGAAATTTGTTATCAACATCAAGATAACGAATAATCCGATGCAATGGAATTTGACGATAATCCAACTTAACCCCGACAACCAGCAACAACAACAACGCAACGCCAAGTGAAATCGTATGGGGAGATGACTGGGGTAGTTTTCATATAAAAAAGAAAGATTCCTTGGATGAATATATTATTGCCTTAAGAAAGTATAATCATGCGACAGGTCATAAATCCCAACCTATCCCCTTTAAAAAACGAGTATTGAAGAAAAAGAAATCCCCACTTAATTTTGACGACGACGATGATGACGCCAACGATGTCGAAAAGATCAAGAAAATAAAAGTAGAAAGTGACGATGATGAGGTTTGTCACCGTTTAAATCCATCAGTAATTTCAGAAATATTTTATTATCGTTTTAGATGTTGTAAAAATATACAAGATACATTATGTTTGTACGGTAATACTATAAATAAAGAGTTAGCCTGTAAAAATATAGAAGTTGATTTTATGGGGATATTACGCGATAAAGAACTCGTTGATGAACTTGAAGAATACTATACTTATTTTATTTCTTTATTTTAGAAATGAATAAAAAGAAAAAAACTAAATTTTCTGCTGACTTTATTGAAAAAGCTTCAAGATTATTAAAAGGAGAGACATTAACTGATGAGGATTATTCTAATTATAGATTACATAGTAGTAGTAAAAAAAAAATATAGACGTTTGAAATATGCTCTTAATAAAAATAATGAACAATGGGAAATTGATTTAGCTGAAAATAAAGATTTAGCCCGATATAATAATCAATATCGTTATTGGTTGGTGTGTATTGATATTTTTTCAAGATTTTGTTGGGTAAAATTAATAAAAAAGAAAACGTCTAATAATGTTAAAAATAAATTTGAAAGTATTCTTATTGAAGAAGGAATAGCACCTCTTAAAATTCAAAGTGATGAAGGAACAGAATTTCAAGATATACGTACGAAATTAAGTAAAAAATATAATTTTGAAGTATTTCATACGTATAATAGAGAAATAAAAGCATCCCATGTGGAACGTGTAATTGAAACTTTAAAAACAATGGTTGGTCGTGTTTTAACAATGACTGGAGAATTTGACTATATTCAGTATTTACCCCTTATTGTTAATCGTTATAATAATTCCCCACATAAAGCATTAGCTGGTGCAACACCTTTTGAAATTTATCGCGAAGAAAAAAAAGGAAAAATACGTAAAGTAAAAAATAAAATAGTACGTGATCATTTAAATTATCCTATTCCCACTCAAGATCTGATACGATAAGGTACTCGTGTACGTATTGTGAGAGTAAAAAATAATATTTTTGAAAAAAGTAGTCTTCGACGATGGACAAATGAGATATTTGTTATTCAAAAGTATTTATCACCGATCCCGTTACATATCAATTAGAAGACGAACAACGTGAAGAAATTAAAGGAATTTTTTATCGTGCTGAATTACAAGTTTAAAAAAAAAAAAGAATTTGCACATTGCTAGTAATTCAATATCAAGAGGACTTCAAAAGAATTTGATTAATGATTTTGAAATGAAAATTGCACAGCCTATTGATGCTTTGAACAATGAATGTTTTTTAGAAGTTTTACAAGTTTGTTATCCCCAAACAACTAAAAATATTGTAGGTGATGAATGTTTTTTTTTCATTTATCATAACCTATAAGAATTTTATACCCGAAGAAATTAATAATACGGTATACGCAAACAGTGAGTTCGTTTTTACATCGGATAAATTCATTATACCCGACGGAATTTATGATTTATCTTCATTAATTATATTTTTAAATAATATCTTAGAAGGATTTGAAATTTTTTGTACCATCGGGTCAAATGGGAAAGTAATTATTAATGTTAATGTTGAGATTGAGTATTGGGTATATGAAAATGCGAATAAAGCAGTCGATGGGTTACAGGTAAATGAATTTCGATTATCTAACAAGACTACAATAGAAAAAAAGGGTATTCAATATGCTTCTTTTAATCAAAAGATTAATATATTATTTTCAAAAAAATTAGCTTTTATGCTAGGTTTAAAAAATGAAAAAGATCTTGAAATCGTACCTCTCTTGTTTGAAATAAAAAAAGATAACCCTACACCTCGAACCCTTTTTTCTAAACATTTTGATTACTTACCCGATGTATCCGACGGATTAAATAAAATGTTTATATATTGTGATGAAATAGAACTGGGGTTAGTTGGTGATAGTTGTGCCGAATTGTTAACAACAGTCCCCATTCAATGGAATCGACAAGGTGGTGGGGGAATGGACAATTAATTTGTTATAGTCCCCCAAAATCATTGAGAAAATTAAAAAAAGACATTATAAGAGAAATTCATATTAAAGTTAAAGATACTACAGGAAAATTAGTTCCTTTTGATTCAGGAACGCTTAGTATTGATTGTTTAATACATTCAACATAATGCTTTTGATTGTTCTTGAAGAAAAAAATGGGGAAATGATAATTAAAAAATATAAAATATTTTATCCTTTTTCTCTTTACATTTTAGTAAATAGTGGGAAAATTTTTTTATGGAATTTAAATTCGATTGAATATAAAAATATCAAAAATTCATTTCGAATTACGTGTGCAAACAAAATGGATTTCAGTGCAATAACACAATAAAAAAAAATAACTAATGGAACGATTTCAGTTTCTTCATCTACTATTATTTCCAATGCAGGAAAACGTTTTATATATACTATAAAATAATTATTTTATATTGACGAAACAAATCCTTATACATCATTAAATGATGAAAAAAAAAAATTCCCCTATTTTTTATTTATGAGTGATAAAGAGGCTAAACAATCACTACAGTTCTTTATTAACTATGAGAATTACGTGCCGTTAAAAGGTGAAGAAATTAAGATATATATAAATTTATTTGAAGAAAAAAATAATGACTGAAAAAATAAATGAACTATCCGTAGAAGATTATACTGAATTGTTAAATGGTAGAAATCGTGGAAAAAATTATTCATCATCATATTTTGTTGTGAAAAGAAAAAATAAAGAAAATCCAACTAAGAAAGAAATTTTATTAAATGAGGGTGTGGGATTACACTCAAATTTAAATTTAGATACTTATTATACAAGTGATAATAAAAAAAAGAGAAAAAAAATAGACCCAAATGTAATACGTTTTTTACAAAATAGATAGACTGTGTAAAAAAAAGTATAAATAAAAAAAAAGTTATATAAAAAAATCATAATGTTGTGGATATTATTATTATTTTTATTGTTGTGGTTATTGTTGTTTTTTAAAAATAAAATAAATGACTCGTAAAAAATATATCAAAAAAAGAAAAAACAAAAGAGGAATAAGATAACGTAGAAGAAAAATACAAAAAGGGGGTTTTGGTGGAGCATTGGCACTGGGTATGTTTCTTCCTCAAGTGTTGGGAACACTTTCAAATATTCTTAAAATTAACGTTTAAAAAAAAAAAATGAGTAAAAAAATTGAAGATGTGGAAAAAAATGACATATTATTTAGCGAGCCTTTACAATTTTTTACTTCATCACCCTATAATGATACGTTTACGGAATGTCGTGAAACGGAAATTATCGCAACGCCTGTAGATAATCAATCGTCAGTATACACGTTTACAAGGCATGGGAACGCCGTTGGATTAGTGAAAACAAGCGATGCTAAAATAATGGCTAGTGTATCGATTAAAAATGCTGCTGGAGTTATATCACGTGCAGCATCGGGGTTTTCGATGATTACATTACGCCTTCGTACAATGTGGAAAACAAAAGAATTAAAAATAAATGAAAATTTAATTACACGGATAGAATTTATAACGCGTCAAACACCGTCGGGATATAAAGATTCTAAAGAGCTTAATTTAGCATATTTAGATACAGCCGAACATATGAGCGATATCGTGGGTTTCACTGATAATGCTAATGTCGTAAATACAGGAGGGAGACAAAAAACACTTGCATTTCAAAATCAATCGCAGTATTTGATAGATGAGATTGATTGTTCATTATTTAGCGAAGGTGGTGCTGAAATATATATTCCTACAGCGTATAAAGTTGAATTACGTTTAACGCGGGCATTAAATACAATTGTAATGATGGGTGCCGATCATGCTAATATGGCCGTTGCTGATACTATAATTACCCTAGACGATTTTAAAATAAAAATTCCTGTATTTAAACCCAAAAAACAATTATCAAATGCGCTTAATATAGGGATGGTGACCCATAATAAAGAAACATTATATTATACAACCAATTATCGTTGTATTACTGAATCATTAGCTGCAGGACGAAATTCACATCAAGTAATCGAAGTGTTTAATGGTAGCGTTCCTACACGTTTATATATTGTATTTTCGCCATTAGTAAATTGGAACGGATCATGTACTCATAATATTTTTGAGTTTAACTGGCCTAATTATGATAATGTTGAAGTTTCGGTAAATAACACTGTTTCCGGGAGAATAGAAAATCATGCTGAAGCATACTCAAAATTACGTTCGGTATTAAATCGCAACTATTCAGAAAAGCCCATGACTTATAATGACTTTATAAACGGGTATTCTATATTAGCATTGATTTAACAGATAATAGAGACTCTCATCTTGCAGTATTACCCATAAGACCATCGGGAAATGTTAATGTGGATTTTCATTTTTCTCAAAATACAGTGGCAGGGGCGTTAATATTTGTTGGTGAATTTCGAAATGAAATTAGAGTAGGATTAAATACCCCTGCAAGATTATTACACAGCATTTAATTATCAACATTTGTAACAAGGGGATGTACAAAAAAAATGAAGAACACAAAACCCATTACAACAAAGAATAGAATAAATAAACCAAAAATAAAAAAAACAGTTATTAACAAAATACCACTAAATCGTGAACATATTCTTGTATTTCCACCGATTTCAGTTTACGCATAAAAAAAATGAATGAAGAAAAAAATGATGAATTAAAAAAAGAAGAGGTAAAAAGACGAAAAAAATGATAATTCAAGAGATGATGATGAGGAGGATGAAGTTGATAGCGAAAATGATAGCGATGTTGTTAGCGATGATGTTAGTGATGAAATGGATAGTGAAAGTTCCATTACTTCTTCTTCATCAAGTTGCGAAGATGATTTAAAATTTTTAGAAACATTATTTCAATTAAATAAAATAAAGAAAAAAGCTTTCGAAAAAAAAAAAGGATTTTTTACCATCGTTAAAAAAATATCTTAAAGCAGATATTGATAAAAAAAATACGTTGTTAGATTCTCAATTAATTAATAAATTACAATACATTGCAAAAATATTTTAAATAAAAAAATTTCTATCCAACTTTCCAGTGATAATAAATATATTTTGAATAAGTTTTCAAAGAACAAAATAAAAGAAAAAGATTTAAAAATATTATTATCTGAGGATTTTCGTATAATCAACATATATCAAAAAACATACAAATTACTTAACCAAAAAAAAAAAAATGACCGAAGTAAATAAAATGCAATTAATTAATCCGAGTAAATTAAATGAAATTTTAGATTTAATCAAAACTGATCATGAAAACGAAAAATTATTGCAGGGAATTAACAACAAAAATAATTTCGAACTTATTGAAAGTAAAAATAAAATGAAAGAAGAAATGAAAAAAGTTAATAATGATCAACGTGTCGCAGAGAGTATGGTTAGTTTTTTAAAAAGACAACAAAATATGAGAAGAAAAAGTAATGAACTTGAAAATGAGGTGACCAATGATGAATCACCCGAGGTAAGGAAAACGCCGACTGTGACAAGTGGTCAACAAATAAAAGAATTTCTTGAAAGGAAAAAAATTAAAATTGGGGGTACAGATATAATAAAATTAAACGGTGTTGGAATAAACCATCATGATTTATTATACGATTTAACGCATAATGTCAGCAAACAAAACATGTTCAATCTTACACAACATAAGCAGACGGTTGCTTTAAAAGAATTGAAAAAATTACATATGCCGGCCTATTATATACGTAATATAAAATTACGACAACGTTATATAAATTTGGGAAAAACCACTTCGGGTCTTGCGAATAACGAAGAACCATCTACATCCCTCACCACCCACATTCCTACACCTTCAACGCCACCCTATACAACACGAAGAAAATGGCGACGAAAAAATCAATAAATTTACATTGTTTTTTAACCCAATTTTTATTTACGAACGAGATTAATAAAATTTCAAAAATAAATAAGTTTTTAAATAAATATTATTTGGGTACATTTCCTGCAAATATTTTTCCTAAAATAATTTTTTATCCCTCGTGTTGGATTTGGAATACGGATGAAGCAGATCAAAACGGTCAACATTGGGTTGCTATATGGGTGGATAAAGAAAAACATATGAATTTTTTTGATAGTTTTGCAAAAGATGTCTCGTTTTATAAACGTGAATATTGGTATGATTATAGTGTAAAAAAGGACTAACATTTCAATATATTCAAAGTAAACAATTACAATCCAAAAATACTGCAGTGTGTGGAAATTGGAGTTTATTATATTTATACAATCAATGTCGTAATGAAATCGAAAATAATAATAAACAAAAAATATTTAAAAATGAACGTATTAAACTAAAAAATGATATTAAATTAAAAAAAAAAATAGAAACAATTTTAGGTAGTGTACTCGCAGGAATATATAATAAAAAATGTAAAAAAAATTGTAAGAGTAATAACAATCAGTCATGTTGTAGTTTTAATAATGCCAATTTTTAATTAAACAAAAAAATTAATTATTTACAGTGATTTATGGATTTTTATTTTAACCAGCTGGGGTATGGGTCAAAACAAACCGGTAAAATTATAACCTCCTTTTTGTTTTCTTTTTCGAATACCCCCTTTTTGTTTTCTTTTTCTTTTTCGAATACCAATTCCCAATTGATTTCCAACTAACGATCCCTAGGGTCCAAACATATCTAGAACACTACCCCCTTTTTGTTTCTTTTTTCTAAGGATAATTCCCCTCCTGCTTCTATATCTTCTTCTTGCCATGATTTTTTTAAAAAAAAATTCATACACAATATACACACCCCATACTATATATACTTTTAAAAAAAACGATTTTCAACAACTCTTTTATTTTTTTAACAAACATTTATTTTTCTTTTTATATTTATTTACAAATCATAGATTATCGTTGATTCATGTGGAAATACATTGGTTCTAATTCTACAATTTTCATACCCTTTTCTACAATTACCAAATACCAAATAACCATAGGGTTTCTCATTAATTTCACTTAATACTTTATTAAATCTATTTCTATTAATTTTTGTATTATCACATATCGTATACATAACATAATATTGACTATTGACACGTAAATTTCGCAATTTACCATTACCATATGTTAAATTTTGACATGTAAAAATAACACTAATATTACGATGATGGACATCTTGAGTTGCAATATTATCTATTCTTTCAAGATTTTCCTTTGATGATGTTGCAACTAACATGAGATCATCTAATATTATTAACGTATTTTCACGGGTATTCGTTTGTATATCAGTAATGCGGGGAATACCCTTTTGACAATCGATAAATTCAACACTAATATCTGTTTTTTCCGCAAGAACTTTTTCCATT
Organism: Chrysogorgia sp. JL179-B06; assembly: GCA_035772405.1. Classification (NCBI taxonomy): domain Eukaryota; kingdom Metazoa; phylum Cnidaria; class Anthozoa; order Scleralcyonacea; family Chrysogorgiidae; genus Chrysogorgia; species Chrysogorgia sp. JL179-B06. Next base: position 550,075 of record JAYKKM010000309.1, read on the forward strand.
TCAGCGTACAGAGGTTGATAAATTGAATATAAATAAACAATTTTAACAATTGCGGGTGTAATCATAATGTTAATATTTTTCAATAATTGTAATATCCAATATGTTTTCCCACTTTGGCTGGGACCGCATAACGTTAACATAAAAGGGTGTTGAAATGGTAATGAAACATTGTTCATTTCAGTTATCTAAAAATCCAAACGGAATCGTATTAAAATTATGTTTAACAACACGTTTATTAAATGTAAATGAAAATGTTTTTATTTCAACCTCAATAAAAATATGATTAAGTTTATCTTTACATATTTTATTGTGATATTTAATTTCGATGATCTGATCTTGATTTTTAACACATTGTGCCAAGGATAAAAAATTCAATTTTTCTTTTATTGTCTCATTTTTAAAGTAAAACCTTTGACATGAATACATTCCTGATTTAAATTAGTTAGATACGCATAAAATTTTGGACCCGTTGAACAAAAATTTGTTATCCATTCATTTTCATTTAATTGATTCGTTAAATCTCCTAAATAATTGCCCGTTTTAACATTAGTATAATTATTTTCATTAGATATATAAATAACAGAATCTATATCAAAATATAAAACGCGATCGTCTAATTTATCGAGTAACTCATATAATTTTAAACGTGCATTTGCAGTAACAAAACATGCAATTGTTACATTTCCGTTTTTAGAGGTGTTGTTGCATCATCAATTTTTTCATATGTACAACGTAATAATGTTTCGTTTATAAATTCCATAGATGTTAATTTTTTACTTTTATCATTGGCTATATTTAATAATTCTTCATAATCGTTTAAAAATACACTTGTGTATTATTTTCGTTTTGGGCAAATTTTCCCCATAACGAATTTAAAAATGTTTTTACAATAGTTCTTAATCCAGGATTTTTCTCTATTTTTTATTTATCTAAAAAAACATTTTCATTTTTTAAATAATCATTACAATACTGTTTAATTTTATCATCATTTTTACTTCCATCTGCGTTCAAACAATCCGTAGGAATTCCTGAAGATTCTTGTTGGATTTTTAAAAATTGATTTACGTATTGTGAAACAAAATTTTCTTTGCGTTCAAAATGATATATTTCGTAAAGAGCTATTATTTTATATCCCTTATCTATAGCAACATTAATCTCAACACTAGTCCTAGTACCCGTTAAGTATCGATCGCTTTCATTATGTTCACATTTATTACAGCACATTTATAACATAAAGGAAATAATAATTTCCCATCTATTCTAACAGGTAAAACAGGAAAGTAAATATTTCGAGGAGGTGAAATACAACATTTTACTAAACCAAATATGTCCTTGATTTTTATTTTATTACAATCTTCACCCAGTAAAATAGTAGGATGACCCACAGGAAAATCATAAATTTTTTTTACATAGGAGTATAGCGATGTAAAATCTACATAACTTATTCGTTCGTTGGGTTTTGTTTCTTTAAATAAACATACTGGGAAAGTTCTCCCACTATATAGTGCGTCACGTGGTGTTAAAGGAGTAAACGGATAAAATTTTCTTTTCTTTTCAATTAATTGTTTCTGTGTATATTTTTTTTCTTCTAAATAATCACATTCCCACATCTCGATTAATTTGTAACCGGCATTTTTTATTGTCCAAGAAAAACGTTGCGTATTTGCATATAAATTACTAAATTTTTCGTTTGTAAGAACGTTTAATGCATAGGGGTCAAAACATTTGGGACATCCGTGATAAAAACAACCATGAAATTGATATATCGTATCAATATAAAAACCGTCGACAAAACATCCTAGAATTTTTTTCTCCCCATTTTGTGAACAGATATATTCTAAATTTCCTCCTATTTCTCGATTAATTTCATCTAACCAACCAATAGCAATTAAACTCTGTTTTACACATCCCCTATAGCCCGAAGCAGGAATAATTCCTACACAATTTTTTTTTTTTAATTAAGTCTATACACTTTCAAAGCTAAACTAGCAATCGTAATACAATTATTTGCATAAAAGGGTGTAATATGACCTATGGTGCCTATCATTGTAGAAAATTTAACACATCCCTTTCTTAAAATATCTACATCACTACAACAATAATAATAAATCTCTTTACGAAATATATATTTCTCTTATTTTTTTTCTAAATACCATTTTTCAAATTCCTTAAGTGTTGCTGTATTCATATGTTTCGTATCAAAAAATTTCCGATCTACAATTTCACCCTCATAAATTAAATCGTAAAATTCATAAGGATGAAATCCCTTACATTCCCCTTGAAGATCCATTGCTTTTGGAATATCGGCTAATTTCATACTAAAAAATAAATAACTATCGAGGATTCTAATATTTTGTTCTTTAATTATTAAACTCATTATTTTAGTACCGTTCATTATAGTATTCGGTATTATCTGTTTTATTTCTAAAAGATATTTTAAAATAAAAATAGTATCAAATCTACCCCGTTATGAGCTATCCAAACGGAATTTTTTTGTTCAAACATAAATTCACATAAAGTTTCAATAACATTGTTATCAAAAATAAATTGTCTATTCCCACAACAACTAACTTTTTCAATAGTATTATCGATAATTTCTTGATCCTTTTTTTCAAAAATTTTGTTTTTTTAAATTCACTATGTTGAAATTTTTTACATAGCAATTTAGTTTCGGTTACCTTTGTTTCAAAATAAAAAAAAAATAAAGTGGGTTCACTTTCTTTCCCCTTGTTATATTCAAGAGAAAGGGGTTTCACATAACAAAAATGAGGTTGTTTCATGTATTTATCACAATGAAAACAAAATCGTTTGCTACAATCATGTTTAACTGTTTTATTAGAAAAAATGAAAAATAATCGCGGACAAATTTGTTACAGGTTTTACAAAAAAAATAATATTGACAAGGTGTTAAACGATCATAATTATTTTGAGAGGGTTTAAAAATTTTATTTGTTAAATGATTTGTAAAAATTATATCACAACTGTTACAAATAAGTTTATTATTTTTATCTTTACACTTATTCGGATATTTATAACATCGTAAACAAGTTAAATTATTTGTAGTACATAGGTGATTATCGATATATTCATGGCGTGTAAAATAACTCATACATTTAACACAAAAAGAACTGGTGTTAAGTTTAGAAAATTCCTTTATGCTTAAGACTACATCGTAATGATTATTATTTAACCATAAACATACAATTTCATTAGTCAATTTAATAAGATTACCCTCACTATCAGTTCGTGAATCATAAATTATATTATCGGAATGAGTGTCAGCATACACTAACAAATCAACACCCTGTTTTTTTAAATAATTATTATATACTAACTCAAACTGTGTGGCATCAACATTACCCTCGGGTATCCCACATTCCCGATATACATTTCGAATTTCTTCACACGTAAATAAATCATCCACGGGTTTATTGGGTTTTCTTTTCATTATAAAATATTTAGCGTCTTGTTGTAAAAATGATAAACCTACTAATATTGCTAAAGCAAAACAGCAATCTTTCACTGTACGAAATAATACATGGCTAAGAATATAAAATACACCCGTGCGAAATTTACGGCCATATTTTTAACATACATATTACTTTTCACACCGCCTTTATCTGTAGCATTTCCCTTATTCAAACTATTATAAATACTTTTTTTCCTTAATACACTATTATTTTTTTTTATTTGTACTTATTCCTGCGGGAAAAGTTTGAACTATTACCTTACTATTCCAACCATTAGCTATTATTTCTTTATTACTCTGCATAAATTTTTCCATAATATTTAAGAAATATTTAACGTCAAAGTCTTTCACGGGTAAAACGGCTGTAGAGAAAAAACTTTTTGGCGCATTACTAAAGATAAATCTAACATAATCGTCATCACTTTTTACATTTGCCCGCGCAATGTTAATTAAATAAGAAAAACACCAACGATAACGATTGAATAAAACTAATAAAATTAACCGTTTTTTCAAGTGAAACATCCAAAGAAAAATGTTGTTCAGTGACTTTAAATTTTTCTCTACCAATAGTTTCTATATGATTAACAGAAAAATTATCGTCTATTTTTTCATTTTTCTTACTTTCTTTTTTCTTATTAAATAAACTTACAATTTTATCTATATCTTTTTGACTATATTTTAATTTTTTCTGATCATCATTCATCTTCTTTTTTTTTTCTAAAACAAGAAAAACACGCCGTTTTATTTTAATTTATGTTTTCGTCTTCTCCATCAACACGATCAATAGTAACATCGTATGAATCCTGTATATTAATACACGTCAACGTAACTATAGGAGGGATTTTTTTGATAATAAAGAACCCATTTAAAAAAAACTAAAACAAAAAAAAGAGAGTAAAAAAAAATATGAGTGAAATTGTTTATATTGAAATTTATTTACAATCGTCTAATTTACCTTATATCGGTTATGAAATTCAAGATAATGATCCTTCAATTTTATTTACGCCGTATCTTTTAAGGGAATGTTTACTAAATTTTACAGAAGATAAAGAAAAGATAATACCCATATCATCAAAGATTTTAAAACAAAGAATAACAGAATTAAAAAAAGACATATATAACTGCCCCGAAGATATTATCTATAAAGTAGATTGTTTGGTAAAATTTATTCAGAGACATGAAAAAAATAATGATTATTTAGGAATAAAAACTATATTTTAAAACACAATGGTAAGAGTTAAGTTACCTCGAAAAAAAAGACGCAATGATAAATCTCAAAGTATACGTCTCGTTCTTCAATGTAGAAGTAAAACCTTAAAAAAAATAAGATGTCGTAAACGAACAGCAAAAACAAAAAAATGTTGGATTCATTTAGCAAAACAAAATAACTTACCTATCAAGAAATCAACGATCCCCAATGCGGGTGAAGGATTATTTGCTTGGAAAAAACCTTTTAAACCCGATCGTAATATTTCTTATTACACGGGTCAAAAAACAACACAGGTCAAATTGGATCGTAAATATGGTAAAAACACTAATGCTGTATATAGTATTTGTAACGATGCAAACACTTGAATCGATGCTTATTTGACAATTCACGCCGCAGCACGTTATGCGAATAATGGGAAAACCGGTTCTATATATATAAATAATTCCGATTTTGTTTACGACCCCAATAATAAAAAAATGTATTTAGAAAGTATAAAACATATAAAAGCCCATGAAGAAATTCTTGCAGATTATGGTGATAACTATTGGCAGAGAAAACAACCTTCATAACAATGGTAGGAAGAATAAGAGATTTACGGGGTGGTGATTTTAAGGGGAAAAAAAGGCAACGTGTAGGTATTTTTAAAGGGAAAAAAAGGCAACGTGGAGGAAATAAAACATTCAATAAATACGGCAAACTTTTTATAAAAGATTTTAAAAAAGAGCTTAAAAAAAAAGCTAATGTAGTAAAAATTATTGCAAAACTAGGAACGAAAAAAATCAAAAGACATTTTCAAAAAGGAGGACTTGTATATCATAAACCCAGAAACCATGTTGAAAAGTTTTTAATGTATTAATTTTTTTTAAATAAAAACATACATTCAGTGTATTATAAGAGGTTATTGTCCATTGAATATTTTTCTACATTATAAGCTCTTATTTCATTAAAATTTACACTGATGAAATTAGGGTAATCCACATTACATTCGCATTCCCCTTTACATTTTTTACAAGTGTATTTTATAGTTTTATTATAAACAAAAAAATCATAATATAATGTTATAATACTCCTAAAGCATTCATAACTAAAACAATGTTTTCTATCATAATCTAGTATCTTTAAATATTCTCCAATTCCTTTGTCGTTGATACGTGGGAGTCGGACATCATTCCATGCTTCACATATTTTATGAAGAAATTCATAACATTCTTCTGGAATATCGTGTTCCTCTTGATGTATAATATACATTTTGGGATTTTTTGAACATTCTACTTCCAGTATAAATTTATACCGCAAATATGCTTCATAATCAGCTATAGATATTAGTAGATGATATCTTGATTTTTCAATTTCCACACTTCCTACTAATTGCCAAAAAAAAACGGATTCCACATAACTATATTGTGTTAAATCATGATAAATCTTATATCCCTCTTGATTTTGTACTCGCTGAAAAATAGCCATGACACTTACCCACACACATCTTGAAAAAACGATCTTTAAATATACCCATATCTACGTATATCCATCAGAATAAACAATATAAATATCGTATTCATTATAGGGTTTATCCGCCTCGCCAATTTTAATACCATATTTATAAAAAAATGATCATCTATAAATTGAATATTTTGAATCAATATAAAATCTTCGTCAGCAGGTAAATTATAAGCTAAATCTACAAAACGTTGATCATCGTTAAAGACATTTTTCTCAGGATCAATAAACAATTGATTAGTGGTAAAATAATTTTTACTGGCTTGGCCAATCATTGACCCCAAATCACCCTCGTCGAATATCTCTTTTTTAACTTGAACAATACTCCATCCTATTGCATCGTTATATTTTTCTCCAATATTATTTTTAAATTTTACATCAATACTATGAATTATTTTTCGTTTATACCAATTTTTTTTTCTTGCTTCTAATTCTCCCGTACGATAATTCTGTTTATCTGTTTGAAATTTTCTATGGTCACTAAATGTTAATGAAAAATCAGTAAATGGACCTGTAGCTCGAATATTTGTTTTAATATTAAAACCGTCAAGAAAACTCGTTGGTATTACACCACGTTGCCAAGGAAATTCTTGAAACTCATATAAATTTGCTGCTGATTTTAAAGCAACTGTCGCGACTTTTCTTGGATTCGAAAGCCAAAAACGTTCATTATAATGGATGATTTTTTTCTGACTCATTTTAATGCATTCCAATAAGAGAAAAAAAATTAAGAACGTTTTATTTATACTATACGTACAATGATATCATTTTTTATATATTTAAATGTACAAAGAGTTGCTAAGATCATCTTAATTTTTTTAAAACTTCTCTCTCCTTCTATTTTAAGAAAAATAGTATTTTTGATAACATGTACATCTTTAACAAAATAATACCGTTCTAATGTACGTTTTATTTTTAAAATATAAACAGTTGTCAAATGTACTTTTGATAATTTTTTAAACAATCTTTGTGTTTCTAAAAATAAAAGGAAAATACATTCAATATTTTTTTGATTTTTTTTAAAATCAAAAGACACAAGTGTATTTTTTTATTTAGGAAAAATGTTCAGGAGAGAATAAATTTAAAAAATTAAATTCCTTATCATACATAGCTAGTACCGATCGTTCATTATCCCCATCTTCTAATTTACGAAACAAACATGCAGCAAATAAAAGACATTCAAACAAACTACAATGATACAATAAACATGTGGGTTCACTAGTATGATACCAACAATTTCTTGGTTTAAGATTATAAAACGAAAGTAAATAATCGTACTTCTCAATTCCAAAATATTCAAGATTAACACAATGTATAATAGTTTTTTCTTGAAGTGTTTTAACTAACGACGATTCTTTATCACCACCTTTATACCCGATAATAGCATTCGGGGGAAAAACATTACGAAATAAATAACTTAATCTATTTATAAGTTCACTTTGACTAAAATAATCTCTTGATTTTTTTTCAGATAAATAGTCTAAACCATGACATCGATATTGATAGTAGACAGTAGACCGTTCCCTTCGAGTTAGTTCTTTGTAGGGTTTTAACTTCCCATCATAACAATGATAAATAAAATACTTGTTCGTTTGAAGTTCGAGAAGAGTTACTTCACGATAACTGGGTCTCTCTCCCTTAAACTGGTAACATTCACAATCCATTATATGTGTGATATGCGATAAAAATATATTCTGTCGTTCTTGGGATATTTCTTCTTTACATTTGTTTAATGCACAATTATATTTACCCCTATACAACTCTTCGATAGTCTCTTCAGATTTTTCCTGTTGATTCTCAGTTGTCTCTAACGGGATGTAGTCATCTGCTTCTTTAATTTCGCTGCTCTTCTCAAATATTTTTGCCATCTCTCTCTCTCCTACACTCAGACTGATATTAATTATTTTCGACCCTACATCGGGTTTTATAATTGCATCCTGCGTAACTATGTGTTACTGTGGGTAGATTAGTTTAACCAATCAGAGTTCGTTGATTAAAGCTTTCATGTCATCCCGATGATTTGTGATACTCATGTACAATGAATGTGTGTTGTAGGAATTAGAGACGCGAATCCATAATTAGCGATTCCTTCTCAACAAATATTTGGGGATTAGTTGCCGCAATGCTGTGTTGTGGGAGTAAAGACACGAATCCCTAATGTTGTTCTAAAACACACACACGTCAAATCAGTTGATATATTATATAGTCGTGGGATTAGTTTATACATACAATAATACTTTTTTCAAATTTTGATCAAAATCGTGTTAAATTCTACATGTAGAAATATATATTATAAGAATGGGAAAATAGTATATATACAAGTCGATTTATTTAACAAACGCGTTCCATCATTCGTTTTTGAGAATGTCGTTAAACATTGGTGATAAAAGAAGCTATGCAGAAGCTAATGACCACGGCCCCAATATTAAGACGATATTGAAAATTGTTTATTATATACAACATTTTCGTAACCGATACATTGGATTATTATTTGCCGTCTGTGACTTATGTGACTATTACTATGGGGGGATTATCGAATGTATGGAAATTGAATCGAGACAAATTGGTCAGGGGTATGGAGACTACGCCTATATTGAAAAAATGAAACCTGAAATGCATCAAGATGAATGCAAGGATTGGCGAATCTTAACAGATAAACAACACTATATAATATCCGTTGTTCATACACAACGAAAATATTATATTTATGGTGAAAAACTCTGTGAGCGTTATCAAAAATTACTATTAATACCCTCTCAAACATTAGTGAAATCTATTTTTCATTTGAATGATAATCATTCTGATAATTTTTTTATTGAAATTCAAACAAGTTGTTACCCAAGAAATGATATTTACCACTTTATTTCTATTACTATTAATGATGAGCAAACTACAATTCCTAAAGCGATAGGGTATGGAGGATCTTATCTTTGTAATACATTACATAGACTTAATCGTTGTTTTAGTCATGAATTTACATATTGCTGTATTTATTTATATTTTATAGATCCGTTTTATTTGAAGGCTACTTTTTATTATCTACATAATTTAAATACTTTTGAGAAAATAGTTTATCAACTTGCATGTTGTTTTATTTTCTTTTGCGAAAATCATAACCCTATATCAAAACTTAAAACTAGTAACGATAGGGTTTATACTTTTAATCTCGATAATATTGTTAAGCTAATGATAACGAAACCCCCACCCAGTACCTGTTGTTATAAAAATTGTCAGAATTACTCTTATTGGTTTAAATTATTTTATAAGACAAGTAAACTCTATAAGTTTAAAGTCAGTTTATTTTCAGATATAGTTAAAAATAATAGTATTATACAAAATAATAGACCCATTAGTTTACAATATTACCCCCCGCATTTGGATATATTATATAATTATTCTATAAGGATAAGGATTACAGCTGGTAATACTACATCATCTACTTTTATTATTAAGAGTATTATAGAAGCATATAATATTAACTTTGAAGATCCTGACATTATAATACAGAGTATTGAAAAATTGTATTTAGACTAATTTAAAAAATTCAAAGAATATATTCCACAACCAAAACCACGTGTGTTTTTTATCATGGGGGTATAAAATGAATTTAAGATGCGAATTTATAAAATCTAAAATTGTTTGACGTACAAATAATTTTATATAATATTTCTCATTATCAATGTTTTTATATCGAAAAAAACACAGGATTAAAGCAAAAAATGCTATTATTTGTCCAATTTCATGTCGATCCATGCGATTATAGACATCCAAAAGTTCACGTCGCATTTTTAAATGGGCAATAATATTTTTAAATAAATTCTCATGTTCGTCAAGGCATTTCCACACACTTTTTTCCATATTTTTATTGATTTTTATTTCAAAACGGGCCAGTTCTTTTACCATAATATTCCACACCTCCATGATATTTTACTACACTACTATTTTTATTTACAACACTCTCATTTTATACATTTGGGTTTTCTTTTTTCTAAATCATTCTTTCTTTTTTGTATTTGCTTATTATTATCCATTACATAGCGTTTTTCCATCAAATCGCTCGTAAATTTCTTAGAACGCCATTGCAAATATTGTTTATTTATATATAGTTTCTCAATATAGAGACCCTCTAACTCACGATATTTATCGCGTTGTGTACAAATAATATCTTGATTATAATTCGAATAGATTGTCATTCGTTTTTCTTCATGATGTTCATCGCCTTTTTTTTCACGTTTCATATAAATTAAAGACCGTTTGAAGCATCTTTTCTTCAATGGTGGATCGTTCGAAACTTCTCGATCGTCGTCATCTTCCTCTTCTTCTTCGTCCTCTTCTTCACACCGTGGAAATAATGGTTGGGGTGATGTAACCATAGGTGGTGGCGGAATAGGCGATAATGTTGGGAGAAGAGCGTTTGCTGCTTCATCCACAATTTGTATTAATTGGGGAACGGGTATCATTTCATCACACATTCGTATTAAATTCGAAGGTGAAGGAATAGGGATTTGTCCAAAGAAATCAATGGGCATTTCGTGTATGTAATTATCTAATTCACCTTCTTGACCCGGTATTTCTTATACCTCTGGCGGCGAAATCGTTTGTGGTGGAATAGGAGATAAATTATACCTTGCTTGCGGTGTTTGAAGAGGTCTATTATACTGTTCTTGCGATAATAGAGGTGGTGGGTGGTTTACTTGCTGGGGTAGAGACGGTAGATTTGCTTGCTGTGGCGACGTGTTATACTTCGCTTGCAGGAGTAGAGGGTGTATGTAACCGGACTGTTCTTGAGATAGTGAATTTACTTGTGGGGGTAGAGAGGGTAGCTTTGCTTGCCGTGGTGACGTGTTATACTTCGCTTGCAGAGGGTATATGTGACTGGACGGTGTTATCGGTACAGCAAAATTTAATGGCGACTGTGCAATGTCTTTAGTTGTTCGATGGTTGACGTTCTTTTTTCTTGTGATTTCTTGACTGTATGCTTGTTCATCATCTGAAATATTCCGTCCCATTTGACTATATTCTTGTTGCTGTTGACGGCGTTGTTTTAACATTTTGGGAATATCTTTTCCCCTACTTTCAACCCGTGCAATGGTTTTTCCGCTTTCCAAATTTTTATGAGTCTGTTTCACACGGGCCATGCTGAGATTGTGTCTAAAAATTTAGAAACAAACGCTTATAAAAAACACGGTAAAAAAAATGGGGTAACCTGATTGGTTGAACTTAATTCCCTAATAAAAAATTGGGGTATTCTCATTGGTTGAATGATAAAATAAATATTATAAGACGATTACCCGACTATTACTAATACATGTAAATCTTTTTAATCTTTTTGTTGACTTAATAATGCAGTACACATTGCTTAAAAATATTTATCGATAAAACGTTGTAGGGAAAGATATAAAAACACCCGTTAGAAGTCATATTTTTTTAGAACACTTTCAAAATGATTGCAGGTACTAAATAAAATCCTCTGTTGGTAATAATTACCGATTTAGCAAAGTATTTTTCACACATTGAATATCAAGTGGTTGAATGTCGTAAAATGGATATGTTACCCAACAACGAAATTCCCGAAATAGTACTATATAAGATATTATTTTTATGGGATACGAAATATATATATACCTACTCATCGGACGATTTTACACATTTGATCGGGCAGTTTGTGAATGTACAAATCGATGAACCTCCACCCTATCAACCATGAATCAAGCAAAATTTATAGAAATAATATCTATGAAGGCTCTATCTCGTGAACAAAATATACAGTTAATTGGTTCAAGGCCCATACCCAAACCTGCTGGCGAACCGACACAGATGTATGAACTTTTTTTTAACGATGAATATAATAATTATTTTAAAATAGAATTCGGTTCATCCGAACACGCTAAGATTGGTAAAAGTGTATATCTTACCCATCAATATATATTCATTGTAAAAGATTAATCCTTTGTATATATATAGACATCTCTACCCAAAAACATTTATTAGACAAGTCTCATCATGGCAACAAGTATAGATATAAACGAAATTAAACTTGATAACGTGAAGTTATACAGCTCTGAGTTTTTATATACAATGTGTCCAGACTCTGATTTTTATGTGGTTAACTTTATGAGCGACGATAACATTTGGCTAGATGACCGTCGCGGGATAATATTAAAATATTTTAATCTTACCTCTGTTCTTAATATCCGAATGGGTGTCGAAGCTGGAATTATTATTGCTGTGATTCGTCGAAACGAAAATCAAGAAGATCTCGTTGGCAGGCACATCTTCTTTGCAACCTCTTACACAATGTGTTGTACCCATGCAGAAGTATTACGTTAAAACACGTGTATTAAAAACCATTTATCATCTGTGTTGACATGTATGAATTAATTAACACTCTTCTCGATATCGAGTTAATTTGTTTAATGGGTATCTTAAAATATATAATAAATTGTATGAAAAGTGTAAAATAGAGTATCAAAAAGCATAAAAATGTTTTAAATAAATGTAAAAATGCTTAAATATCTAGAATATAGACGTATTTAAACATATACCTCTACGGAAATATATATTTCACAGGGACTGATCCCTCAAAATGGTCGCTAATCCCTACGCGTAATTAATACATCAACTGCATAGACAGGTTAGAACTCATTAAAAAAACGTATCTCCAAAGTCCACAAACAAAATGACCGCTAATCCCCAACAAGTTTTGACATCGTAGACCCTATTGCTAATTATAATCCAGTGTCTTTAATCCCGCAACACAAATTCATTGTCCCTACCCATATTATTAATCAACTGCTTTTGACATAAGGGGAGGAATTAGAACAAGACGCTTATTATATATACGCGTCCCTAAGCGTTTAACAACACGCATTGTTCCTACCCATAATAATTCAATTGCTTTGACATGAAGGCTTTAACGAACGATCTCTGATTGGATAGATACGGGGGAGGGTTTGATTATAGAAACTCTGATTGGTTAAAGCCCCAAAACCATTGTAATAGCCCGCAGACCGTGATTATAAAATAAGCATGTAAGAACGTCTCAAACCACAACGAATTCAAGCTGAAAAAGTAAAAAGAAAAAACACGCGATGGCCGAACAAAATAAAAAGACCACAGAAGTCAATGTAAGATAGCGATAAAATGTTTTTACTGTCTGTATACAATCGACATGTATTTATTATGTTTTTTTATTTTCTCTTAGAAAGAAACCATCCCTCCACCGCCAGAAGCGAACACAGTGGAAACCGACGTTCCCGGAGTTTTATTGGTCGCAGAGAACGATGAGAGCGAGTGGGCCTTCCGTGCCCAAACAACGGATGAATATAACTTCAACGACTACGAACCGGCGGAAGAAACCTATGATGATACCGTGTGGGGATACGTGGATTCGCGGGGTGAGGCCTTAATGTTTTTCAAAAAAAAACAAACACTAGTTAAGATGAAAAATTAAAACTGTTTATTTTTAATTTTGTAGGACCGTTATATCCTACACGTCAACCCCTTAAATGTATCACCAACTTGTTTGTGTAAATATTTCGTTTTGTAAAATTGTGTTTTTAAAAATAATTCATCCTACTTTTTTTACATCGTGTGGGTGTTTTTACTATAGCTAACTCTTTCATCATACGCTAACGCACAACCCTTGCGTAAAATAAGCAATTCGTTGAATAAGGGATGACCAGTATTGTCGCTATGGACCTGAGCCAATCTCATTCGAATCGCAAATTCGACTATGGGTTGAACGCGCGCCAATGCAGTAATAAAACAGAACATTGGAAGATGTCAGAGTCTTGTACCGAAGCACAACTTACAAGCGAGCAAAACACACACAACTGATAAAATATGATACAACAGCTGCTTATATACTCACCTATTCTCTTAAAATTTATTTGAGGTTTTTCCTCCAAATTTATTAGAACACTTTTACACCCCAACCTCTACTATTTTTATTTTGGATATTTCATCTCAAATTATTTTGAGGTTTTTCAAAACTCTATCCCATCTCTCTCAAAAACTTTTTTGGAAGCAACACCCGAAATAATTTTTATGAGCTATATCCTCTTAAAACAATTTAAGAAAATATCCTTTTTAAAAATTTTGAGGTTTCTCCAAACTCTATCCCATCTCAAAACTTTTTTAGGAAGCAATACCCGAAATAATTTTTATGAGATATATCCTCTTATAATATTTTGAGATCCTTTTTAAAAATACCGTCACTAAGGAATATCAGTCATTCGGCCATAATATGGCGTCGAGGTAAGAGCTCCATGGTGAAAATTTCTATGATTAATTCAAAGTGTTTTATTTTTATTTCAAAACACATTACTACTCTTCCAAATAAAAATAAGGCACTCCAAAACTGTTTATTTTTATTTTCAAACATCATTACAAGTCTTCAAATAAAAATATGGATTTTTGGATGGCACGTGCACGTAAGTATACATCACATTGGGTGAGGTATGATGGTTATGTATAATAGAATTTTTTTAATTTTTTTTCAAAACGCGGTGTGTGTGTCAGAGTATATATCACAGTGTGAATGATGATCTGTTTAAGTGCTGTCTCGGATGCTATATGGGGTTGAAAGCAATGATGGACCAGGAACAAGAAGTTTAGTCGTAGAATTTCGTGTTCCGAATAATTGATAATCAGTGGGGAAAGTTTTCCCAGAAACCAAACATGTCCAGAGTAAAAGGTGTTTCACTTACGACATGTTTGGTTTCTGGGCAAACTTTCCGCACTGGTCATCAGTTGTTTGAAACACTAAATTCTACGACTTAAACCTCCTGTTCCTGATTCATGACTGCTTTCAACCCCGTATAGCAAATGACGTCAGTACTTGCTTAACACTATTCACCTTGAATGACCTTCAAACTCTTTGGTCGTTTCACTCAGGGACGATTTCAAACACTGGTCGTTGGTCGTTCCACTCAGGGACGATGCCAAAAACTGGTCGTCCAACAACACGACCCATGTGATATATATACTCTTGACCCGCGACCACTTTTTGACTAATTTCATACAAAAAACCTCTTGTATACGACCAGCTTCATATCCCCCCCTGATTTGATGTCTGGTCGCTCTTAACAGGGTGACCACACCTTAAAACTAGAACACCCTCCTGGAAATTTGGGACTGGCTGTGCTCTGATTGGTCCATTCAAATCAATTCTTGATTCTGATTGGCTTAGAGCTCGGTCCAGTCCCAAACACATTGATATATATATTACTACTGGTGTTTTATTATATCGAAAAAATATCTTAACATAAAGATGTTTCTTCGCACGTAAACAGTCACAAGGTTGCTGGTCGTCAAAAAGAATAATAAAAAAATTCGAAAAAACACATCACGTTACGCGAGAAAGTACTTCAACCAATAAAATTTCGATTTAGATAAAAGGCACGTGAGTGACGTTGCTTTGCACGTGAACAGCCCGTGTAAACAGTCCAAAGGTTGTTGCCCAATTATTATGTATAGCTGCCCGACATCGTAAAATATCGGGCTGCCACGTGATGCTAATAGAGACAGTTGATTGGTGGATTATATGTGAGGGTATAATAATGAAAAGATAATAGGAGGTCAGGCAATAAGACTAAAATACAAAAAAATAAAATAAAATTGGTATATTTTAAATTGTACAGGCGAAAGAAATAAATAAATAATAAAATAAATAATAAAATTGGTAAATGTAATCCAGTATATATAAATAAAGCGAAATAAGCCGCGTACATGGCTAAAGAGAACGGTTAAAGCGGCTGCTACGGTCAACAGCAAGCACTCTTTAGAGATAGAGGATTTTATTTGGCTTGCATATCTTTATTTATATTCATCTATTTAGCATGCACAGATGTGCAAATCGTCTCACACGGTACACAGTTGTGCAACGTCAAATTAAAATAAAATATGTATGTTTATTTTACACTATCGGTGCACAGCCGTGTACCGTCTGATTTCCCATATATCCGTGCAGTCGAATATAATTCGAATAAGACGTCGAATACAATTCCTATATATTAGTACTATGAGTAGTTCATTCGATTTGAAATAAGATCCTAAAGACTCTTACAAATCACAAGATATAATGAACCTTTCCTATTAAACATAAACATGTTTACAAACAGTTTGGTAGTTGTAATCTGACAAAAAATACGTAATTTGCATAAAATCATTTTTCAGACAATCCTGGACAAAATTATGTGGACAACGCAAAACATACAACGTTAATAACCTGCTTTCTTTTTATTGCCCAATTTGTGCCCAAATTAAACGTTCCTTCCCCTTTCCCCACGTCAATGTTGTGTTATTCACGATAAACAAAAACAAATGCTCGGTTTGTGCACGTGTAGATTCACCAACATTGCCTAGGGGGAGGGGAGACCGTGTTTTGTCGCTTCCGAGTAAAATGCTTTTAATAAAGCAAAAGCACGCGCAGTGTCCACATGAATTTTGTCCAGGATTGTCTGAAAAGTGATTTGAAAACAAAATCGTTATTTTATGGGCTATTTACTCGGGCCTCCCCCTGTGGGGGGAGAGCACGAGTCTTAAAAAGGGCTCTGTTTATTTGGCAATGTCGCGAAATGGCAATTCTTGCATCGTCCCACTTGGGACTGGGTACGAGATCGATCTGAACCACTGCATATATTTATGCGCCATTGTCATATTTTTAATATTCATCTGGTTACCTTTCCTCGAGTGTTCTTCACTGAAAATATTTGATGTGGCTGGCAGTATCTTGATCTCACGATGCTTACAATCGCACACGCCGATCGCCGAAGACCTACGGCTACACTAAAAGATAACGAGCGATTTAGACACGGTTGGTGCCTTGGTGGTCTCTGTCTGCAATCTGAGATCTCGATAACCGTACACTGAAAATGCCGTACCTGTACGCTGAGTGTGCTCGATTAAACCTATGTTTAACAATTTAATATGAAACTCAACCTGTTCTGAGGTAACTGTAATATTTTTATAAACTTTGTTGCCTGTATTGTTTATTGTTATCATGTTATGTTATACAAAATAAAGTCGATGCTATAGTTTATTGTTTCACATATACCAAGTACTATTATTAAAGTATGCAATGTTGCTATCGAATTTTACCCTGTTTCACTTATATTGATATTTTACCTGTAAGCTTAAATGGGGCTCCAAAATGTTCTGGGTTATCAGTAAGTTTGTATCGATTGTTCATATTATATGCGAATACTTACAAATGAACGCACAGACTAGAGTATATAAATCTCTGACACTCATTGTTGCCATTGAGTAACCCTGTTTCACTCGATATTTTACCTGTAGGATTAAATGGGGCTCCAAAATGTTCTGGGTTATCAGTAAGTTTATATCGATTGTTCATACATGTATTATTATACACAAATGCTTACAAATGAACACACAGTATATAAATCTCTGACACCCCATACCAACTATCAAGATCAAGGAGTAAAGAGTTTGTTGTTGTTTGCTGGTTTACCAGTGACGGGTCTGAATTTTGGCCTTGACTACATGGAAAGCGAGTTGGGTCGCTAATCGAAACAGTAACATAGTTAACTATGCAGTAATCTGTCTTTATATTACAATTAGCTGGCCGGCCTACTGGACTAGTCACTAGTATGTATATAAAGCCTCTCAAATAATAAATATGCTAAAATTATGAATATTTTTACTGGCTCAAAATGTTAATATAACTTCAAAGAAATAATGATTTTGAATTACATTCTTTAAACTGTTTTATAATAGCTTATGACACCTTGCTACTGCCAGCTAAATGGTTTTATTTACTGCTATGCCTTGATGCTATGCCTATGAGAAAAAGATTAACTGATTTAATGCTTGCTCAAACTGAACCGGTTTGCCGGACTGAGCATATGAATTGTTATTACTTGAGCATTGGCCGGCTCGCTTGCCAGGCTGACCCTGTTGGCTAGAACTGGATCAGGTCAGCAAACAGGGTGGCTCATTTGGCGGGGCAGACTTCCTTTCAGTAAGCCAGCTTGGACAGCTGTATCATTACATGTACCATTGTACCTACAACTATAGATTTGTGTATATTGAATTCAAATCACTGAATTTGCCTCAATGTCTTTCAACAAGCCACTAATTCAAGAGCCCGAGTTAACGCCTAGCGGGCGTCTTGTTAATTTTAAAATCAAGCTGATACACGTATATATCCAATATAACGAAGAAAAAGCCGCGTTATTCAACATAATTTAAATAAATCATACGGACAGTGCATTTTATTCCGCAATCACCAGTTGAGAAAAGTACATGTTTGACCATTGGAAGGAAGACGTCTTCAGTTAATGGTGGTTGTTGAATTTGGGAAGCGGGTCATTTCAATAAATGGCCTTTTTTGCTAACTTTGTAAAAAAAACATTTGAATTTGTGCTTTAAAGCCGGACCTACAAACCATCTCAAACCATACCACGGACTCCTGATTTAAATCTTATAGAAAATATTTTTCATTTTGTATAAAAACAATGGAGGACGATGCATTAAATTGACATATTACTAATGAATCATTTGAAGATTTTCAAGACATATTCGTTCGTTGTTGAGATAGTTTATATGTTGAGACAATCTATGGCAAAATCTTTATAAAGCATGCGCAGACGTATATTATTACTTATTGGATTCCTCTGAGCGCAATATTACCAAATATTTAAGTCGATAATTCAATATTGGGCGAGACCGAAGGTCGAGCCTAATATTGCAAATCGAGACTTAAATATTTTGTAATATTGGGCGAAGATGAATCCAAAAGGTGTTTTATTATATCGAACAAAATATCTTAACATAAAGATGGTTCTTCGCACGTAAACAGTCAAAAGGTTGCTGGTCGTCAAAAAGAATAATAAAAAAATTCGAAAAAACACATCACGTTCCGCGAGAAAGTACTTCAACCAATAAAATTTCGATTTAGATAAAAGGCACGTGAGTGACGTTGCTTTGCACGTGAACAGCCCGTGTAAACAGTCCAAAGGTTGTTGCCCAATTATTATGTATAGCTGCCGGACATCGTAAAATATCGGGCTGCCACGAGATGCTAATAGAGACAGTTGATTGGTGGATTATATGTAGGGTATAATAATGAAAAGATAATAGGAGGTCAGACAATAAGACTAAAATACAAAAAAAATAAAAAAATTGGTATATTTTAAATTGTACAGGAAATAGCTTTGTATTTGTGACTTAGCCTTTCGTTAAATGTAATACTAACGGCGAAAGAAAGAAATAAACAATAAAATAAATAATAAAATTGGTAAATGTAATCCAGTGTATATAAATAAAGCGAAATAAGCCACGTACATGGCTATAGAGAACGGTTAAAGCGGCTGCTACGGTCAACAGCAAGCACTCTTTAGAGATAGAGGATTTTATTTGGCTTGCATACCTTTATTTATATTCATCTATTTAGCATGCACAGATGTGCAAATCGTCTCACACGGTACACAGTTGTGCAACGTCAAATTAAAATAAAATATGTATGTTTCTTTTACACTGTCGGTGCACAGCCGTGTACCGTCTGATTTCCCATATATCCGTGCAGTCGAATAGAATTCGAATAAGACGTCGAATACAATTCCTCTATATTAGTACTATGAGTAGTTCATTCGATTTGAAATAAGATCCTAAAGACTCTTACAAATCACAAGATATAATGAACCTTTTCAATTAAACATAAACATGTTTACAAACAGTTTGGTAGTTGTAATCTGACAAAAAATACGTAATTTGCATAAAATCATTTTTCAGACAATGCTGGACAAAATTATGTGGACAACGCAAAACATACAACGTTAATAACCTGCTTTCTTTTTATTGCCCAATTTGTGCCCAAATTAAACGTTCCTTCCCCTTTCCCCACGTCAATGTTGTGTTATTCACGATAAACAAAAACAAATGCTCGGTTTGTGCGCGTGTAGATTCACCAACATTGCCTAGGGGGAGGGGAGACCGTGTTTTGTCGGTTCGGAGTAAAATGCTTTTAATAATGCAAAAGCACGCGCAGTGTCCACATGAATTTTGTCCAGGATTGTCTGAAAAGTGATTTGAAATCAAAATCGTTATTTTATGGGCTATTTAATTTTAAAATCAAGCTGATACACGTATATATCCAATATAACGAAGAAAAAGCCGCGTTATTCAACATAATTTAAATAAATCATACGGACGGTGCATTTTATTCCGCAATCACCAGTTGAGAAAAGTACATGCTTGACCATTGGAAGAAAGACGTCTTCACTTAATGGTGGTTGTTGAATTTGGGAAGCGGGTCATTACAATAAATGGCCTTTTTTGCTAACTTTGTAAAAAAAACATTTGAATTTGTGCTTTAAAGCCGGACCTACAAACCATCTCAAACCATACCACGGACTCCTGATTTAAATCTTATAGAAAATATGTTTCATTTTGTATAAAAACAATGGAGGACGATGCATTAAATTAACATATTACTAATGAATCATTTGAAGATTTTCAAGACATATTCGTTCGTTGTTTAGATAGTTTATATGTTGAGACAATCTATGGGAAAATCTTTATAAAGCATGCTCAGACGTATATTATTACTTATTGGATTCCTCTGAGCGCAATATTACCAAATATTTAAGTCGATAATTCAATATTGGGCGAGACCGAAGGTCGAGCCTAATATTGCAAATCGAGACTTAAATATTTTGTAATATTGGGCGTAGATGAATCCAAAAGGTGTTTTATTATATCGAACAAAATATCTTAACATAAAGATGTTTCTTCGCACGTAAACAGTCAAAAGGTTGCTGGTCGTCAAAAAGAATAATAAAAAAATTGGAAAAAAAACATCACGTTCCGCGAGAAAGTACTTCAACCAATAAAATTTCGATTTAGATAAAAGGCACGTGAGTGACGTTGCTTTGCACGTGAACAGCCCGTGTAAACAGTCCAACGGTTGTTGCCCAATTATTATGTATAGCTGCCGGACATCGTAAAATATCGGGCTGCCACGAGATGCTAATAGAGACAGTTGATTGGTGGATTATATGTAGGGTATAATAATGAAAAGATAATAGGAGGTCAGGCAATAAGACTAAAATACCAAAAAAAATAATAAAATTGGTATATTTTAAATTGTACAGGAAATAGCTGTGTATTTGTGACTTAGCCTTTCGTTAAATGTAATACTAACGGCGAAAGAAATAAATAAATAATAAAATAAATAATAAAATTGGTAAATGTAATCCAGTGTATATAAATAAAGCGAAATAAGCCACGTACATGGCTAAAGAGAACGGCTAAAGCGGCTGCTACGGTCAACAGCAAGCACTCTTTAGAGATAGAGGATTTTATTTGGCTATCTTTATTTATATTCATCTATTTAGCATGCACAGATGTGCAAATCGTCTCACACGGTACACAGTTGTGCAACGTCAAATTAAAATAAAATATGTATGTTTCTTTTACACTATCGGTGCACAGCCGTGTATCGTCTGATTTCCCATACATCCGTGCAGTCGAATATAATTCGAATAAGACGTCGAATACAATTCCTATATATTAGTACTATGAGTAGTTCATTCGATTTGAAATAAGATCCTAAAGACTCTTACAAATCACAAGATATAATGAACCTTTCCAATTAAACATAAACATGTTTACAAACAGTTTGGTAGTTGTAATCTGACAAAAAATACGTAATTTGCATAAAATAATTTTTCAGACAATCCTGGACAAAATTATGTGGACAACGCAAAACATACAACGTTAATAACCTGCTTTCTTTTTATTGCCCAATTTGTGCCCAAATTAAACGTTCCTTCCCCTTTCCCCACGTCAATGTTGTGTTATTCACGATAAACAAAAACAAATGCTCGGTTTGTGCGCGTGTAGATTCACCAACATTGCCTAGGGGGAGGGGAGACTGTGTTTTGTCGGTTCCGAGTAAAATGCTTTTAATAATGCAAAAGCACGCGCAGTGTCCACATGAATTTTGTCCAGGATTGTCTGAAAAGTGATTTGAAAACAAAATCGTTATTTTATGGGCTATTTAATTTTAAAATCAAGCTGATACACGTATATATCCAATATAACGAAGAAAAAGCCGCGTTATTCAACATAATTTAAATAAATCATACGGACGGTGCATTTTATTCCGCAATCACCAGTTGAGAAAAGTACATGTTTGACCATTGGAAGGAAGACGTCTTCAGTTAATGGTGGTTGTTGAATTTCGGAAGCGGGTCATTTCAATAAATGGCCTTTTTTGCTAACTTTGTAAAAAAAACATTTGAATTTGTGCTTTAAAGCCGGACCTACAAACCATCTCAAACCATACCACGGACTCCTGATTTAAATCTTATAGAAAATATGTTTCATTTTGTATAAAAACTATGGAGGACGATGCATTAAATTAACATATTACTAATGAATCATTTGAAGATTTTCAAGACATATTCGTTCGTTGTTTAGATAGTTTATATGTTGAGACAATCTATGGCAAAATCTTTATAAAGCATGCGCAGACGTATATTATTACTTATTGGATTCCTCTGAGCGCAATATTACCAAATATTTAAGTCGATAATTCAATATTGGGCGAGACCGAAGGTCGAGCCTAATATTGGAAATCGAGACTTACATATTTTGTAATATTGGGCGAAGATGAATCCAAAAGGTGTTTTATTATATCGAACAAAATATCTTAACATAAAGATGTTTCTTCGCACGTAAACAGTCAAAAGGTTGCTGGTCTTCAAAAAGAATAATAAAAAAATTCGAAAAAAAACATCACGTTCCGCGAGAAAGTACTTCAACCAATAAAATTTCGATTTAGATAAAAGGCACGTGAGTGACGTTGCTTTGCACGTGAACAGCCCGTGTAAACAGTCCAAAGGTTGTTGCCCAATTATTATGTATAGCTGCCCGACATCGTAAAATATCGGGCTGCCACGTGATGCTAATAGAGACAGTTGATTGGTGGATTATATGTGAGGGTATAATAATGAAAAGATAATAGGAGGTCAGGCAATAAGACTAAAATACAAAAAAATAAAATAAAATTGGTATATTTTAAATTGTACAGGAAATAGCTTTGTATTTGTGACTTAGCCTTTCGTTAAATGTAATACTAACGGCGAAAGAAAGAAATAAATAATAAAATAAATAATAAAATTGATAAATGTAATCCAGTGTATATAAATAAAGCGAAATAAGCCACGTACATGGCTAAAGAGAACGGCTAAAGCGGCTGCTACGGTCAACAGCAAGCACTCTTTAGAGATAGAGGATTTTATTTGGCTTGCATACCTTTATTTATATTCATCTATTTAGCATGCACAGATATGCAAATCGTCTCACACGGTACACAGTTGTGCAACGTCAAATTAAAATAAAATATGTATGTTTCTTTTATACTATCGGTGCACAGCCGTGTACCGTCTGATTTCCCATATATCCGTGCAGTCGAATAGAATTCGAATAAGACGTCGAATACAATTCGTCTATATTAGCACTATGAGTAGTTCATTCGATTTGAAATAAGATCCTAAAGACTCTTACAAATCACAAGATATAATGAACCTTTCCAATTAAACATAAACATGTTTACAAACAGTTTGGTAGTTGTAATCTGACAAAAAATACGTAATTTGCATAAAATAATTTTTCAGACAATCCTGGACAAAATTATGTGGACAACGCAAAACATACAACGTTAATAACCTGCTTTCTTTTTATTGCCCAATTTGTGCCCAAATTAAACGTTCCTTCCCCTTTCCCCACGTCAATGTTGTGTTATTCACGATAAACAAAAACAAATGCTCGGTTTGTGCGCGTGTAGATTCACCAACATTGCCTAGGGGGAGGGGAGACCGTGTTTTGTCGGTTCGGAGTAAAATGCTTTTAATAATGCAAAAGCACGCGCAGTGTCCACATGAATTTTGTCCAGGATTGTCTGAAAAGTGATTTGAAAACAAAATCGTTATTTTATGGGCTATTTAATTTTAAAATCAAGCTGATACACGTATATATCCAATATAACGAAGAAAAAGCCGCGTTATTCAACATAATTTAAATAAATCATACGGACGGTGCATTTTATTCCGCAATCACCAGTTGAGAAAAGTACATGCTTGACCATTGGAAGGAAGACGTCTTCAGTTAATGGTGGTTGTTGAATTTGGGAAGCGGGTCATTACAATAAATGGCCTTTTTTGCTAACTTTGTAAAAAAAACATTTGAATTTGTGCTTTAAAGCCGGACCTACAAACCATCTCAAACCATACCACGGACTCCTGATTTAAATCTTATAGAAAATATGTTTCATTTTGTATAAAAACTATGGAGGACGATGCATTAAATTAACATATTACTAATGAATCATTTGAAGATTTTCAAGACATATTCGTTCGTTGTTTAGATAGTTTATATGTTGAGACAATCTATGGCAAAATCTTTATAAAGCATGCGCAGACGTATATTATTACTTATTGGATTCCTCTGAGCGCAATATTACCAAATATTTAAGTCGATAATTCAATATTGGGCGAGACCGAAGGTCGAGCCTAATATTGCAAATCGAGACTTAAATATTTTGTAATATTGGGCGAAGATGAATCCAAAAGGTGTTTTATTATATCGAACAAAATATCTTAACATAAAGATGTTTCTTCGCACGTAAACAGTCAAAAGGTTGCTGGTCTTCAAAAAGAATAATAAAAAAATTCGAAAAAAAAACATCACGTTCCGCGAGAAAGTACTTCAACCAATAAAATTTCGATTTAGATAAAAGGCACGTGAGTGACGTTGCTTTGCACGTGAACAGCCCGTGTAAACAGTCCAAAGGTTGTTGCCCAATTATTATGTATTGCTGCCCGACATCGTAAAATATCGGGCTGCCACGTGATGCTAATAGAGACAGTTGATTGGTGGATTATATGTGAGGGTATAATAATGAAAAGATAATAGGAGGTCAGGCAATAAGACTAAAATACAAAAAAATAAAATAAAATTGGTATATTTTAAATTGTACAGGAAATAGCTTTGTATTTGTGACTTAGCCTTTCGTTAAATGTAATACTAACGGCGAAGGAAAGAAATAAATAATAAAATAAATAATAAAATTGATAAATGTAATCCAGTGTATATAAATAAAGCGAAATAAGCCACGTACATGGCTAAAGAGAACGGCTAAAGCGGCTGCTACGGTCAACAGCAAGCACTCTTTAGAGATAGAGGATTTTATTTGGCTATCTTTATTTATATTCATCTATTTAGCATGCGCAGATGTGCAAATCGTCTCACACGGTACACAGTTGTGCAACGTCAAATTAAAATAAAATATGTATGTTTCTTTTACACTATCGGTGCACAGCCGTGTACCGTCTGATTTCCCATATATCCGTGCAGTCGAATATAATTCGAATAAGACGTCGAATACAATTCCTATATATTAGTACTTTGAGTAGTTCATTCGATTTGAAATAAGATCCTAAAGACTCTTACAAATCACAAGATATAATGAACCTTTCCAATTAAACATAAACATGTTTACAAACAGTTTGGTAGTTGTAATCTGACAAAAAATACGTAATTTGCATAAAATAATTTTTCAGACAATCCTGGACAAAATTATGAGGACAACGCAAAACATACAACGTTAATAACCTGCTTTCTTTTTACTGCCCAATTTGTGCCCAAATTAAACGTTCCTTCCCCTTTCCCCACGTCAATGTTGTGTTATTCACGATAAACAAAAACAAATGCTCGGTTTGTGCGCGTGTAGATTCACCAACATTGCCTAGGGGGAGGGGAGACTGTGTTTTGTCGGTTCCCAGTAAAATGCTTTTAATAATGCAAAAGCACGCGCAGTGTCCACATGAATTTTGTCCAGGATTGTCTGAAAAGTGATTTGAAATCAAAATCGTTATTTTATGGGCTATTTAATTTTAAAATCAAGCTGATACACGTATATATCCAATATAACGAAGAAAAAGCCGCGTTATTCAACATAATTTAAATAAATCATACGGACGGTGCATTTTATTCCGCAATCACCAGTTGAGAAAAGTACATGCTTGACCATTGGAAGGAAGACGTCTTCACTTAATGGTGGTTGTTGAATTTGGGAAGCGGGTCATTACAATAAATGGCCTTTTTTGCTAACTTTGTAAAAAAAACATTTGAATTTGTGCTTTAAAGCCGGACCTACAAACCATCTCAAACCATACCACGGACTCCTGATTTAAATCTTATAGAAAATATGTTTCATTTTGTATAAAAACAATGGAGGACGATGCATTAAATTAACATATTACTAATGAATCATTTGAAGATTTTCAAGACATATTCGTTCGTTGTTTAGATAGTTTATATGTTGAGACAATCTATGGCAAAATCTTTATAAAGCATGCTCAGACGTATATTATTACTTATTGGATTCCTCTGAGCGCAATATTACCAAATATTTAAGTCGATAATTCAATATTGGGCGAGACCGAAGGTCGAGCCTAATATTGCAAATCGAGACTTAAATATTTTGTAATATTGGGCGTAGATGAATCCAAAAGGTGTTTTATTATATCGAACAAAATATCTTAACATAAAGATGTTTCTTCGCACGTAAACAGTCAAAAGGTTGCTGGTCGTCAAAAAGAATAATAAAAAAATTGGAAAAAAAACATCACGTTCCGCGAGAAAGTACTTCAACCAATAAAATTTCGATTTAGATAAAAAGGCACGTGAGTGAGTGACGTTGCTTTGCACGTGAACAGCCCGTGTAAACAGTCCAAAGGTTGTTGCCCAATTATTATGTATAGCTGCCGGACATCGTAAAATATCGGGCTGCCACGAGATGCTAATAGAGACAGTTGATTGGTGGATTATATGTAGGGTATAATAATGAAAAGATAATAGGAGGTCAGGCAATAAGACTAAAATACCAAAAAAAATAATAAAATTGGTATATTTTAAATTGTACAGGAAATAGCTTTGTATTTGTGACTTAGCCTTTCGTTAAATGTAATACTAACGGCGAAAGAAAGAAATAAATAATAAAATAAATAATAAAATTGGTAAATGTAATCCAGTGTATATAAATAAAGCGAAATAAGCCACGTACATGGCTAAAGAGAACGGTTAAATCGGGTGCTACGGTCAACAGCAAGCACTCTTGAGAGATAGAGGATTTTATTTGGCTATCTTTATTTATATTCATCTATTTAGCATGCGCAGATGTGCAAATCGTCTCACACGGTACACAGTTGTGCAACGTCAAATTAAAATAAAATATGTATGTTTCTTTTACACTATCGGTGCACAGCCGTGTACCGTCTGATTTCCCATATATCCGTGCAGTCGAATATAATTCGAATAAGACGTCGAATACAATTCCTATATATTAGTACTATGAGTAGTTCATTCGATTTGAAATAAGATCCTAAAGACTCTTACAAATCACAAGATATAATGAACCTTTCCAATTAAACATAAACATGTTTACAAACAGTTTGGTAGTTGTAATCTGACAAAAAATACGTAATTTGCATAAAATAATTTTTCAGACAATCCTGGACAAAATTATGAGGACAACGCAAAACATACAACGTTAATAACCTGCTTTCTTTTTATTGCCCAATTTGTGCCCAAATTAAACGTTCCTTCCCCTTTCCCCACGTCAATGTTGTGTTATTCACGATAAACAAAAACAAATGCTCGGTTTGTGCGCGTGTAGATTCACCAACATTGCCTAGGGGGAGGGGAGACTGTGTTTTGTCGGTTCCCAGTAAAATGCTTTTAATAATGCAAAAGCACGCGCAGTGTCCACATGAATTTTGTCCAGGATTGTCTGAAAAGTGATTTGAAAACAAAATCGTTATTTTATGGGCTATTTAATTTTAAAATCAAGCTGATACACGTATATATCCAATATAACGAAGAAAAAGCCGCGTTATTCAACATAATTTAAATAAATCATACGGACGGTGCATTTTATTCCGCAATCACCAGTTGAGAAAAGTACATGTTTGACCATTGGAAGGAAGACGTCTTCAGTTAATGGTGGTTGTTGAATTTCCGAAGCGGGTCATTTCAATAAATGGCCTTTTTTGCTAACTTTGTAAAAAAAACATTTGAATTTGTGCTTTAAAGCCGGACCTACAAACCATCTCAAACCATACCACGGACTCCTGATTTAAATCTTATAGAAAAATATGTTTCATTTTGTATAAAAACTATGGAGGACGATGCATTAAATTAACATATTACTAATGAATCATTTGAAGATTTTCAAGACATATTCGTTCGTTGTTTAGATAGTTTATATGTTGAGACAATCTATGGCAAAATCTTTATAAAGCATGCGCAGACGTATATTATTACTTATTGGATTCCTCTGAGCGCAATATTACCAAATATTTAAGTCGATAATTCAATATTGGGCGAGACCGAAGGTCGAGCCTAATATTGCAAATCGAGACTTAAATATTTTGTAATATTGGGCGAAGATGAATCCAAAAGGTGTTTTATTATATCGAACAAAATATCTTAACATAAAGATGTTTCTTCGCACGTAAACAGTCAAAAGGTTGCTGGTCGTCAAAAAGAATAATAAAAAAATTCGAAAAAAAACATCACGTTCCGCGAGAAAGTACTTCAACCAGTAAAATTTCGATTTAGATAAAAGGCACGTGAGTGACGTTGCTTTGCACGTGAACAGCCCGTGTAAACAGTCCAAAGGTTGTTGCCCAATTATTATGTATAGCTGCCCGACATCGTAAAATATCGGGCTGCCACGTGATGCTAATAGAGACAGTTGATTGGTGGATTATATGTGAGGGTGTAATAATGAAAAGATAATAGGAGGTCAGGCAATAAGACTAAAATACAAAAAAATAAAATAAAATTGGTATATTTTAAATTGTACAGGAAATAGCTTTGTATTTGTGACTTAGCCTTTCGTTAAATGTAATACTAACGGCGAAAGAAAGAAATAAATAATAAAATAAATAATAAAATTGATAAATGTAATCCAGTGTATATAAATAAAGCGAAATAAGCCACGTACATGGCTAAAGAGAACGGCTAAAGCGGCTGCTACGGTCAACAGCAAGCACTCTTTAGAGATAGAGGATTTTATTTGGCTTGCATACCTTTATTTATATTCATCTATTTAGCATGCACAGATATGCAAATCGTCTCACACGGTACACAGTTGTGCAACGTCAAATTAAAATAAAATATGTATGTTTCTTTTATACTATCGGTGCACAGCCGTGTACCGTCTGATTTCCCATATATCCGTGCAGTCGAATATAATTCGAATAAGACGTCGAATACAATTCGTCTATATTAGCACTATGAGTAGTTCATTCGATTTGAAATAAGATCCTAAAGACTCTTACAAATCACAAGATATAATGAACCTTTCCAATTAAACATAAACATGTTTACAAACAGTTTGGTAGTTGTAATCTGACAAAAAATACGTAATTTGCATAAAATAATTTTTCAGACAATCCTGGACAAAATTATGTGGACAACGCAAAACATACAACGTTAATAACCTGCTTTCTTTTTATTGCCCAATTTGTGCCCAAATTAAACGTTCCTTCCCCTTTCCCCACGTCAATGTTGTGTTATTCACGATAAACAAAAACAAATGCTCGGTTTGTGCGCGTGTAGATTCACCAACATTGCCTTGGGGGATGGGAGACCGTGTTTTGTCGGTTCAAGGTAAAAAGCTTTTAATAATGCAAAAGCACGCGCAGTGTCCACATGAATTTTGTCCAGGATTGTAGATTGTATACGCACAGGAACATTGCAATATTCAAGATTGCCGAATTTCTTTGAGAAAATAACTTTATGGCTATAGGTTAGTAAATACTTAAGAGTAAAACGTATACTAAACTTTTATTTTTTTAACGCCTACACTAATCATGGCTAGATATTTCAGACATACAGTAATAATAATAAATAATAAAATGTTCTTATTAAACGCATTAAATTCGCGTCCCAATGAATTTTACAAACTTTAATTGCATAACTAGGTCCCAAGGACAGTGCAAAGTTGTATGCTGTTAGTGGAATTATTTCACATATGGAATGTTAAAAACAGCAACATAACACACAATTAAGTGACAAGGCTAATGACATGCAGGATTTTAGATTGCTTACTTATAAAGCTGCAGTAGAACTACAGTACATTATCATGAGGGCCGTAGTACAATATGTTAATAGGGGGTCTGGCAGTGAAGTTCTATAATGGTAGGGGATCGTTGTTGAGTCAATTGGGAATCACCTCTGCTACGGCCCTCATATAATTATTGATGGTCAATACACTTATTGATCTTTATAATTTGAATCACAAGGTTAATAAAAGTGATAGTCGTCCAGGGATGTGCTCACACTGGGCGGCACAGGAGCGGGCGTGCCTGGTATAGTCCACGCAGCCGCCCGGCATTAAGTAAAATTTGCAAATTCCCGCCGGAAAGTTTTTCAGTGTTGGTGCTGTACAGTATCGCGGGCGCGTGTCAATCAACAGTCAACACTACTTTCAGTCTCGTGAGAACAGAATAAAATATATTCACGAAGCATTCTATATTTAGTTTACTTTCTAGGATACTTTAGTTTGAAATTTTGAAATTTTGAAATTAAATAACATCAGCCTCAGTAATCCTTTTTATCCCGTTATTGCTCCCCAGTCTCTGAAATTCATGACCGAGTTATAATTTAGAGCAATGTTATTTAATCTGATTCAAAATAAACACAATTCACATGGTTTTCAAAATGGACGAAGCCAGTGATTTTTAGTTTACTTGCAAGTGAAAACGGTAAAGAATGAGAAATAAAAGTTATATTAATGATGCCACAGAGATAATTGTTAAAGGAAGGAAACTGTGGTTGTCTGCACATTATATGCAACCTATATGTAACAAGTTGGAGAGGAGTTGAAGCGAATTTTTCATCGTTTCAGCATTTGACTTACAGATATATTGTTTTCATTTTGGTATAATTTTGTTGTCATATGAAGTATATGTATCATCTTCTGAGGTTTGCTTGATTTGTAATTTTGCCCTGTTCTCCTACCCGTCCTCAACTGTTTAACACATTTGACTTTTATATTGTCAATACGGACTGCAGCATCATACTATAAACAATGTATCAGAAAATATGTGTATTCTGTATAACGCTTATAATGTGAATTTTTTTCGTTGCAATGTGATTAAAAAGGTTATTCGTTGTATTGTTATATCCTGATATTTTGTTGTGGTCTGTCGTAATTTTTATGCATAGAAAATCTGAAAATATATACCAACCTTACTACAAATGCCAGTCAAACATTGATTCATGTATGTGTATGAAGTAAACTTATTTCGATTCTTAATACTTGTAACATGGCTTAAATTTTTTAGCAAATTAGCTCATTCAATGTGTGTTTAAAACTTTTAAGCTAATAGAGGGAAAGGATTAATGGCAAATTTTGACATCTGCCAAAGTTTATTGTCAAAATTCCTATTTCAGAGATTCCTATGCTGGTCAAAGTTATAAATTTAGAAACGGATAATATTTTAGCACATTCATTTATCACCCCCACTGATCTCTGTGAAAGGTCCTGAAGGCCATCAAAACCATGAACTTTCCATAGTATAAGTGAATTTTATTATAGGGTGTTGCTTTCATAACTCTAAGCCATTAAATCCCTAGCTAGGAGGAAGTAGAGCAATGAGTTCAAAATATGTTCAACTGTTATCTTTAATAACTCATTTTGACAAAGCTAGTAATATTTTATGACTTACGGGTTTTACTATACTCCTGGTTAACGTGTAATTAGTACTAATCCATAGCTACCTGTATCTAAATACTAAATATAGGCCACTTGCAGGCACAAATAATACTGTCAAGGAATAAAAAGGTGATTAGGTGGCTGTTTAGATGACAAGATTTTCTTGTATGGTATCTGTGTTTCATGCTTTATACTGTCAGGAGTAAATTTATTTCAGTGTAAAATTTTGAACAATTAAATTGTATATGGAGTCTTGATTTATTCATGGTTACTATTGTAATCCAAATTTATAGTTCACGAAATAGTAGTGACTAGTGAGCATGGTGTATTTTTGGAACAAACAATAATGGTACAAATGAAAAGAGCAGAATGTAACCAAGCTCCCAACACATTTTGCAGACAATTGTGGTATTTGTAACACAAACCTGACTAGTGAAAAAACTTAATATTAACCACCATGAAAGGAGCACAAATTTAAATGTACATAACCTTGATCGGATGTAAACAGATTGATATAAAATACAAGGCAAACTACATGGAATACCTACTTTAACAACTCTTGAGTTATTTTCTCTCATTTAACTTAATTTTAAACTGATCAAGTACACATTACAGTACTTATATTTGTTCTTTGGTCGTCGAAGTTCGTTACTCAAAACTGTTATATATCTGACAGAGCTGTATATCACTCCCTTTTGCCGTTTTGGATATAGTTCAATCATGGGTCATTAGCCATCAATTCAAGACATTTATACGGCGAACATTTACCTCGTACCTTCCTTTAACAATATTCTCTGTTGCATCATTAACTAGAACTTTTATTTCTCATTTTTCACAGTAAAAGTAAACTGGAAATCATGCCTTTGTCCATTGAAAACCATGTGAGTTGTGTTTATTTGAAGCAGGTTAAATAACATTGCTCTAAATTATAACTCGGTCATAAATTTCAGAGACTGGGGAGCAATAACGGGATAAAGAGGATTACTGAGGCTGATGTTATTTAATTTCAAAATGGCGCGTGTTTGTTAAAAGTTCGTCGAAGGAGTGAAAATAAATATGGATTTTGCGAAAAAACTGCGGGTCTAGGGAGCGGGAACTTTTTGGATTCGGACTCAGGGTGTTTTAAAAAGGGAAGTTATGTAAAATTATTTCAGTTCTACGGCATGCTTAATGAAAATCGTTTTCTAGGCACATTTTCAGGTCACAGCATACGGCCTATGAACACATCCCTTTCATCAGAGCAACTGCCTTGCACCACTGAGGTCAAGAGTTTGAATCCTTCATTGGGATGCTTGGACGCACACGTGGGAAGAGTTCGTCAATACTTTGCAGAATGTCATGGGTTTTCTCTGGGTTCACCGCTCCAACAGGGAAAGATAACAGGGTGGGTTAGGTTAAATAGTTAGGGAACCAATGATAATACAAGACTGCAAATATAAATAGTTAAGATTGATAATTAAATGTACTGGGTACTAGGTGCTGATGTAATCCCTATAGCATAAATTGTCGACGTTATGAAGCACATTTGATCACATTATGCACATGCTAATCTGTGCTATATAAATAGTAAATATTATTATTGAACTGTATAAAACCCGTTGAACTCTATACAACACTGGAAGGTTGACTACCAGCAAAAAGTGCATGTCCTTAAAAAAACTAACAAGAGGCAGCAAAAGGTAATTTTATTAATAAAATACTTGCAAAATCAAACATATTTTTTAAATACTGTCAACTAGATGCTAACGTCTACCATGTCCGCCATGTTTTTCATCACTTTTTGGTTTATGGCTTGACTGACCTTCCAGTGTTACATAGAGTTTGGTGGCTTGGACCCAGCATAATGTGCCATGGCCCCCTTTCTGGGGCATCCAAATACCCTCTAGTCAGACAGACCATATAAATATAAATATTATAAACAAATATAATAAATAAATCTTGATTAATGTAATAAAGAATAAAGACTGGTAAAAAGCACCAAAAGAATGTTAACATAGTCGGTTCTGAGTTCAGATACCTGTTGTCTTTTATGCCAATTCTGTATTTTATACAACATATTTATATATAATTTTTCTAATTCTATAAAACCTTGACCAAAAAATGCAGGAAATTTCATTCAGAGATTCTAGATTTCAAAATACTCAAATCATTCCCTCATGCACCACTAATTAAGGTCTCCATCCAGTCCAAAGCTTTTCCACTTCATAGTCAAGTAGAATTGCAGATATGATTCTGTAGGTTTTTTCTTATCAGGGCGTTGAATGTATATTCAGATATGTGTTTGAGAAATAACAAATTTTTTTTAGAATTTCGAACAATTTTTATTCTATATTTTTGATACATTTTATATGAGCTCAAAATATTGAACAAGTTGTGTTGACACTGACAGAAACGAAATTATAAATAGTTTAATTACGCACATACAGTAGCACTTGTTCTCGAGGGCTGTAGTTTCGGTGAATACTGACATTACTGTGATGTTGTGTCCTTGCTTTGTCCAATGAAAATGTAACTCTGTGGACCATATCGATAGGAACTGCTCAATTTTTAGGAACTGATCAATTTTATCTTGTTGATCAGCGTCGGCTGCAGATTGGAATTGGTTGTCTATTTCTCTCGGTTGTATTCCCCAATCGTATGGGCTGGATTAAGATTCGCCCATTATGAAAACGTCAATAAGACGATAGTCAAATATTCTTTCGCCTCGAACTCGAAACATGTTTAATAAGTCCATAAAGCCCTTGTTTGTTGAGATGACATTTATTGCTCATTTGGCGGCAGTATTATCCTTTCGCCTCAAACATCTTTCATAAGTCAACTGCACAAAGTCCATATATGTTGAGAATAAATCGGTATACCGCAATGATTCCAATAAGCGCCCTCCTTCCAGTAAGCGCCCCTCTCGAATAAGCGCCCCCCCCATCCTTCCTCTCGAAATCGATAAGACATGCATGAATATCAGTATAAAATCAACTGTCCTTCAACATTTTATTTGTCACAAATATGAAATTCGTCTTCTTCTCAGTGTGTTTTAACTTTGATTTCCATTTGGGAGCAAAGTTCTCTCATTCGACAGATCTCTCCTTCAAATCTTTTAGCCATGGCTCTCAAAAAAGTAGTGTAAACCGGCACGTGGCCAACAAGTTGGTTATCAAGATCAATGATAAGTTCCAATAGCGTGTTCATCAGCTTCGTTATGTTCGTCTTTCCTGCATGTCAGAGACTGTCCTATAAGGTTGGAGACCATAGTTTGCTTTGTAAACGTGGTGACCTCAAATAACAGATATGAGATTTCAACTTCATAAACGAATGTAAAACTCCCTGGTATCAATGACAATGGGCATGGACGAGCCATGATTGCCAGGCAATCAGCTCAACTCAGTATACTAAACCTTTTACAAGCAGGGTGTGGCGGCGAGCGGAGATGAGGGGTACCAGGTTGGACAAAGAAGCTTTTTTTGAGCTCCGCTGTTATACCATCAAGACCGATAAATCACAGTCACATGCAGGTAAAAAGATCACTGCCTATACTGTACCACCAAATTCAAACTAGAAGCTGTAAAGTTCGCGGAGGAATGTAATAGCAACCACCAAGCAGCGAAGAAGTTTAACGTTGACATGAAGAGAATAAGAGAATGGCGACAAAACAAGAGTAAACTAGAATATGTTGGAAGTGCCGCGGGCAAGCGAAAGCGCCTTGAGGGAGGAGGAAGAAAGCCTTTTGATGAAGCTATTGAAGAAGACCTACTCGAATGGGTACATCAAGGACGGGCTAATGGTCTACGTGTGTCCAGAAAATGATTAGAAGCAAAGCGCGCTGCCTACATGAAGAAAAATGCAAGCAAACGTAAATTCGACCCACGTTCACCGCAAGCGTTGGATGGGTTCAGAAGTTAATGACCAGAAATGGTTTATCTATACGGTGCAAAACGAATCAATCTCAGAAGGATCCGGAGAAACCAATTGACAAACTGATATCTTATGTTTTACAAGTGCGACGACTGCGTGAAAAGTTTTCTTACGGAGACAGCGACATTATACTGTAGCTATGGATCATGAAACCGCTGCTTGGCAATACGACTGTTGATTATATTGGCAAGAACTGCACGATAAACATGAAAACATCTGGCTATGAGAGGACGAAAGTGTCGGTCTGCTTGACAGCAAAGGAAAATGGGACGAAACATAAACCTTTCATTGTCTTTCCTGGAGCTAAAAGAGAGACGAAATTACTCAACGAAGAATTTAAAAGTAAATGCGTGGTTGCGTCATCTGCTAATGGTTGGATGAACGAGGAACTAACGCTTTCGTTCGTTCCTGTGACATGTGATGAACACAGTAAGAGAATAACTTGTATCATCCAAGATTGACACTGTAATAATCCCAGGAGGTCGTACCAAATACATAAAGTACAAGCTCCAGATGTGGTGTGGAATAAGTCTTTCAAAGCAAAGGTAACGGAGCAATACGACGAGTGG
The DNA here is from genome assembly GCA_035772405.1 of Chrysogorgia sp. JL179-B06. Taxonomy (NCBI): domain Eukaryota; kingdom Metazoa; phylum Cnidaria; class Anthozoa; order Scleralcyonacea; family Chrysogorgiidae; genus Chrysogorgia; species Chrysogorgia sp. JL179-B06. The sequence goes on from JAYKKM010000309.1 coordinate 586,488, forward strand.
ATGGCTGGTGAAGCTCATTCTTTCACGGCTGCTGGAAATAAGCGTGGTGCTACCCGGAAAGAGATTGTTAAGTGGATCCTTGAAGCGTGGGCTAGTTTAGATAGTACAATGATTGTGGCCTCGTTCAAGAGCTGTGAACTGACTGTTGCTTTGGATGGATTGGAGGATGACCACATCCATGGCTTTAAGGAGAATCAGCCATGCCATTCTGGGCTAGCACAAATCAAAAACTGTTCAACGTGCTGTTACCCAATCACGTGAACGTGACCATTTCGACGGAATAACAGAGTCGGACGTCGAGGATGAGCTTGCGATTGATTGAGAACAATAACTACATTATAAATATATACCGATACTTATTATATCTAGAACTAGGGTTTCAGTTTTTTGTATCTGCGCTTGCGCAGATATATTGTTATCGTGTTGTTAACAATCTCGTAGCGTTCCCTGTTGTTAAGTTAAGTTAAGTTAAGTTAGGTTTGTTAACTTTTACGATAACTTACGACTGTCATCCGATCATTACTCGAAGTTGACGCCATCTTGTTTGGAATTTTGAACATGAATTGCAGTGAATTTTCAAGCGACGATAATTGCAGTGAATTTTCAAGCGACGACAAGCGTGAATACCGCAGTTTTCGCAGATTATACCACCTGATACCAAGTCATTGAGCTTGATCATGAGGAGTATTTTGAACATGAATTGCAGTGAATTTTCAAGCGACAAGCGTGACATACCGCAGTTTTCGTAGATTATACCACCTGATACCAAGTCATTGAGCTTGATCAGGAGTATTTTGAACATGAATTGCAGTGAATTTTCAAGCGACAAGCGTGACATACCGCAGTTTTCGAAGATTATACCACTGATACCAAGACCAAGTCGTTGAAATTATGACCGAACCACAGTCTTGAGGAAAATAATAATTAATCACCCTTTTGTAAGTATTAAAACCTATTTTTTACCTCTTCTCAGGAAACATATCCATCTATATTATTTAAACTAGAAAATTTTTTGTTGAATGTTGTACCGAACCACAGTTAACAAACGAGCGTCTTGAGGAAAATAATAACTAATCACCCTTTTGTAAGCATTAAAACCTATTTTTTACCTCTTCTCAGGAAACATATCTTCGTTTAAATTCTGCAACCACTTTCTTGTAAATATATAAATATGTCTGCAACCATCACACCATATCCATTTCAAATTCATAGACACATGGTGTATTCGTGATATAATCCATCCAAGAATTCTTAGTATTGCTTTCAACAAATCCCTGATGTGATTGTGAATGTGAAAAATCAGCCAGCAGCCCAGTTCTATGTTTTCATCTAACTTTTAATAGTACAGTAAGTGTGAATGTAGTGTTATTTTAATTCAATGTTATCAGACATGAAGGTTTTTTTGAGGCTAATGATATTGCTCATTGGTTTTTGGTTTTGGAGTAGGTAATGGGAACCACAATGATGTCCTGTATATGTAAATGTAGAAAACTATGGGGACGGGGATTGTAACAATAAGCGCATTTAGCCACTGACTATAATACGTATCATATTGCAACGCGCGCTGGACATGCAGTGTAAACTGAATAAAAGGTATGAATAAAATACAGAAACAGAGAGTAAAGATGCGTATAATAGTATAGTGCATAGCATAACATGCGGGATAACCCTGTACGCATTTCAACCTTTATTGGTCTCTTCAGCAGGGTATCGGGTTGACAGTTGATGTTATTCTCGTTGGAAGATAAATAATAATGCGCGGAGTAAACAAAATATACCTGTAACTGTAAGGAAAAAAGTGATTGCTTACCAAACTTGTTGTTGTTTCTGGAAAGTCCAACGCGTCGTGCCATGGTGTAAGGTTGAAGGTTCGTTGTAAAGATCCGAGTTCTACTTGCGTCAAATGCTAATTGTGACTGAGGGCATTTGTTTGATGGTAATAGAGTATATACGTCAGTTGCGTTGTTAGTTACGAGGTCTAAGTGATAACTAATCACCCTTTTGTAAGTATTAAAACCTATTTTTTACCTCTTCTCAGGAAACATATCCATCTATATTATTTAAACTAGACAATTTTTTGTTGAATGTTGTACCGAACCACAGTTAACAAACGAGCGTCTTGAGGAAAATAATAACTAATCACCCTTTTGTAAGTATTAAAACCTATTTTTTACCTCTTCTCAGGAAACATATCTTCGTTTAAATTCTGCAACCACTTTCATGTAAATATATAAATATGTCTGCAACCATCACACCATGTCCATTTCAAATTCATAGACACATGGTGTATTCGTGATATAATCCATCCAATAATTCTTAGTATTGCTTTCAACAAATCCCTGATGTGATTGTGAATGTGAAAAATCAGCCAGCAGCCCAGTTCTATGTTTTCATCTAATTTTTAATATAATACAGTAAGTGTGAATGTAGTGTTATTTTAATTCAATGTGATCAGACATGAAGGTTTTTTTGAGGCTAATGATATATTGCTCATTGGTTTTTGGTTTTGGAGTAGGTAATGGGAACCACAATGATGTCCTATATATGTAAATGTAGAAAACTATGGGGACGGGGATTGTAACAATAAGCGCATTTAGCCACTGACTATAATACGTATCATATTGCAACGCGCGCTGGACATGCAGTGTAAACTGAATAAAAGGTATGAATAAAATACAGAAACAGAGAGTAAAGATGCGTATAATTGTATAGTGCATAGCATAACATGCGGGATAACCCTGTACGCTTTCGACCTTTATTGGTCTCTTCAGCAGGGTATCGGGTTGGCAGTTGATGTTATTCTCGTTGGAAGATAAATAATAATGCGCAGAGTAAACAAAATATACATGTAACTGTAAGGAAAAAGTGATTGCTTACCAAACGTGTTGTTGTTTCTGGAAAGTCCAACGCGTCGTGCTATGGTGTAAGGTTGAAGGTTCGTTGTAAAGATCCGAGTTCTACTTGCGTCAAATGCTAATTGTGACTGAGGGCGTTTGTTAGATGGTAATAGAGTATATACGTCAGTTGCGTTGTTAGTTATCAGGTCTAAGTGCGTGTTGCTGCTGTAGCAAATTCTATATCCTGTGGCAACAACTACTGTATACTGCAACAAATCCTATACTACTGCAACAAGTCTTCATATCAAAACTGTATGCAGACTAAAGTATATTTGTGAAACCCACAACCAGTCTTCATATCAACACAAAGTCGTCACATCTTGAATCTTCGTGTATGACATTACAAACAGCAACTGTTTCCTCAGCAAGAATAACTTCCCTTCTGTCATCACTGCTGATCCAATATACAGGAAATTATCCAAGTTGTGTTGCTGCGACAATTAGTCCTATGCCGCTGAAACCACTATATACCAGACAGGTCCTATATACTACTTCAACAAGTCTTCATATCAAAACTCTATGCTGCCTGTATCAGAACTGTATGCTGCCTACAAACTTTGTATCATAAGCAAACCCACATTCCAAAATCTGAAAACATTTATACTAATTAAAAACTAGCTTCTGCTGTGTGTTAAAGAACAACCAATGTATGATTGTTCTCATTAATATATTGGTGACATTGCTGGCACCCTGTTCCTCACCTATTAACACCACAGCAGCAGTACTCAAGGTAGTATAATGTATAATATTGCTTTATTACCTGTACTTTCACATTGTTGCACAATGTCCTTTAAAATAAATATATAATTTCCTGATTACATAACCTTATCATCTTCCTGATTACATGCACGTTTACGTAATCTAATAGGCACGAATGTTATGTATTTGGAGTCGGTAATTCCAAATCTGTTTTGAAACGGTTAAATATTGACTGACATAATGTTCAAACTATATTCGACATCGTGTATTTGTAGATCACAAATTGTAAAAGCCCGTTTCGTAGTATGTTATTTTGAACGTTATCTCGGTCAATATTTAACCGTTTTCAATTCTGAAAACAGATTTTGAATTACCGAGTCCAAATACATAACATACGTGTCTATTATGTTACACAAATGTGCATACCATTCGTAAAAACCTGTTTATGTAGTTAATATAGAAATTAATGGGCAATTAGTGGCCACTTCATCGTATATTATTTCATACTTTATCAAACTGCGTGCGAGGTCTGTGCACGATGGATGGGGAAAACCCGTAAGGTGGGTTAACTATGGTGGGATAGATCATAGAACAGGCCGGGGCTGTATTATATGCTTCCAGTTTTAAATTTTTAGCGCAGATACATGTACGGCTGAGCGTAACTCTTGTTATATCCTTGTTATTGTTATTGTTCTTATTAAAGTTCTGCGGTTTTATCGAATCATATTGCGGTGTTTGCTAAAAATTTAAATTAGCGCCCCCTCCATAATAAGCGCCCCCTATCATCATTACGGTACTCATTCGACGGTGGCAAATCACCATATTTGTTTGTATATTTCATTATGGCGCGTGCGCAGTAGGACAATATTATGAAAACTAGGGGAGAAATTCGTTTCCTTCGACATATATGAATTATAAAGAACAAAATGGTGTAGGATTTACAACGTAAAACTACAATTTTAGAACCCACCATACTATCTTACACATATGTCTTAAACTAACTTTCCCACTGATAACAGTATCAAAGCCTTCTAAGTATCAAAATACTAGAAAATTATTACGTAGCTGTACCCCCAGATTTAACAAAAGTTTACATTACAAATGAAATATTAAAAATAACTAATTAAGATTATTAATAGATAAAAATTGAAAATAATTAATTAAAATATTTAATAAAAATAATTAAAATTCACTTAGAAAATAAAAATGATAATAATAATAATAATAATAAAAGACGTATTAGGAGCATTACACAATAGTCTCAATGATGTTACAACATATATTCTTAAGTTTACTTATAAAACTTATTACAGTTTCATTATAAAAAATGTGTGGATATATCTATTAAAACTGGTAATATCAGTTGTTCGCTTCAAAAGAGATGGCGAAGCGTTCCAAAGTTTAGGTGCAGCTGCTGCAAAGCCGATTCATCCAACTTATTATAGCTAATTTATATATCGGCTGTTAAATATGTTTTCCGCTATAAATAGTGAAATGCATAGAGTGCAGGGTGATTTAGATCGATTTCCATGATGCGACTTCAGGGAATATTGCGATTGGAACTAAGTGATCTAATATCTCAAGAACAATGATTTTGATTGATTTTTATATTGATTTAACTAAAAGAAATACGGAGCATCCAAAATCAACATCTGTATAACTAAAATTTCCCTATAACTTAGCAACACCAACGCCTGGTTTGAGCCATCATCGTAATTCTATTACTGAGCATTTGATTTATTTGGACCATTTATATAGCCAACGAAGTGAGAAGTCAAGCTAATTAATTGTGGCATATTTTAGGATCACCATCCATCATAGGATTTCAGTTACTTACGAAAATTACCATCATCCCCAGGCCAGGGATCCATTTCTCACCGAAATTATATATATATATATTATATTACCTATAATTAGTAGTTTGGTCTTAGAATGTATGTATTCCAACACTCGAAATTTTCCTTCACCATAAATCCTTTCAACATGTAGTTTGATCGAGTGAAATGCCAAATATTACCTATAATATACCCAGAATCTTATCCCGGCATTACCACCATATATACAGAACTCGTGACTAGGCTCTCGGCAACGGCTTCCGTAGCTCAGTGGTCAGAGCACTGCACTAGCAAATCGCAGAGTCGCGGGTTCAATTCCTACCGGAAGGCCGCTAAGTTGCATTTTTCGCAACTGGTCCCGGTTTGGTCTTAGAATGTATGTATTCCAACACTCGAAATTTTCCTTCACCATAAATCCTTTCAACATGTAGTTTGATCGAGTGAAATGCCAAATATTACCTATAATATACCCAGAATCTTATCCCGGCATTACCACCATATATACAGAACTCGTGACTAGGCTCTCGGCAACGGCTTCCGTAGCTCAGTGGTCAGAGCACTGCACTAGCAAATCGCAGAGTC